>JAKSZT010053770.1:49352934-49470434 GCA_026826555.1 Tolypeutes matacus | reverse complement strand
CGACCCACTCAGGTCCAGACAGCCGAGCAGCGACAGCGGAGCCCCGGCGCGCAGCTCGGGCCCAGCCACCAGGTAGGCGAGCCGGACCCGGGGGGGCTAGGCACCCAGAAGGGAGGACCGGGTTGCTCTGGAGGGCCGGGTCCAGGGAATGCAGAGAGGCACCGTGGCCCGCGGGGCCAGCGGGTGGGGATTAGGTGGGCGAGACAACCAGACCCACGAGGACTGGGTGTTCGCTTTCCATCTGCTGGGAAACCTAAGCCGCGAGCCTTTGGCCACGCGGAGAAATGTGCAGTCTCACAATTCCGGTGTTGAGGAGTCTAGGGGTTGCGGGGCTCCTTTGCACCGTACTTCTCGTGGGCCGCATAAGTGAAGCGACCCAAGGAACCCAAGAAATGGAGAGTTTAGCGGTGCCGCGCTGTAACTCCAGAAAAGGGGGGCCGCAGACCGAGCAGGCTCGGTCTCTATTTGCATATTGTTCGACGCTCGCGGGCAGCGGCTGATGCTAATTAATTTTCCCAGCTCCCTTCCCTGGCTAGGGTCTCCAGGCATCACCAGGCCAGTTTGCCTTTTTTTTTTTCCTTTTCTTCCTGCATTTTATCATAAGAACTGAAGCACGCTACCGCCGGGTTTCCTCCAGGGCTCCCTGGACTGGGCAGCGGCGTTTTCTCTGCTCTCCCCCTCCCTTTCCCAGACCACCACGCTTAACTTCTTATGCCTCGAGAGCCGGTTCAGTAACTCTGAATTCGTTTTTAAGTGGCATGACTTGTTTCCCTCCTTTTAACAAGAAGTCCACTTTAACACGCGAACCAGTAACCGGATCCATGCGTTTACAAATCTACAGTGAATTAAAACTACAGCAAAAAAAAAAAAAAAAAAAAATTAATAAAATGGAAGGTGGGCTAGGTAAGAGGGAGAGGGGAGAGGTTTCTGAGGTGTATGGGGTGGGAAAAGAAGGAGAAGTCGGAGAGAGACGGTCCTCTCCGGGTGCTTTCTCCGTGCACCCGGGCTGCATGCCGAGCCTTTCGGTAATGCTCTCCAAGCCAGCAGGTAGAGGTGGCAGTTTTATTGCTTTAAACACTTTTGCTTGCTGTTAACACTGTGAAGGCGTCACTCCCCCCCCCCCCCCACCCCGCTTGAGTATCTATGTTTCTCCCTTTATGCTCGCAGGTGCACTGCTTTCCCCGCAGGCTTTTCGGGTCTCAGGCGGCACCCAGACACCGGCGGGCGGTGGCGGCGGGGCGGGGAAAAGGTCCCTGCACTTGAGCGCGATATCCAGGGTGCTGCAGCCTCTATTTGCAAAGGGATTTTTCTTGTTTGCCTAATGCTCAAGGAAGCCTGGAGAGTAGGCATTGTCCCGGATGGTAGCTCCAGGCTCTCCTCCCTCCCAAGTTAGGTAGTGAATAAAATACCCAAAATATCCGCACTCTGTGTGCCAGCGGTGCTGCACTAAGGTGGCAGTTGTCTGGTATGGTAAAGGACCTGCTGGATTGCCCGGGGTTGGCTCAGACAATCAGACAGACAGTCTGGGACTGGGGCGTGGAGCTAGCAAAGGGTCCCTTCTGGCTTCATAGCGGTTTCTGTGAGTGCTTGCGGGATGGAATTCAAACTGCCTATAGGAGCGTTGGTCTTTCCGGCCAGTTCTGTGAATAGCATGTTGGAAAGCCAATCTGACCCCACACAGCGCACTAAGGTGTCGCGCCGCGAGTGGCTGCCACATGTGGTCTCCTCTGCCAGCCTCAGCACCAAGAGTTAGCGGGCTGAAACCGCCTGAGGCGGTGGCCGCTCCCCGCTGTCATTTCTTTCCAATTGAACCCGGCAACTCAGTTTTCCCATCTTCGCCCAGTGTCAGGGGCGGCAATAATGAGCCAAGGCTGGAATCACCCCTAGGCTGCCCTAGTCCAGTCCGTACCTCCAGCTCTTCTGGAGGAAAGCGCTCCCGGGTTCTTCAGCGCATCGCAGCGAATACGCACACCGCAGGGGCTCCAGACTGTGGCACCGCGTTCAACGCCAGCCGGGCCCTGGTTCCTACCCTGTGTTTCTCCCGAAGAAGAACCCATGCCAGCCTTCGAGTTTGGGGAGAGAAGGGCAGGACCCACGAAGCCTGTTATCATTCAAAATAGAGGTAAATGCGCAATCTGGAAGAGTCAGAGGCCTAAGAATTTTAGGGCTTGTGTGAGGTGAGGGTCATATTCACTAAGAAGTTTAAGAGGCAGGATATGAGGCCTAAGCTGCTTTTTGCTTTCCAAGGTGTTGTGGCGTTTGGGGCTAGTATTCAGGCTGTCAGTGTTATTTAGAGAAATACTTGAGTATTGCCAACACAAGGCCTTCTGTGTCGCCCGCCCGAGGTCACTGTGGGAGGGTTGGGCCTTTTGAATAGAGAAGCTCGGTCTGATCCAGCTATGGGCAAGTGTTTGTGCACACACGCAGACCTGGAAATGCGTTTAATGTCTGAGGTGGGCTTGCAGCCTCAGTGCACGGTAGAAGTACTATTCAAGCCAAGCATGGCCTGGCTGGGTTTGGTTGCTAAGTTGGGCTCAGTTATCACGTTAATTCTAAAGAAACTAGACCTGGATAAATGCCTTTGAATTCAAAGAAATAACTAGGTATTAATTTACACAGCCCTGTTAAGAACCCCCTTCTCAACTGGAAACATTAGTGGAAAAAATTCCTGCTAGCCTTCCTCATTCTATGTAAAATTCTGTTTGTGTACATGGGTAGGGAAGGTATGTTCTGGAAAACTGGATTCCCTCCTTGTCAATACACATAGCTGTGAAAGGTTGGGGGCCAGTGAGGGTACTTCCAGGAGTAGCCAAAGGTATCCCCCTCTGAGTGAAAGCATTGAGATTTTGGTGTCATTTTCTCCAGTGATAAAACTGTAACATATTAATACCTTACTCTCCCAAGCTCCCCAAAATCCAGTTAAAAATTGGGCCCTTTGTACTCCACACCCAGAAAGAGCCTCACTAAAGTCTGGGGACAACATCTTCCTCATCTCCCCAGTCCACATCCCAAGAACAGGCAGACAGGAAAGTTCAACATGGCATTGGCCCACTAGGGCAAGTAACACCCACAGAGAGCTTCACAAAGTTTTCCTGGACTGTCCACTTTGGAGAACACTGACTAAAAGCATGTCCCAACCTGGAAGCTCCTGCTACAGGTATTTTCAAACTTGGAGTCCAGGTCAGTTATAACAGGGAAGTTACCCAGCTCCTCAAACTCAACACCGTTTGCCTCCTGCTTGAGCCCATTCTCAGGCTGTGCTGGCATCTGAAGTTTTCTTAACAGTGGATGCTGATATACTGGATCAGAACTGATTCAGGAAAAAACCACAAGATTCTACCTTCCCCAATTCCCTTCCTTTCCCTCCCTCCCTCTTCCTTGGTTCCTTCCTCCCTCCCTCCCTCCCTCCCTCCCTCCCTCCCTCCCTTCCTCTCTCTCTCTCTTTCTTTCTCTTTTAGCAAGCATAGAACCCCCCTCTCTAATACATACTCTTTTTTCCCTCTCACTCTAGGAAAAATAAAACCTCAAGAATATTCAGATCTTTAGATTAAAACAAGATCAACACTGAGGTTTATCTTTTTAATCTGTAGGATAAATCAAGGCTGATCCTCCCCACCAACCCCCAATATTTGCCCTGCTGAGAAATGTGACAGGGCAAAGGGGAAATAGAAAGGGTGTTAGAAGTCAGCTTTAATCAAGCCAGTCTTTGGAAACCAGGACCCCCTGACCATTGGAGAATAAATGCAGCTCCAGAGAGGCAGGGAACAGGCATCAACAGGAAACAGTAGACTATTTTTAGGCATAATAAGGAGTTAACATAGCTGGCCAAGCTCTGCCTAAATGCCTGGAAGCATCTTCTATTTAATTCCTTCATCCCTTCATCAGCATTAACAATAACAAAGTCACAGCAAACGCTTCAGCACCGAGGGAGAGCCAGGCTTGGGACAGCTCTTCAAGGAAACCTGGGATGAAAACATCTTCTTGCCATCATCCTGGCTCTGAGATGGTTCTCTTGTTTCAACAGAAAAATAAATGAAAACCATTTTTCATTAGAGAGATCGAGTTCTGTATCTGGCTGTCCTAGTGAAGTAAATGCACTGGTGATTTTCACATTCATTCATATTCATGGGCACTTATTCTCTTTATTTGGGGACATCCCAATAAATGGGAAGGTAGTTTATTAGTTTTTTAGCAAAGACTTTTCTTAGAGGGTTATAGATTTGAGAACCCTTAGAAGAGGGGGTTGTTCTTAAAACCTCATTCTCCCAACTGTGCTCTTCCTCTTTTCTTTTGTTCAGGACACATTCCTTTTCTTACACATATCCAGGAGAAAGAAAGTGCTCCCCTCATCACCATTCTACTCAGGGAAATGAATTCATTTTATAGTAGGTTTTACTAATTTTGTACAGAGAACAAAAATGTTCCTTATCCTTCTAACTTCTGTCAAGTGGGGCCCTCCCAGTGCAGAACTCAAAGCCTTTGGTTCTTTAAATGCACACTGAGCTGTTGTGTTCCTTTGGCTGGCTCATATATTTCACTGACACCCCCCCCCCAACACATGCTTTGTGGAGAGGGAACCAGAGAGATGGAAAAGCCTGGGGATAGAACAAAAAGGAATAAAAGAGTGAACAAGAGAGAGACTGAGTATGAATCTGCTTGGTTTTGAGAATACCTCGCCTTCAAGTTTTCTCCTGGAATTTGTTTGCTAGGGGCCACTGGCCCACTATGTCAGTTGCACAACAAATAACAAAATTAAGGCCGATAAAAGCAGCCCTCACTCGAAAGTGGGTCTGCCTGGTGAGTTTTTACCCTGGGGGCTGGAAAAATCCTAACTCCAAATACTAAGCTCTAGTCCTCTCTACCCTTTTTCTCCCTTCTCTTCCCATTTCTCAGCCTCCTTTTCCCCAGAGCATCACATTGCCATCTCTCTAAACAGTTATCACATCTAAACTGGAGAATCCTTCAAAAAACCACAAAAGAGGTCAACCATCTTGGACAAACGAGCTCTTTGAAGAACCAGGCTGGGGAGATTTAGATGGCTTGGGCCCAAGAGTTAAGAAAGCCAGAGCAGCGTTTCAAGATTTCAGTTCAGCAGTCCCAAACAGACAGGCCGGCGTCCGGGTCTCTCCATGGGGCTGAGGTGAAAGAAGGGGCGAGGGACAGGAGCCTGGAGGGCCGGCAGAAGCAGAGGACAGGAACGCCCGCGCCCGCAGCTGCCTCCCACACGCCGCCGCCTGCGGGGAACAAGGGGCCCGATAATGGAATTCAGGAGGCGGAGATCCTCCAAGAGCCAGCCACTGTCTTGTACAGATTTGTAGAGAAACCCTCACTGTAATTAAAACCGTACAGTAAGATTAATTCAATGTGTTGCTCGGCAGCGTTTTTAATAGTAAAAATCCGCTTTAAAATTGAATTAGGGTCGAAGAAAATTTCTGCGAGACTCGCCGGATTTGCCAGCTTTCACTGAAGCCAGTCCGGGTTCTGCTACGGCGGTGGCTGCACAGTGTCTCCCGCTTCATTCCCTCAGATTCCCGCACAGCTCCAGACTAGGGGGAAGTGGACGTGAAGCTGAGAGGACTGATCAATGCGGGGTGCGGGTTGGCTGGGCCACCGGAGCCAGCCCAGGAGGAGCGGGCGATATAGGGTTAACTCTTCTGATCTCGGGGTTCCAGGCTACCACAGATGTTGACACCTAGGATTGCCCTTCCTTTCCCACCCTCCCAGCGAAGCTTGCGGTTCAGGAAAGGTGGGGTGGGAGCAGGGAAAGAAGAGAGCCCTTGTGTATCTTGAAGCAATATCCCACGGTGTGTTCCCTTGTGTATGGGAGGTTGGAGCCCTACTCTGTTTGGCCGCCCTGGTGACAGAGAGGAGAAAGTTGTGGTTCTCTCCACCCACCCATATTCCATCCCCCTTTCTCTTCTCGAACGTCTTCCAAAAATTAAGAATAATATTTCAAGCGCACTGTCAAATGTCTTTCAAGCTTTGATTTGGCTGCCCCCCCTATTCTCTCCTCCTTATCCTTTGCGTTTCAGGTGGTTATGAAATAAAAGTTCGTGTTATTATGTCTTTCCTCTTTAAGGTTAAACAACTTGGAACTGAAAACTTGGGCCAAAATTCCTGAAGGAGAAACGACTGAGCGCTAAAGGGGTAGCTCTCTTTTGAGAAGGGCTGGAGGCAGGGTGGGGGGAGGGGAGAGTGGGCCCCGCTTTGTCCCGAGACCAACACAGTTGCCAGGGCCAGTAATGCTCCTTAGCACTGACCCCCCCCCCCCAGTCCCCGTCCCCCAAAACCTGAGATGCAAATTCCCTAACGAGTTAGTCACATTATCAGGCCTGGGAAAACAACAACCGCTGTGGGTCCCTGCTCCTCCAACAACAGCGCACAGACGCTTTAATTGTCGCAAATTGTCACTCTGTCCCCTTTTCATTCTCTCACCCCTTAGTTTATTTTTAGTACACTTCAAATGCCTACACACTTCCCTAGTAAGGAGAGCGGGGAGCAATTATTGCCTTTGCCTTCAAGGCCTGCTTTGCCAATCACTGAATGGAAATGGAGTAAACAGGGCGAAAAGCGAGGTGCGTTATTGGTCTTGCTTATTTCAGATGGAGAGCGGTAAATAACTCTCCCTATCGCCACCTCCTCCTTGTTTCTTGGAACCCAGTTACCTGGAAGAAAGGAGACTGCACCCCCACTCTCCATCCTCCGCGTCACACCCTACCCCCTTGTGCGCAAAGTTTTACTTGAATCCAGCAAATCCCGCCAGAATTGGCAGGTTCCTCAGAGAGCGGTTAGGAAAAGAGAATTCCGGAGGGAGCCAGCCCTTAATTCCACCTTGAATAGAATGGCGCATCGCGCGCCAGCACCTTTCCCGCCTCCATGCAGGGAAATAGGCTCTTTTTCTCTGAGGGCTATGTGGGTGATAGCCACTGAGCACCCCCCCCCGGGAGCCCTTCCTCCACCCAGGAAAGCTTTTGGTTGGTTTGGAGCAGCTTCGGACAGTCTGTTAGGACAGCTATCGACATTGTTATTCTAAATATTAGCCAGGAATTCTTAAAGGACAACTTTAAATTTCGAAATGAAGCGTTATCTTGAATGCGGCTCAGGGTCACTCTGCAGGCTACTGTCTCTTCTCTTGCGTGGACAGAGAGGTCCGGGGTGGAGAGGGGGCAGGTACCTGTAGCAGCAGCAGTCAAGGAGACGGGTTGGGGATGGGGGTGGGTGGGTGGGAGAAACAGCGTCCTGTAGATGGATCCGGAAACAAATCAGTGCAGGATTAACTTGTCTGTCTGCTGAATTGTCTCCAAGTGCAAAAGCTGCGTGGGCCGCGCCTGCCGGAGCCGGTTCGGGTTACTCGTGTATCCTCCGCCGCGCGGACTCGCCCCTGCCCAGGCCAGCGTTGCCAGGCGAGCCTGGGACCTGTCCCGCGCCTGGGCCGGCTGGCTGGTCATTTTAAGGAAACGCAACGAGTATGAACCCCTCCATTCTTACACACACATCCCTCCTATTTCTTTTTTTATGAAAACATTTACAAAGGACCTAATTTCAGATCGTGGAAGTAAATTTTATGCTAGGATATGTTTTTCAAAACATGTTATCTTTCGAGTCTGGGAAGACTTTTAATTAAAACCATACTTTGACAAGTTGAGTTTCAAAATGAAGTCACACCAGTGGGAAAGGCTAATTCATATTCAAGATCCAGTCAGTAATTCAAGTTTGAAAACTCTGAGCGGGAGTAACGCGCTCCTCGCCCTCCTAGTTATCTACCCAAGGGCCGGGGGACTCCAACGAGCCCTTTGCAAAGGACCGGAGCCCCTACTCCTAGCTGCCCTCCTGTGGAATGGCTTCAGTAGGCGGTCTGGTCTTCAGGGAGTATACTTGGAGCACCGTTAGCGTCCTTAGGAAAACTCCTGTGGGACGGTCAAGGTCCGCAGGAACGCGGGACTCACCTTCCGAGCGCGCTAGGGCAGAGGGAAAACCAAGTGGCAAGAAGGAGCCTCAGTGGAAGTTCCTGAAGTCCCCTTTCCCTCCTGCTTGCCTTCTGGCGTAGGAAAGGGAATTCTCCACAGTTACCCTCCACCCTGATGACCCAAAATGTGAGCGGTGTTTGTTGGGCCCCCAACATGTTTGTGGGCATAGCACTCAGCCCTCAAGGAGGAGGCAGTTTTAGTTCCCAGAAGCCTCTGGTCTGTCAACTACATTTTTGTAGTCATTGTGGTGGTCCTGCATAATCCCCCTCCTCACTGGATTTAGCTTTTTCCCAATAACTTGACCAGTACCAATTTAAATCAGAAGTTCAGTCCCACTTGGGAAGGGAATGTATTCTAAACTTTATTTGTTTACCAACAAGTCCTGCTGGTTCCAGGTGCTAAAGGCCAGCCATCCCCTCTGGGAATGGGAAAGAGCCAGTAGGTACCTTGAGATTAGTACACAGGTGGGACAAGGAAACTTTGCAGGACAGTCTATAATTAAGAGGGGCTGGTAAAAATCAGCTCCAGGGCTGAAGGCCACACCTCAGACTTCCCCTACTGATTCCCAGCCTGCTGGACTTTGCTATTCTCACAGGTGACAGTGAGTTGTTACCGAAGTTAGCCTCATGGATGATCTGGAACCTGCCTCAAGAAAGAGGCCTGGGCATAAATTTGGGACTTGCAATGGTCAAATTTACCCAGAATGCTCAAGAAGGAACCTCCCCCCTTCACTTATTCCAGTCATCTACAACTCAGGGAGGATTTTGCTTCATTTGCGGACAGTGAAAATTATAGATTGGCTAACAGAGTTATTTATTTACTTATTTTTCCAGGTCTATGTTTTCTTCCAAATAACACTGTTATTTACTCATTCCTTAAGACATAAGGATGCCAATTATAAGGGGGAAAAAAGCCTAAATCCAAAGTGTAAAAGGAGCATTTTAACAGCAGGTCCATTTCATTTTGAAGTCTTACATGGTCAAAGGCAATCTTCTTGATTTTATCCTGTCAGTTTAGGAGAAAGAGCTTAATTTTTACAAAGACAATCCTAAAATGCAACTGTGATCAAGTTTGTTGCTCTATACAAATAATATCAGATTACATTTATGAAAGTTCCGTATCTCCTACTTTGCAAATAGACATGGTTGTTGGCTGCTATTTGCTTAAGCAGTATGCCAACTTGGTACTTATTGGTCAAATAATATTGATTTTAGGTTAACAGGTAAGACCCTGAGGTCACCCTTTAGTGTCTTGCATTTAGAAGGGGGGGGGGTTCTGATTTCACACTCTCTCAGAAAAAACAACAGTAGCCCTGGGGGTGAGAAAAAAAAAAAAAAAGACGGGGACACAAACAGAAGCACTCTTGGGATGGTTTTAAGCATCACATTGTTTGAGCTGAGCATTAAAGAGTATATAACTGACCAAATGCATTTGAAGCCATATCCTACTTTGGAGATTTGTGAATTACTCAAAAGGGGAGAGGAACTGCAAATAATAATCCTCACCTGTTTTATTTCGGTAATAAACAATTTTCCTCTCACAGGGCATGAGCACTCTCAGACAGAGGCTTTGGGGGCCCATTTGTGGACAGTAATTCTGGCAGGTATAGATAATGGGAAGAGTAAGGTGCTTGGCAACCATCAGGACCATTTGCAGTGAAGGCAGGCAGCAAGCAGCCTTGGTGTGCAGAAGGGGCAGGGTGAGTAAACTTCCCCAGATGGCTCATTCCTTCTGCAGCACCAGAGAGTCAACCTCTTCAGTTTCCAACCTCAGAGCTTGGTGAGGCCCAGATAGGGCAGAGATTCATGCCACTTTTCGGCCTTTCTAGCTTCCTCTGCCCTTCTATAATTATCCCTATTTCACAGATATGGGAGTTAACACATGGACCTCACCTCAGAGACCACATTGGTATCTGGGAGAGAGGTTGCAGCACAGGTGTTCTGGCTTCCCATCACAGTATCACCATGTGTGGTTGGGTATGGGGATACCAGAAAGAGTAGGGTTTGGGGCTGGTTACCCATGCCGAGCCTGCACATGTAATGTTTCTGCTTTTGAGGCTCATTTGGTGAATGAGGTAGGTGCGATTTTCATGACATAAGGTTTTGAGAGATTCAGCTTTGTCCAAAGCCACAGGGCTCAGAAGGCAGCAGCCCTAGGATTCCCTGATTTCCCACCAGTGATCTTTAAACACCCTCCTTTCTCCTACCTTCTAACTTTTTCTTAAATTCCGAACACTTTAAACTTTGCTTGTAGTAAATGTATTTGTAGCTCCAAAATGTGTTAGTTCTCACAGAAATCACCCTGCTTAGGAGAGAATCAATACTAAAACACTCTTTATTTTTTAAAGTGGGCTTTAAAGGCCCATTGAGGGGGAGCCGCGGTGTCACTGTGACCCCGGGGCGTAGTAAGAGAGGGATTCTATTGGCAGCTGTAGCCCTACCGCGGCTCAGCCACAATTGCTCACGTGTGCGCCTTATCATGCAAATCCGATGGCTCCGGCATGCGCGCTGCTTCCCTCGAGTTCCCGCCTTCCTCTCGGAGTTGGGACCAAGACTTCTAGATGCGCAATAATTAGGTTTCCTCATTAAACAAAGGTTTTCCCATCATTTCCCTGCTCCCATCGTTCTCAGCCGCAGGAGCTCCTTACCAAATCAAGCTGAATACCCGCCCCGCCCCGCCCCCCTTCGGTCCACCGCCCCTACCTATCCTCAGGGTCTCTGCATCTTAGGGTCCTCTGCATCTTTTCTTTTGAGCTGTCTTAAAGGGTATTAGGATCTGATTCACTATTAGTTTTAGGTCCCCTCCCTCATTCATCTATCCTTCCCAGCAAGATAAAAAAAAATTCCCTACTGGTAGATCCGAGTGGGGACAGTGTGTTAACACCGCCGCCCCGCTTTCTCTTCGGCTTCACCCTCCCAGCCCCCGGGCCGCGTCATTTTAGATTCGGATTGTTGGAGTGTGGAAGGCCAAGTTGGCTGGGCCCTTGCAAGAACTCGATGGTCGCAACAACCAGTCACTAGTAAAGACTGACCCTTCGCCCCCAGGCACCACCAGCCCAGGCCACTGAGAAGCCCGAGCCGGGCATTTGCACTCCCCGGTCCCTCCAACCCCGGGTGTATCGGGGTGCTGCTCTTAACCCCCACCTGGTTGGAGAAGCGCACGACTAAGGGAACGCTTCCAGGGGGATCCTATAAGCACCCCCAGAACCCCCTATGCCGGCACGGTACCCCAGGAATCCATCTCCTCGGACCAGGAGAATGGCGTTTTCCAGAAAGGATCTCTGTTGGTGAGAAATCGCCACCATTAGGTTCAAAGTCGCTGCGGCTCTGCTCTGAGCTCTGCTCCACTCGCTTGCAGCATCTTGGCGAGGACCGCGCCCACACGCATTCGCGGTATCTCAGTCAGCTTGTTCTCCCTGGTAAAAACAGGCATCGCTCCTCTTGCTTTCAATTACTCTCAGCTTACCTGCAGGGCGAGCAAATTTGTACTTTCTCCACCAGAAACCTCCTGCCCGTGATTCCCCCAGATTCCCCGTTCCCCCTCATCCGACCTTAACCAGGAGCAGGGCGAGATAGGGGTTTGGTTCTGATATGACACGAATAATTGTTGCATCATGTAACTTCCTACATCTTGGTTTTAATTTGCGGCGAACCAAACAAAGATATTTGCAATTTAAAAATAAGCACTCGATTTAATAAATGGGTACATTGTGCGGGGAAGACTACCCCCCCCACCCTTTTAGAAGACGTTATTAGCTCTGACAGCATGCCGCTCGGGTTTGCGGAGATTTTGTAAAGGGATGACAGACAGGAAGGCCAGCAATCATGGGCTCCTTGGGCTGAAGCCTTTTTTCCTCCCCTTCTTTCTTTCTTTCTTTCTTTCTTTCTTTCTTTCTTTCTTTCTTTCTTTCTTTCTTTCTTTCTTTCTTTTTTTTTTTTTATCAGAATGTTCTGTTCGATGCCATTTATCCTTGATGATAGAAAATTGCGCTGTTGCCAGGACGCTGCTGCTGCCGCTGAAATAGAGGGCAGGAGCCACATTTCCATTTTCCGGCTTGAAAGCTATTCAAATGAATTTGCGCGCGGGGTGGGGGTGGGGGCGGCGGAATCTAGCGATAAACAAATGAGAATAAATCGAGTTCCCCTTTCCATTCTTTCCTTTAAATGGGTAGCTCTTCATTTCCGATATAAAGATTTTTTTTGTTCATCAGTGTTTGGGAATATCTGGGAGGTTGTGTAAACCAATATACAATTTATTTTGATGCTCTTAAAGCGGCTAACCACATAAACATTTAAAAAGAAGTTTATGTCTAAATATATATAAAGTATAAGAATTATATATACATAGATCACATACATATATACATACCTTCACACAATTCCAAACTACAATGGAAGATAAACTGTTACAGCACCGTTTCAATTGAATATAATTTGCAAGCAATGCTGGCTGTTGTGGGTTATGGACTTCTTACTAGTCAAATATGTATATGGTTAGGTGGGATAATTTTGAAAGTCCAGATCCTATGTTATATATTTCAGGACACCAATTGCCATGTGAGTCTTACAGGATTTGAATGTAACCCCACCCCCAAGATAAAAAGTCACTTACTGTTAATGTATTTCTTTCAAGTTAATTTTCCAAATTTACCTTATAAGTTTTGTTTCTAAGTTAGGAAATACAAGTCAGAAGAGCTGTAGTCTAAAGGATATGAATCAAAAAGTTGCTTTAAGCTTGTGCTTCCCTTGTATAAAATTTAGATTTTTTACTAGCTTAGAAAGATCTTCTTAGAACTTAAGGGATCATGGCCAAATTATGACACTGTAAAAATGAGAACTTAAAAAGTACAATACATTAGCAAAGCCTCTACAGAAGCTATGGAACTTGCAGGACCCCCACTGTGTTTTAATAACTTTTATTTGAGTAATTTTATTTGAATAACTTTTATTGATTTCTAACTAATATTTGTTTCAAAGTCAAATACAGGCAGAAGTTTTTCAGTAATATAAAGGCCTTTAAAATACAGTGACTATATTTGAGGTTTCAGCTCGTACTGTCAGCTATATTTTTTAAAAGCCCACCGTACAACATTTTAAATCTTCACATTTTAAAAAACGATTCGTGGGTCTCTGACTTCTACGTTTTTAACTACATGGCGGAGGTTGAGTTGATGTTGATGTTCCGAACTTTTCTAATAGAATTTTCGGGCACCTCCCTCCAGCAAGGCATGATTCCTAGTTACAGGTTCCCAACAGTTTTTATTCAGCTGAAAACTTCCCTTTTAAGAAATTACCATGAGAATGGGAAAACAATTATAGACATCATCAAATGAAGCGAGGGAACGGTCCAATAAAGTACAATTTGTTTGTGGGTTTTTTTGTGGGGAAAACAATTGGAGGTGAGCATAGAGTGGTTAAGCACTGAAAGAGATTTCCCCCTCTCTTATCCTTTTAGCCCTGGGAATTGTATTCCGGACAAAAAGCCCACTGCCTTTCCAGTAGAGGCGATTTACTAAGCTCCTCGGGTGAGTTCCCCCTCCAGGTAGGAGCTGGGGGGCTGGCAGCGGGAGTCCGGCGCCTCTTGAACGTAGAAGAGAACACGTAGGCGCTCTGGCCAGGTTGCCGGGCCTTCACTAGAGGGGACTTCCCCGCGCCCCCTCGCCCCGCTTGCCTTCCCGTCCCCCTTACTCTAGAAGGGGCCGGACCCCAAACTCCCCGCGACTCCGCGCGGGACAGGCATAATGGGCTTTACGCAAAAGGAAGTGGAACCGCCTTGGGTGCAGAGTCCCTATTTGGAACCGCACAGGTGTGCAGTGTCGGCCTCCCTCCCGGGTCAATCCTGCGGTGTCTTGGTCTCGAGGCTCTTGCTGGGCTTTGGCCATGTACCGCGGAAGGGTTTGGAGTGTGGCTTCTAGCCAGGAGCGGGCGCCAGGGGTAGGCGGAAGGCAGTGAGAAGAAAGAAATGCTGTCGGGTGCTAACCTAGAAGAACTTGGATAAGCGAACAGCACCAGGTTCCTTGCAGGAATTCCGTACTCTGAAAGAGCAGGGCTCAGCTGGGTAAATGGGTGGTCTGTGTTCTTGTGTGGGCGTCTTTGTGAGCGCGTGGCTAGGAGTGCGGTGTTGCGAAAAAGTTGAGCTTTGGGTGAATTGTATAAGCCAAGAGTGGAGACAGTGAGGTCATATCCCGGGCTGAGAGAATTCCCCTACGCTCATCCCGCAGTCCGGTTCTACCATGGTCTACTGGGTCGGTATGAAACCGTACGTTGATCTAAGCTGAGCAGCGCCCTTTTCTAGGCAATACAGTAAAAATCACAGTCAGGCGTTGAGGACGGGAGCTTTTTCTTTTTTCTTACTTGAGGGGTGTATACTAAGCATTAAAAATGAAAGCGATTTTTTTCTTCACTTTCGGAAATCCGCAGAAAATATGGGCTTTGATTTTATCCTCAACAAAAGAACAAGTACTTCTGAACAGCTACAGAAACATTCACTCTTTAGGGGTTCCTGCATCCAAGAACGTTACATGCAGTGGAAATACAAAAGCTCAACATTTTGATATTTTGAAAGATTTCCTCCACTTAAAAATTAAAAAAAAAAAAAATTTAGTAGCATATATACAACCTAACATTTCCCCCTCTTTTAAATCGTTGTTGTAAAAGCTTGGTTATAGCAACGTGAAAGTGCTTTCTTGTGAAAACATGCTGCAGGGTTCCCTTTCCTTTTCATCGTATCCTAGCAGCTGCAAAATATCCCAAATGAACCAGAAGGTTATTATGGGGACTATTAATAAGATGAAATTCAGTGCTGGCCTCAACAACTAGCCAAAAGCCTTGCCCAGAATATAGGAAAAAAAGAAAGCAAATGGGCTTAAAAATACAAAGTACTCTAAATTCTGTATTGCCTCCCAAATCCCAAATAGCTTTTCATAGTAGGCTAGTTCTTGTGCCATTAACCCACCCCACTCAAGCTCTGTTTCCTCTGTGTTCCCAGGGTGGCATTGGTACTTATTTCTTGACACAAGTCCAGAGCTTTGAGAAGTGGAATGCAGAGAGTAAAGAATCACATGAATCTTGCTTTGATCTCCAAAGAGAGATCATGGCAGAAATCAGGTCACCACACAGATAGGTGCTACTCTGGAAATGAGCCTTTGTTGTTGTTCCCTCAGGATATCTCCCTGGAAATTGTCAGTATGAGCCATGAATAACTTGTGATTTAAAAGCAGGGCACTGAGTCTTGGCAGACAGAGCATTTTTTTGTCTTATATGTCTAGATCTTCCATTCAATATACTCACCTCTTATACCTGGTTATTTACATAAAAACATCTGACCATGTTCCACATACCTGCCCCAAATGCAGCCTACACATGAAAAAAAAGTTGTATTTCTTCTGCTTTCTTTTACCTCTGAGTCCTGTAAGCAAGGAACAATGGTGGTTAATCTGCTTAGATAATTTAAGATTTAAAGATTACAAGGCCTATATTGACAATTTCAAAATTCAAGTCTGAGTGCTTTGGTTAAGCAAAGCTTAGGAGATGACAGATGTGATAAAAGAACTGCCAAAAACTAGACTTTATTAAAACTAAAAAGTGTGATGTTTTTGTGCCTTTGAAAGAAATGATTGTTATAATGCTCACTCAATTCAAATGTGTCCCTAAACAAACAACTACAGGGTTATTTTATTTTATGCTGCCTGATATTTATAGGCACAATACAGTATTTCACTCTGCTTACATATACACATTCAGATAAATTTTATAGTGCTTTTCAATCTACCTCCCATATATGTAAATATAGCTTAATCAATTAGTTAGTTAATATAGCTGAGCTACATACTCAACATAAATGCTGTGTACATAATCGGCATTCGAGCTATATACACAGCTTTCTCTCATTTCTCAATTTTCTGTCATAGCATCAACATTATATTATGAAGCTGCTGTTGCTACCTGGCTTTCTTTAGAACATGTAGAATAGGAGGAACACATGCAGATATCTGAATTTGTTAAAAATGCTATTTGGCTTCAAATCATCCCTATTAAATGAGCTGATTTTTACTGAACCTCAATAGGCTACTCTCGATGACAGTCCAAATCACACTAACACTGAGGCTACCCAAATGCATTTACATGCAGGACAAAGTATTTTAAAGTGCTTTGCATCAAATATATCCTTTTAAAGTGATTTTAAACACCTGGTTTGGGAGCACAACTTGGAAGGAGGACTGAAATGGAAAGAGGGAGTAGGGAGAGGAAGAAAGCAAAGAGAGAAAGCAAGTGCAAGAAAAAGAGCCACTACGATTATTTAGGCAGAGAAATTATTTGCCTTTGTGGTCATAGATTGTGACCTCCATGGTCTCCTTTTTTTCTCCATCCATTCCTCTAAATCTGCTACCATTAAAATCAGGTTCTGGAGAATTTGTAGTGGAAGTGAGCAAACTTTCCTTCATAGGATGTTGGGGACATTTTGTTGGGCACAGACACATAAAACATTACATTAAACATCCCAGGGATACTTGCTTTGCTGATATTTAGTTGAAAAAAATGTTTTGCCATGTTCATATAGACTGATTTGTGCATTGTCTCATTTGTCACTTAACCTGACTCTATAGGTTTATTTACTTTAGAACTTGACTTTACACATATTTTGAAGTCAACTAATTCTCTGGAAAGCAACAAATGTTGGTTTGTTGTTGGTCGTTAAAGCTGATAATGAACATTGCATCTTAATTATATTTAGAGTTTTGCTAAAAATTGTAATCTTTTCAGTCTGCTCTCTTCTTCCTGCCAGTATCCCAAGAGTCTAGTAGGCAGCATAGAGAGAATAGACCTCCTTGTCTTCTTAATTAAAGTTTATACAGATGGTAGAAAGTAGCAATTTTCTAGAAAATTAGACCATTTTAGATCTCTATAGTTCTACTCTTATATCTTTAACCTGGTTCTAAGCAAATCTTGCCCCTGGCTTCTAAACCACCATGTAATTAAAAAAACATCAGTTATTAAACACAGATTGCTGAAGAAATATCTTGAGTTTAAAGTATTTGGATTTGGAAATCTGAACTCTCCTCCACAAGAATAAGTATAAATGATGGATACTACCATGCGTGCATGGTATGACAACCCAAATGACACTTCCCATTCCTTATGGGAAACAGCATCAGTGCTACCTCCCTGTGGCTCCTGGGGGTTATGATTCATGTGCAAATAGGGGACTTCTTAAGTCACTGTTTCTTTTCTCAATGAGTTGGAAATCAAATTTCACCAGGAAGTAATCAAAGTATTGAAAAAAATAATTTTAATGTTTCTCATTTTAAAAAATGTTATGCCTAGTTTTAGGAGATTCACCTAAAATTCTTAGTGGCTCCCCATTGCCTATTGAGGAAAGAAAAGCTCCATAGCACAGCATACCTGGGGAGGGAGTAGGGTCTAGTGGTGGGAAGTCTGGGCTCTGGAGCCAGACTGTTGGATTACCTTGAGCAAGTTATTTTACCTCTCTGTGCCTCAATTTCCTTTCTGTATAATTTAATAATAAACCAACACATAGTGGTAGTGAGAATTAAATGAGATAAATGCCTGCAAAACACTTAGCAAAGTGCTTGGTGAAAAGTAAATGTTCCAAAAACAAACAAACAAACAAACAAACAAAAAAACAAAAAACTAGCTAATGCTTAACAAGGCTTTTGAGCATCTGCTTCTGCATATACTATCTATCTCCTTATTCTAGAAAGCCTTCCTTGGCTCATTGCCTACCAGGTTAACATCTAGCCTCTCCAACTCAGTGTAAGTGTTACTACCCCTGGGACATCTTCTCTGAGGCTTGAAAATAGTTTCTTGTCTTTATGCCACCATAGTACCTATAGCTTATTTCTTTTATAGCGTTTTCCAGGTTTTATTGCAATTGTTCCTTTTTTGGTCTGTCTCTTTAATTAGATTATAAGCTGTGCAAGCACAACAACTCTCAGAGTTCACAACTCAGCCTGATGGATCATAAATACTCAATATATTTATGCTAAATGGATAAATATTCCATTTTTCCCATTCTGATTTGTTTGCTTTTATAGACTGAGTTGTAATTGGATAGACTTTTCTGCATTCAGTTTTCTCCACTTAGTATTCCTTAAGGAGAGTGCTAAAAAAAATCTAAATTATCATTCCCATGAGTAACTTTATGAAGGATGTTGTCTTGTGGGCTCTGTAATGAATTGTTGGTATTTTCAGGACAAAATATCTTCAATGTTTTCTATTTTAATCAAAGAACTCATGGACAAATTGGGCTTCCTGTCCAATTTGTAACTATTTGAACACACTATTTACTATATGGCTTATGCATGTACCTTGAATGGTCATTTGGATTATCTATATGAGTGCTAATAGTTAGGTTTCAACTACCACAATGCCCTGGCCAAGTGGGCTTCCACTGAACTCAATTATGCTACTGGTTCCACGGTCATATGCATATGTAAAAGTGGTTAAGAGGGACAGGAGGGATTATAAGCATCTTCAAAAGACTATTTAGGCTTGTTTAACTAGCATCTTGGTTTCACACAACTCTTGAATAGAAATATGGGGGAACCCTCAATATGACAGGATAAACTGAGGGAAATATATGATATGTCAGAATTATACAATGTTATAATCTACTGTATAGAAAACATTTATACAAGCCAGGAACCAATGCTCTCTGGTTAAGCATAACTGGGTCTGCTTTAATGAGTAGGCCAGAATCTTTTATAATTATCTCATTAATCGTCAGAAACAGTTGTTACCAGAATATTTGAAAGCAGTTTGCTTTCTTAGGAAGATTAATCACCCCCTGCAAAGCTTATTTAATTAGATCTATAAACTCTCTTCCACCAATGGTAAAGTTAAGCCATTTCCCCATCTTGGAATGATCAAATGTTTCAAAGGCACAAGGTCCACATTAACTAGATTTTCCTGGAATAACAATACACATACAAGTTCAGTATAATAATGATTCCTGCTGTTCTGCTCATGTAAACCATAATCGATATTTATAATCATTCCCATAGTTCCCTCAAAACAAAACAAAGAAATTAAAAAAAAAATTCCTCTCCATTGTGAAAAGAATGGCATTTCCATTGATGATGATGGGGCATAAGGCTCCTGAAATTAAAGAATAAAGCAAATATTTTGATTTAGTTGCAGCTCTAGAGAATGGTTCTCTGGAAGAAGAGCTAGGGGTAGGGAAAAATCATGCAGTCTGTTCTCTACACCCAGGCAAGGCACTCCCGAGCTACTGTAGAGCCAATACGGCTCGACATCCAAGACAGTGTTAACCCCAGACTTAACTTATACGTTCCCATGAGGCATTTCTGTTACCTGCCAGACAAAGGAGAGCAAAGAAAGGGAAGGAATGGAGAGAAAGGAATTGTGCTTTGCACTGGACATAAAATGATATGGAATAGCTTAGTAAGGGAAATGCTAAAGTTTGCCATGTGGAGTCCTCTTTCCATTTCTGCCACTTCTTTTGCAGCATTGCCTATTTACTTAGGTCCCACCTCTTCCATGAAGGATTTGAAGTGGGTTTAATAATTGACATACAAAACAAAACACATATTTTACTCCTCCCACTCTCACATCAGTTTCAAGCTATGGAGTTGCTCACAGCATGCTGACCAAGAAATTTCTGCCAGTGAAACTAATCATTAACTGGTTTTATTATCATTCACAATGACATGCAAAAAAAAACCTTGCTTTCTTTTTCCTATGTAGATAATACTGGGCTAGAAAAAATCAACCTTCTTTCCCCCCTTCAAATATCAAAATCAGTGGCCTAACTGGTCCATCTACCAACTGTACATAAATATGGCCTAACTGGTCCATCTACCAACTGTACTTAAAAGACATTTAAACAAGAGTCTACAAATTCTCTTGGAAGCCCATTCCTTGTGGTGGGTGAAAGGACAGTGTGAAAACTTTTTATTGTTTCAGATAGGACCTCTTAAGCCTGACTATGAATTTTTATGTCCGAGTACCTAAAAAATTCCAAGAAAAATATAGCTCAAACCACCACGTTTTACTTGCTTTCAGGATCAAACCACCACATTTTGTATGGTTTCCACCCCAAACCATAATTTGGCATGGGACCTCACTAGATGTCTGCTCAGGTTTAATTGAAATGTTTACAAACTTTGACAACATTTTTTGGCTAACTCGTCACTAACATGGAATGCAGGTGAAACAAGCTGAGTTCTCAGCAGTAATTTCTTCATTTTGATCCCTTACTCGACCCCCTACCACCCAGCTAGGAGAACATAGAGTCATTGCATTGTCCTTGGTCAATCATGGTCACTTCCTAGGTGGCATTCTACTGGTGCTTGCCTTGTCTTGGACCTTTCCAACTCTTTTCTTCCCCTGAGAACTTTCCTCTTCTTTGTGTCATTCCTATATCATTCCAATCAACGTTGTGCACTTCATGGCTAATCAGATAAATCAATTTTTGCTAAGGTGTTATTGACTTTCAAAATTATTAGGGAACACGTAGGGCAAAAAATTGTGAGTTCCTTGTGGGCAGGCATGGCTTCTTGCTAATCATTTTGGGTTGCCAGGTGAAGGCAAATTATCAATTACATTTATTTATTTATTTATTTTTTTACCGGGAGGTCCCGGGGATCGAACCCGGGTCCCTCCACATGGGAGACAGACGCCCAACCAGTTGAGCCACATCCGACCCCAATTACATTTATTTTTGAAACTACTATAAAATAGGGTACTCTTACTGTAAGAGCTAGGTTTTTATTTGCTAAATCTGGCAACCCTATCACCATTGTATCTCCACCTTTTAGCAACCTATACACAGCAAGTGCTCAATAAATATTGGTTGAATGAATGAACAAATGAACGTAGTGGGGGGATATATATCTTGGAATCTTTTGATTCTCTTTTAAATTATACCATGTGTAGGGAGCTGGTTCACTCTGTAGGCCAGGACCTATTTCATATGATCTCAGCCTTCTGAGACTTGTTTTTGATGGATCCTGGGTCAGGCATGGTCTTTGACTTTCTTCATTCTGTTTTCCATAGTGACGGGTGTTTTAGAAAGGCATCCTTCTTCCTTGGAGGAGTGTGGGGTAGGAGGAGGTGAAGAAGGGAACATCTGCAGGTCAACAAAGGAAGAGCAATCCTGACAGTTGGGTTGTGTGGCCTTGAGAAAATGGAAGCTAATAGATTGCATTCTGTTGCCACTCTTTCTCCACCAGAAGTGGGAGCTTCCTTGATAATGACAAATAAGAGCCTTGTGGGAGGCATGGGGACTGAGAGGGGAAGTAATAATAGCAGTTTGGGCTGACTAGAATCTCTTATAAAAGTCGTCATCATCAGGATTCTTAAGGTCTCTGTGGAAGGGGGAAAAACTGGCTCAACATGTTTATTTTATAATTATAAAATCATATGGGTATTCTTCCTGTAAGAGCTTAGGGGCCATTGGACAATAAAGGCAGTTTTGACTTTTTCTTCATTTATTGCACCTATTGTTTTTCCAAAGAAGTTCTCAGAACCTTTCCTAGTACTTTATTTTTTTCCTCCTTGGCATGGGTTAGTATCTCTTGTAAAAATGTGACTCAGAAAATTAAGAACTTGGTGGGTAAAGTTTTCAGGGACCTCCTGAATACATCATATGTTAGCATGTTGCCTGCTTTTAGGAGGTTGTGACTGAATTTCATGGTAGATATGTTTTCATGCACTGGCTGCTCCTGAAATACAAGGGAAATATTTTAACCTTGAGACAGATCAGCTTTTAGCCAGGTTGAGCCCAGAATTCACACCCCCACCTACACACTCCCTCAAATTCTGTTTTGTGAGTGGATTATCTTTGCAGCTTGTTTATCTGATTTCCAGAATCTACGTCTGGCCTCAGGCAGATTGACAGATAGAAGACAACTATGTGCTGTCTTGCTACCGAATTCTGTTCCTCTAAGAAAACAAGGTCAAAACACCTTAAATTCCTATCCAGGAAGAATGCTTTTAAAGGTGCAGAATTTTGGTTTTCTATACATGTGAGTTTCGGAGTCAGATCTATCTGGAATATGACCCTGGATCTATCTTTTTAATTGCTTTAGTGAAGTAACTTTCACCACTCTAAGTTTCCCAGCATAGAAAGGGAGATATTGATGGGGTCTGCCAGGTAACTAAATGACCTATTGTATGGAGAGCCCCAAACATACTAAATGCTCAGAAGTGTCCCTAGGCTGCTAGGGAAGTGGCTGTGGCTCAATTGGTTGGGCTCCTGTTTACCATATAGGAGGCGCTGGGTTCGATTTCCGGGGCTGACGGCCCATGCAGGTGCAGCAAGATGACCCAACAAAGGGAGAAAAGCAGACAGAGAAAAACGCACAGCAAGCACAAGCAGCAAGGGGGGGGGGGGGTAAAAAAAAAAAAAAAATCTTAAAAAAAAAAGAAAAAAAAAAAGGTATCAGCCTAGTTCTTTAAACCAAATCTCAGAATGTCTCTGTTCAACGTACACCCATGTGGCCTGGATCCCATTTGCCGTGATAGGAACTGGGATGCTAAGGTCCCTGCACCTGGCTGGCCACATTCCTGGCTCCTCCCCAAATGTCCAGCTTCTGGTTTAACTGGAAGTCAAGAGGCAGGTCAGGACACTCTTGCATTGTCTGGCACAGCCATGGCTACAACCCAGTGGTAAGGTGGGTGAGGCCTCCCTGGTGCCCACCCAAATTGCCTCTGACATTCCTAGTCGTTCCTTCTACCTAGCTTACTGGAGGTTGTTCTGGGAACAGTGCATTCCCAGCACTGCAGAGGGGTTGGCTGGGTGTACTGCCTGGGGCTCTGCTGGGTCCCTGGCCCTGCCCCCAAACTTCCAGTGCTCTTCTGGCTAAACCAGAAGTTCAGGTGTGGGGTTGCCTAGTGGTGTGTGTTGGCCTGGAAGAGTGGGTGGAGTGCGGTGGAAAATACTTGAGCAATGAATTCAGAGGCCCTGGGGAACTTGCTTTTTCTTTTTTTTTCAAGGGGAATTTTTTTTCATACCATTTGTCCCTTCTACCTACGCTGAGCTTTCAATAGGTTCAGTTCCACTTGGAGCATAAAGGTCACTGCAGATGAGTTGTGGAAAGAGGAGATGACAGGAAGAAGGAAGAACTTGAGAAAGGCCCCTCCCTTCAATAGTCTCTCTCCTAGCATCTCTCCAACATTTTCTCTCCTCCTAGCATATTTTTTCTTTGAGTCTCTCTAGAATGTCTGTCCGTTTCTGGCAATCCACAGAAAGAGAAGCTGAGGTTTAAAGACTTAGGAGTCTCAAAATTTTTGTTTTTTTCATCTTTGTTTTCTCTTCCAACCCTACCTTCCATCTTTCTTTCTTAGAGTTTAAAAAAAGGGGAGCTTTTAAATTAATACTTGAAACCTAGAAAAGAAGAGCTTCAAAAGAAACCAAAACATAGAAAAGAGGCTAATAAGGTAAGGAAGAGAGTGGAGGAGAAAGGGTCAAACTCCACATCCCAAGTTAATAGGAAACTGTTCCAAGTTAATAGGGACCAGGTAAGGCCTCCTGTCTTACTTAGTCTTTAGAAAGGGGTTTGCTGAAACTTGATAAAAATGGAAAGGAAAATCTGAGGGAAAAACAACAACAACAACAACAACAAAACAACATACAAGACTAATGATGATGTTGAGCAACGCAACTCAAAATGCTAAGGAGCTCTGGCTGTGTGCCCATCCAGAGAGACCAAAAGGATTAGAATTATCTCCTGATAGTGGTGATAATTATTGGCATCCTGCTAGCACTTGTAATTTTAAATTTAGATCTATTGTTTTGGCTATAGCTGTGATGTATATGGAAAATAAGAATGATATCGGCAGGCTTGCTCTAATAGACTTTATTTTCTATTTAGCATTAATTTAGATCACATTTATTATTTATTTATTTCTCAGCATATTCAAAACATCCATTGGCTCCGGGAGATACATAGTAAAGTAAAAAGAGGATTCCTGTACTTGTAGAAGCATTAGGTTAAGGAGAAGACCCTAGAAATGTGAAAAAGCCAGCTAATTTAAATTAGAACATCTAAGAAGAGCAAATGTTGTCCTTTCATAGGGTTTTATTATTTATATGGACTTGCATAACAAACTTTCTAAGGGTGGTTTGTGAAAATTCCCAGTGTCTGTCTCATGCCTCCAGCAGAGGGGCAACCCCCCTTGTGCAGGGAGTGGCCACATTCACCTTCCTTTCTCTAGTGCGAGTCCAGTGCTGGGCATGTGAATATGCTTCTCGAGCTAAACTGAACTGTGGTGGAGAAGAGGGAAGAGAGGATTCTGAGGAAAAGTTTACTATTTGTTTGCTTATTTTAGCCTCCTTATTGCCTCAGTGGTCATCTGGCTTGGAAACCTATTCCCATTTTTCCTCCTGACAAGAAGCCCCCAGAATATTTTAATTTTTATATTTTTGCCTCCTTGTGTTGAGAACCTACAAGGTATCAGGCCCCTGAATATTCCTGGGTGCTCAGTGCTCCTCACAGGTGATGTCACTTAATTCTTGTCCAGCACAGAGCTGTGGGGATCCTGACTCTGTTGGACATCTCTCTCATTGCCAGGGCTCAGTACATCTTAAATGAGTGCAGCACAGCTGTGAGGAGTCCAAGGACCAATTTGTAGGAATAAAGCAAAACAGGGCTTTACCATATGGGAGATATATCTAAGATGGGTTTATTAGATGTAGGATGATTTTTTCTTGTAGCCAAAGGGCTTTCTGGAGGGAATCTGAAATCTTTTCACTATGCCCACATCATTGCCAGATGTGGACTTCTGTAGTGAACCTTATCCTGTGTGTGTGTTTGGGTGTATGCGCACATGCGTGCATGTATCTCTGTGTGTAAAAGTGGCAAATTCTGTCTCATAGATGGAATTTCAGTTTCACACTAATTTTTTTTTTATGCCAAAAATTCTTCATGAACCTTCTAAGTATGCAGCAGGACTCTTCCCTCCCCCCTCCACTTTCTGAATAAATTATGGGTCATATCATGTTCACCAATAAGTGAAAGCAGAGGCAGTAAAATAATGACTGAAAATGGTTATTTCGTTAAAGGAGCTTGTTTGTCTTGTACTCTACTATCAGGATGTAATGGAGTGCACCAGCAAAACTTGAAAATTCACCATGATTATTGATACCATTAATCAGAATTTGCCATGTGAACAGTTCAGGGATCTGTTGTATTAAGCTGTCATGTGGTTGCAATCATACCTTTTAAACTACCATCAGAGGTAACTGTCAGCAACACTGTATCTTCTCTCCAGTCTATTATGGCTGCAGTTCCCCAGGGATCCATCCTGAGTCCAGGGCGATTTGTATGGTACGCTAATGACCTGCTGATTGTCTGCACAAAACTGAATTGTCTGCTGTTTCAGGCAACACAGTGATTCCACACAAAAGCAAAGTACTGTCTGGTGTCAAAATAATGCTCTAATTTTGATAAAGCTTTCTTAATGGACTACAAGGTACTATTTTGTGCTATAGTGTATGGCAGAAATAATGTTCATTCAAATAACTAACAAGTTGGCAGCAGGTAGATTTCGGGAATGTGTGTGAGTGTGTGTGTGGAGAGGATGCTATTTAGATAGCTGTTTCTGTTCAGATATTTGGCTCTAATTTTGAAAGTTATGGAAACTAGCCAAATATCTTTGTTTCAGTTGAATATTTACTAGTTATTTATTATGGTTGGTGGCTATTAATATACCTTTTAAAAAATATGCCACCAAAGAGTTTTTAAATATGTAGTGGAAATGTGTGGTGAGCACCATATCAGGTCTAGCTACCTCTTTATCTATTGATCTCTCGCTGAAGCCTGGGGGTTGGGGCAGGTGAAACCATCTATATGGTCTGTGTAGGTGTGCCTGCCCCACAGCATCTCTCCTTGAAAGCTGAGGGTGCGGAAGAGAGAAGTGGGCCATTGCTGGAAAACCTTCTAAAACCCTACCCTGCCTCCGTGCTCCACGGACTCCGCAGGTCAGCCTGCATGTGTATCTAATGGGATGATTCTTCCTAGGGGACTTGTCACTGAGTCATTTATCTGCTTAGTAATGGAGCAGAATTCCTGCTGAGATTCTGACTGGATTCTAAAGGTTTATTCCAAGTCTTAGCTTGTTCATTTCATCATCTATTCATCCTTTCATTCATTCGGTGACTATTTTAGGACTGTTGCTGTAAACCAGGCACTATGCTAGGCAATGGGATGATGATGAACAAGATTCCCTTGTAGTCTTATAGGAGCCTGTGATGGGTCCATTGGTAATTACCACATGCTTAACAAGCTGTCAGAGATCCCTTGTCAGCTCAGCTCTGAAAGGATTTATGGAGAATCTGAGTTACAATATGTCACCACATCAAAGACGACTCCATTAGATTGCAAGCTTGTTTAGGGCAAGGACTGAGCCTTGTCCTCGGAATTATTCATCACTGAGCAAAGGAAGTTTTAGACAATGTTGGTGAGTGCTTTTGAATGTCTAAGGAAAGAATCTTCAGTGATGGGCATTAAATCGCTGATGTTAAGAGCAGGGGCTTCTGGTTCCTAATGGGTTTGGCCTCTACTGACGTAGCTTGATTTGAAAACCAGAGATAACCCCCTCACCCCTATCAAACTTATGCACCCATTTCAAAATGTTCATTTCAAAACATAGTCGTTTAGCATCTATGAGCTGTCAGGAGGTGAACTAGATGTTGGGGAGTCAATGGTGAGCAAGATAGAAACAGAATCTTTCTTCATGTAGCTCACAGTAAAGGGCTTGTGAAGACCTCAGAAAAAGTGCCAGGCACCTAAAAAAGTATGTTAAGTTTTGTGAGGGGGTGGGTACTACTGTTAACAACCTGGATGACTTAAGGGTAGAGGTTAGGAGGTTGGAGTGAGGACTGCTTCAGGCTTAAGGAACAGTGTTGGCATAGGCCTGGAGGGGAGAATGAGCTCCGAGCATTCAAGGGACTTAAATATATTCAGAGTCATTGAATTGTCTCCTGCAAATGAGAGGAGCTTGAGCTAAAGTCCCCAGGGAGGTGAGAGGGCCGGATCAGAAAGGGTCTTGTCTGGAATGCTAAGCAGTTTGGCCTCCATCTAATATTAAAAAGAATTTATTGGAGGGATTTGAGCGGGGCTGCTGCATGATGACATTTGCATTTTAGAAAGATTGCTTAGGCTGCATTTTGCAAGGGGGATTTGAGAGTGGGAGAGATTTACCAGTTAGGAAGGCTTTTACAGGGATCTGGGTGGATGATGGTCCGTGGTCAAACAGTGTGGTATAATGGACAACAAGACTTTGTGGCCTTTAGCAAGTAAACCATTTGACATAGCCTCCACACTTTCTTTTGTAAAATGAAGTATCCCTGCCTACCTGATGTGGGACTTGACTGAAATACTCCATGTAAGGGGCTAGGCACCACATGACACCCTCATCACTGATAGTCCTTCTCATTGCTGTGGAGAATATTCCCTTCTTCCTCCTTTGTATTACTTCCCCTTTCATATACAAAGGGATGCTTTTAAACTGGATCTTTTGTTATTGTCATAGGTCTTTCTTTATCCCTGGACTGTGTGCATGGCGAAGGCTCCTTGTATTTCTTTCCTCCTTCTTTCTTACAGCAGTTCCAGAATGTTCTGGGCCATCATGAAGTTACCGCTGAAGAAATCGGTTCTGTTGAATGCTTTATTCCAGTTTGGGTGATGTTATAACCAATGAAAATTAAGCTCGGAGAAGACTAATATCTTTGCTTTCTTCCGTTTTGGGGCTTTCTGGTAACTGCGTTCTCCTCCTCATGGCCTCGGAATGCAGTTTTGGTGTTATCTTTGGCTTTCCTTAGGACTGCTTCTTAAGCGCTTGTGGAAAGAGAATATCGTACATTTTACAGAATAGACTTTATTTTTGCTCTGAGGATACCCCCAAATCCTGTTATATTTTCCTTTCTGACTCTCTAAAGCTCATCTTTTCCCATTGGTCTCCAATAGCTAAAATCCTTTCTTATACCTTGGCCCTCTTTTTCTTCTATTCTTTATAAATGCCTCCAGTGTGGTCTCTGTTCTTTCGCTCTGTCTCTGTTAAAGCAATCTATTTGGTGCCTTTAGTACAACATCTTTTAAAAATGCCTTTACAGGTTTCTGTCATCTGTGCTGAAACTGGGCTTTAGGGACTGTCACTGTTCTTCATGGCCTGATTGTTTTTTCCCCTGCTGATATCCCATAATTCTTAATTTCTTAATACCCAACCTCCTGATATGTGTTCTTTTTATTTCCTCCATTCACTTTTGTTTTCCTAAGCAGTTTTAAATCTGCTCCCAGCCAATAACATTTTTTTTCCTTTTTGTATGCCAAGCCCAGCCTCCAACAAGTCATCTCCTGAAACGCCTCTCTTTCCTCTCACATCTCTCTTCCTCACATTTGCTGATATTTCCCTTTTCATGATGAAAGTCTTCTCTTTATCAAGTGTTACCCTAGCTATACTATAAAGTATATATGCACTCTCTGAACCCAGGACCTCCTACATGGGAAGCAGTCACTCAACCACTGAACTACATCCGCTCTCCAACTCTTTTTTGATATAAACAAATTTATTACTTATTAGGAAAGATCTTTGCTGTTGGTTGATTTAAATCCATCCTCTTGCCTCTATTGCCACTGACCCTATTGGGTCTGACCATTGCAGCCACCTCCCGTTTGGTCTCACTGCCCTAGCTCTCTCTCCCAGCTCTTGCACCCTTTACATCATTCTCAGCAATGTCTTCCTGATCTGGTGCCATTCCCTTTTTTAACAAAACAAAACAAAACAAAACAAAACAAAACAAAACAAAACAAAACAGCAAATCTGTTGGCTTTCCCTGGCCTGTAGGCATAGAGCTTACCTTCCTTAGGTCCGTATCAAGGCGCTTGCTCCCCCTCACCTCCACCACTTTCCTACCTAAATCCTCACTTACAGTCAATAGAACTGCTTGAGGAAGCATTCTAGTGCATGCATTCGAAGAGTGGACTGCGTGAGGCCAAATCTAGTCTGCAGAATTCTTTGCCCACTTTGAAATCTCAAAAGATTTCATGTAAAAAGTCTTTTTTTCAGGCTTCTGTAAGGAAGTAGGGACCACTGACCCACACGACCACCTGGCCAGTGAGGGCTGGCATTAAGGGGTGGCTATCCCTTTAGATGAAGCAGGCTCTCTCTCCAAGTTGCTGCCACTCCCTTTTGTGTCTCTGACATTGAGACAAAGGGTCATTTGCCATTTATTGTTGCCCTTGTGCTTTGTTTTACCTTATAGAATGAAGAAGAGATCGTACCATGTCTCTACAGATAAGTGAAAGATGGGTAGATACTGTTTTGTATTTAACCAGACAAATGGGGTTCTTCACTCTTTCATCCTCCTGGCCCCTGAACGTGTTTGAGTTTGGATCTCTGACAAAGGGTCTGTGTTCAAATCCTGGCTCCACCATGTATTAACTGTATAGATTCTCGGCCTCAAAGTTTCCACTTCTGTAAAATGGGAATGACAATAGTGTGTACCTCACAGTATTTGTGAAGATTATATAAAATAATCTATGTATAGAATTTAGCAGAGGGATTGGAAAACAGAAAGCACTCAATAAATCTTACCTATCCTTGTCACTATCATTACTCTGTTACAATAGACATATTTTGCATGCTGTAAAATTTACCCTTTTAAAATGTACAATTCAGTGGTTTTAGTATCTTCACAAGGTGGCACAATCACCACCATTATTTAATTCCAGAACATTTTCTTCACCCCCACAAAGAAACCCTGTACCCTTTAGTTCCTCAGCACTTCCCACTCCCCACTTCTTCCAGCCCCTGCCAACCAATTCTCTCTGAATTTGCCCATTCTGGACATTTCACACAAGGGAATCAAACAATATGTAAGCTTTGCCTGTAAGTTTCCCTGAAGAATATAGTGGCAACCTTTTCCAGAAAGCAAATTGCTACTGGGAAGATGAAAGAGGCCCCTTCCCATGCTAGCATGGGCCAAGACTGACTTACAAGGAACAAAATCAAACAGACATGGATTCTCCGGGCCACTGTGAGTAGGCTAAGAATGTGGAGCAGCTGCACACCACGAGCATAAAGGGGCAAACTAGCAATTTCCTTGGATTCCTCAGGTCCCAGGCCTCAAACACACTGTAAGGTTCTCAGATGACTCTCTACGATTCACCTGGGAGCAGGTGAAAATACAGATTCTGGCCTCTTCTTCAGGTACAGAATTTCCAGAGTTGGGGTTCAGCAAGAGCCACAGATGACTTTTGTCAGACAGCGGGCTTGGAAATCATTGATTTACACAGGGACATGCTTGTATGTCACTGACCTGTGCTGTTGTGCTCCATCCTCAACGACAGTGCTCTATAGTGATGATGTTCTTAGTGTATGTGTCTCATCTTCCTAACAGATTGTTTACAACTAGGGCTTACTTTTCCTTGTCCATCTCAGTCCCCCTGCATATAGTCCTACATACAATTAGGGCTCAGCACATGTCATATAGGAACCTTGAGGATATGGCTCGGCTCTTAAGGGTATAAGAGAAGATCTTTCAGGTCCTTCTGAACCTTCTTTGTTTGAGATTTGTTGGCTGGTGTTTGTCTTTAGGGCTTTGACTGGCCAGGAGCCCTTTGATTTTTGGGCTCAAGAAGATGTCCCCAGAGCAGCCCCTCAGGTGGCCCTCGCAGCCCTCTTCTTGGTGCTCATAGGTAGGGGAGTGAGCGAGTACAGGTTCTGGAGGGATAGTTCAGAAACCTGGCAGATCAGAATGCCCCTGGGAACCTTTTAAAATGCAGATTCATATGTTTACCCCAAACCTACTGAATCAGATGGCAGCCCAGGAAGGGGAAAATACGACCCAGAAATCACTCCTCTGGAGTTTAAGAGACATGAGCCTCCTGCCTGTGTCTGAACCAAAAACCACTGTGCTCACAGGGATCAGCTTTGGCAGGGCATGGTCTGGGAAGCCTGGCCTCAGTCCTGGACCTCCCTCTTTAGTGTGACACTGGGTAGACCTTGAAGTGTGACTTCTGAGGGATTTGGATGAGGGGAGACACAGGGAATGACAGATTATTGCTCTCCGTAGGAGGCTTCACTATAGCCTGGTCATCAGTTCTGAAGAATCTGCCTCTTCTGTGCGTTCTGAGGGCAGAACTGTTTTCTCAGGCCAGGGTTAGCAGTGGTTTATTGGAGGCAAAGTTGCTGAAGTCCGCTGTTTGGAGGTTTGGTGGTTGCTGTGGAATCGCGGTGAGGTTAAATAAGAAGCATAGGAAGCCCTTCCCCCTTTCCAGCTCATTTGTCCAACCATCTTTTTCCATTTTCCAGTAATTAAGAGTTTCATTTATACAAGCTCCATTTATAAATTGCAAATACTCCGTGTGGGTGTTAAAGTCACCAATTGTTAATGCTCTAGTATGAAATATTCAAATCTAGCAATTGTAACACTTTCTACCTGATGTCTGTTATATTAAAAAAGTTTAAGTAGGTGGGTAATAACACATGGATACTGGGTTCCTCCCAGGAACTGAGGAGGGGGCAGAGAGGAGGTGGCAGAGGGAGACAGCAAGGGAAAGGATAGCAGCCAAAGATAGTCATTGATTTGGCAATTTTGCCCAGTACACAGGCAGTGGCACTACATGCATCTCCCTTGATAATTTTGGGAGAGATGCCCAGAACTAGTGATTCTTGATCTAGACCATCTTTGAGCGAAGTTCTTATCATTCTTTCTTATTTGGTTAAAGACTCTGGGAATAAAAAATTTTGATTGCCCAGGAACCAGATAAGTCTCGGTTTACTGTGCATCTGATTTTTCACAGTATCTTAAATCCAAATAGTCCCCCAAATATTATAATTTATTCAGCTCTCACTCAGGTCACATCATTGCTACTCCACTTAGATAATGCCTGTGCAACACTGTGAAGAAGATGAGGTTGTTTTTGGACTCACAGTCTCCCTTTCTTTTTTCCCTAGCATGTCCCACCCGGGCCCGCTCCTTCTACAGCCTGTCTCCATGCTGATTCACTTGTATTTAATTGAAATGATAATTTTCCCTTCTTTTTGGTGTGGCAAACTTAATGTGGGAGAGGAGAATCCTCAGGTGTCTTCTGGGTGTTCCTGCAATCTCTGTGCCATTGTCTGGAAAACCACAGACTTCATTTAGATGGCAGGGAATCCGTCATTGGGCTTTATTTAAGCTGCACGTTTACCAAGATTCTCACTTAACTAAAGTGGCTTAACTTTTTAATCTTTGGTTTATAATTTTACAGTTGCTGACACTGAAGGAAAGCCCAGTCCTTTGGAGGAGCACAGCCCTTCCCTCTATCGCTTCCCGTGGATGCTGCTGAATTCCTTGAACCCTGGCCCCTGGACTCCATCATCAAGAAGACTTTGTGGGGAGCTGGTATAGCTCAGTGGTTGAGAGCTGGACTCCCACATACGAGGTCCTGGGTTCAATCCCCGGGTCTAGTACCTCAAAAAAAAAAAAGAAAGAAAAGAATAAAAAGAAGACTTTGTGGACAGGCTAACTCCCCTTGAGAGAAGCAGACCATCAACTACCATGTCTAACTAGGTTGCCTTCTCTATCTCAAGTGATGATTGTTATCAGGGTCAGACAAAAGGCTGACCAGTTGGACAACTACTTGTAGGACTACCCTATAAGGGCACTAACAAGTCAACAGTGCACTAACACATCTGTGGAAACAAAAGGAGAGGAAAATATATTTATCAGCAATTCTCTCAAGGAGAATTCTGAGTGGGGCTGGAAGAAATGATTTGATAAATTCCTTAGGTGTGGTGAGTAGGGATTCATCAGGATATATATATAAATTGGGTGCCCCAATTGGATTGTTTGTGACCATGGAGGGTAGGCTGTATACCCCAGTGGTCTTCCTACTTGGTTCTTCCCCAGGCAGAGCTCAGCCTGTCCTCTAGTAAAGCTTGAGCAAGTAGCATTTTGAAGGAGGTACCAATTTATTAGTCTACATATCTCTGCTCTACCCTGTAGGGCTTGAAAAATGAAACCATAGGCATAGGCTGTCTATCTACAGGTTCTAGGATGTTGGTCCTTAATGTGGCTTCATTCACTCAGGGGTGAGGGTCATTACTAACAGAGTTAGATCAAGTTAAATGGAACTTGAACTCTTTGCCCATGGGTCAGTGGTCAAAACTCACTGAATTAATTAGGTCTGTAGAGATACCAGGTGGAGTTGGAAACCAGAAAGATTTGGCAGAAGAGTGATGTTGCTGCTTATTTGTAGATAAGGGCATCATAGAACATTCTTGCAATCATGAAAAGTGGAACTGGAGATCATGTTAATTAATTCAACAAATAGTTAAGTACATTCTGGACACTGGGAAGACTGAAGAGCAAGATAGACATGGTTCCTACTCTCCTGGAGCTTATGTTCTAGTTTCCCCTTAGGTATGAAGAGCAGTGGCTACAGTAAACAAGTGACCATAAAGATATTCTTGAGCCCAGGATTCCAGTTAAAAGGGTAATTCCCACTGCCTTAATTATACCTAGTGACCCATACTCTATCAGCCTGCATTCTACAAATCCTTTATGAACCAGTGTGGACTGTTTTCCTCAGCAAACTATGCAAAGTCCTATGATGCCAGGGGAAGGGGTTGGCATTAGTAGGACTTCTGGAGAGGGAAATATTAAGTGACATGGGCCAGGTAATAGGTATGGATAGAATTCAGGAATTAGCTATTGCTCTCTTCTATGTAGGAAAACTGCAACATGAAAAATAGTGGACTAGAGACTTTAAGATTGGCATTTTAGTCTTTATTCTAATATTAACAAACTATGTGGCTATGGGCAAGCCACTTCACATTTCAACTAGGATGCCTCTTGGGTTCTTCCAGACCTCATCCAGTTTTAAAAATGTTAAGATCAGGCCCTAGCTGCTGGACAGCAGGCTAGTTCCTAACTCTTCTGCTTCTAAGTTGTTAGGTCAAGTCACTTCCTGCAGTAGTCACTTGACTGCTGCGTTTTTTTTTTGGGGGGGGGCGGCAGGGAGGAGGTTTTATAAATCTTGTAGGATATGAACGTAATTCTCCCCTTTGGACTTGAGAAGATTCTGGCAACATATCCTGTAGAGTGCATAGAGCCCCCCCCCTTTCATCCCTTCTTCTCTCTCTCCCTTTCTTTCTTTCCTTTCCTTTATCACATTTCTATTAAGCATCTACCATGTGGCATATATCAGGGATCTGCTAGGTTTGGAGATACAAGGGCAAACCAGATGACCTTCCATCACTCCAGAATCTATCACAGGAGAGTGGACAAAACCATCCCTCTTTTCATCTGCTGTATGAAAAGGGAACTTTGGTGAGAATCAGCCAATTCCCAGGGGATGAGGTGGTGGTACTCCCAAAGTAGCTGACTACAGGAAGTTGGCCTATTGTGCTCAAGCAAATTTGGGATGCCTTAAGATATACACCCAGGCAATCATTAGGCCCAGGGTCATCATGAAAAGGTCTATGTTGAGATATAAAGTGGAGACAAACTTTTAGTTCTTGGCATAAATCCGAAGATGGATAGACCTCCATACAGTGACAACTGTCTACCCTACCCCCAAAAACCATTCATATCCAGGTAGGGAGAAACTAAGGGATTGCTTCCTAAACTTGAAAAAAAAATCTTTCAATAAATAGACATTTTTCATATATATTGTACTTCATATATTCTCTAGGTTGGTGGCCTCTTAAAAAAGGAAAAGGAAAATACTAGTCAAACAAAAAGATGTTGCAATGAATTCTTACCTCGTGGTGAATTACATATAAACAACTTCTCCTAATTGTTGTTTCTTCCATCATTAACAATTCTTTTTTTTTTTCAAGGATTTTATTTATTTATTCATTTACCCCCCCCTTGCTGCTTGTGCTCGCTGGGTCAGCTAACCACGCCATTCGGGCGGGCTTGCCTTCACCAGGAGGCCCCGGGAATTGAACCCGGGGCCTCCCATATGGTAAACGGGAGCCCTACTGATTGAGCCACAGCCGCTTCCCTAACAATTCTATTATAAATATATTGGCATCTAGAAAATATTTCATGGAAAAATAAACTTATGGACTTCTAAATTCAGAATTGCTGACAAAAACAATTTGGTTTGAGAATTTTATCCTGTGACATATTTTCAGGGACTTCAATTTCTGGCTTAAATGGTGGTATTAATTACTCTGGACTCTCAATTTTGTTTCCCAGTTGAGGCTGAAGAATGTACTGACACATCCAGTTAGTACCAATAACTTTCCATAGTCAAGAGCTTTAATTTTCTCTATTAATTTCTTTTTTTTTTTTTTTTTTTTTCAGATCCTGATAGTATTTCACTTCTCTCCTATCCTTACTTTCCCTCTGGTAACTATAGTAAAAACAGTGTAATGTTCACAACATAAAATTCACAAGATAGAAGATAAACAAAGGGCCTGGGTAACTCACAAAAATGGAAAGTCAATCCTGGAATAGTTGACAGCATATTCAAATATTTTAGTGTTACTTCAGTTAAGCAGAATCAGTATCACTAAATACGTATGACTCAAAACATCCCAATGAAAAGGGGGAATATTCTGTCAATCATCTGATATTTTCAAATATCTGGATATTGGCCATTGTGAAGACAAAACACCAGATGATGGACTGGTCTTTTCACTTCTCATTTGCGTGGTCTGGAGACTTGCAGTTCTAGCCATTGACAATAAGGCAATTTGCACTTGTTTTCTCTGTCCCTCTTGAGAGAAAACAAAAATCTTATTTTTCCAAGCAATTAAAACTCTTCTGCTTCAGCAAGGATGAAAGACTTCAGAGTTCTGTCTCCTTATATATAATTGCATGTTTCATCTTTCTTGTTTTAATGATTGACAGAAAACTGATAAACCAAGACATCTCTGAATTGGGGTTGAATATACTCTCCTGGTGGCCTCATCACTAATTTGTTTGACTATTTTACAGGATTTCTTTCTCTGTAATGGAAAGGTTTATTAAATATGAGGGGTGCAAAGCTTTGTGAATACTAATGAACTTATTTGCCAAAATTTAAATGTTCTTCTTGTCAGTGAATGCCTGTCTCACTTAACAGGATCCAAATTGAATAATGAAGAAAATTAGACTATATCGTACCCTCGAGAGAAATCATGTGGAAATTGTAATAGAATAGTGAGGGGAAAGGGGTCACATTTTAGAAAAATGAGTAGATAATTTGGATTATATAAGAAAGGATTAACTTAGGGAAATCCACTTCTTTCCAAAGAAACATACTCATAGTCATTCTATGACCAGGACTTTCCCAATGGCTGGCTTTGAATGAGAGTAAAGTCATAATCCTATGGAAATACATGGTAGGTTTCAGTGGTTACAATTTCTTAACCTTATTCCTATTTAAGGCCCCTGTATGCTCATGATAGAATGAGAAAATAAATATGCTTGAAAAATGAACACTGTTCTCTAGAGACGTACAATAGCGGGTGAGTTAGAGTTTGGGAAGTTGCCCCAATTCTTGCCTTTAAGCTTGTAATGAAGCTGCCTCTTGGTCATATATTACCTATATTATCTTGGTTTACCACTAATATAATTGATGCTCATGATGCCTTGCCAGCAGCAGAGGGGCATTGTGGGAACAAGATGGCTGTACTCTTGACCCGGGAGATGGGCTGAGAGAACATCAGGAGCCACACAAACTGCCAAACATGGTCAGGGATGGAAACAGAGTAAAATAAAATGATGGAAGGGAAGTGAGGGAGAACAGAAAGGTGAGACTGCAAAGGTGGGAATTAACTCTTTCATAAACTTGGGAAAAGGGTGAGGTGATGAATGAATGTCTCCAGTGTTTGTCGCAATGATTTATTCTGAGATTCCAGGAGGAAGAGGAAAGGAAGATCTAGAGAGAGAGAGGGAAGAAGGCCCCGAAGCCAGCGGGGATTGGAAAATAAAGCAAAATAAGCACACACACAAAAAAAACCCCAAAACTGAAAATCATGGAGGCTGGGTGTTAACCAACACTGTGATGTCAGCAGGATTTCTATATAGGGTTTACTTTCAATCCCTAAGAGAAAAGGCTCATATAACATAGATTCATAAGCTATTTTATGTCTTTTGGCAACCATACCAGGCTTTAGTCGCAAAGGGGAAAAAGAATAGTCAACACATGTCAGATTAACACCAACCAACTGTGTGATATTTAATTTAAGGATGCATTTCCTCCTATTACACCAATTAGACAGAAAAGAGAAGAGTGTATTCGACTCTCTGTGGGAAGGTTCAAGAATTTTAAAACTAGACGTCCCCCTTGGAATGATAATTTGATTTTAAAAATTTAAGGAAATGAATGGAAGGGGAGCCTGGGGATATTAAGATTCGTTTCCACCATTTCAAATCACAATCTGCACCTTCAGGAAAACAGAGAAACATGGAAAGTAGGAAAGAGAGGGAAAGATGATGACTGATGAGGGGGTGACCAGGAAGGGAGACATGAGTGCTGCAAACAAATAATACTGCATTTTGTGAGGAAATTCAACGAACAATAGAGTTTGAAGGAGAAGTGGGTGATGAAGAATATGAGAGAACAAGGCATTTAAAAATAGGGAATTACTAGGGAAAGTGAGGATGAATAATGAGTTACATGGGAGATGACAAAAGGATGGAAGAAAGGAAGGAAGGGAAGAGGTAATTGGGGTTGGGGAACATGATGCTACTGGTGGCTATAAGGAGAAGGGCAAAATTGAACTCTTGAGGGCATATTCCTCAACCTTTGGAGAACATACACAACCTAGAAATAGAGAAGGAAAAGGTGGAAGGAGTTCATGTTTAACATGGACAGCAGAGGAAACAGTAAACATCATTTGATCTCAGGAATGAAAGCATTTCTAAAGAAATGTATTAGTCTTTCTCCATTTATCTATGAGTAGAATAGTCTTCATCTACCTTTTATTAATACAAAAGGTTGAATTATAAAATGAACACTCTTAAAGGAAAGAAAAGCTAAGTATTGTCAGGGACAAGCTGAAGGAAACATTGCATCTAGAACAAACAAAGTGAATAAGTGAGCAAACCTGTTCACAGCCTTTTATATAAAAAATTTGAAAGTCAGCAGCTTAAGGAAAGAATTAGAGATAATTTATGAAAATGAAAATGTGGGTACTGATGAGGGAGGAAGTCTATTATAAATATTATAGAATATATTCTTCCACAATTTTTTTCCTCATTAAAATGAGTGAGACTTAGTGAAGACACTGTAGGTGTTGCTCTGAACACGTTGGATGAAAGAATTTACAGCCATGCAAAGTATTCCTAGTAGTTGAAATAACATTACTTTTTCAAAAATATTAATATTTAGAGCAAGTCTAAATGGCTTTGGTTGCCCTTTTTTGCTTTCTTGTGTTTATGCAGGGGATTCCTTTCAGCCAAACAGTACCAGACCCCCTTCGGAGGGAAGCTGATAAAGTAATTTAGGTGTAAAATCCTAATGAGATAATGATGCTAAGGGCAGTTAACACATAATAAGAACATAACCACAAGGGATGATATTGTTGCTTATTAATTATAATGATGATGTGGAGGAAAGAGACAAGGTGGCACTCATTTAGTAGAGAGCACTCTGGAGCAAGGCTGTTTTCCCGAAGGGAAAGTTGCAGTCAGTTAGAATTAGAATTAGGCCAGCATTGAGCAGAGTTTGAAATTTATGGCCGTTGGGTTCCACTGGTGACCACAGAACTGGAGGCCAAGAAGGAGGTAGCAGATGTCTTCCTGGTGGAGTCCCGCGCTGGAGTGGAGATGGCTGTGGTTGCAGGGCCCCGCCTGCACGGACTCAGAGACTCCGGGCCAAGTTTGGGGCAGTCTGCTTGCCTTAGATTCCACAGTGGTCATTCGTGGGCAGACAGGCAGGTGTCCAGAATGGACTGGGTGTGCTTCCAGTTCTGTGACCTTCCCCTTCACTGCGTGCCGTCCAGTGACTCAGACCTGGAGCTCAGCTATTCAATCAGGGTTGGTGCCCTGCCCTGTTGAGGGAGCCCAGGGGAGCTTTTGTTTCCCCATTCAAAAATGAAGATTGAGTGAAGATAATATTTATGGTTTTAAAGTCACTTCTAGTTTTAAAATTCTATATTTGTACATATATGTTACTCTGGCTCCTGTATCTATGAAACCTTTAAGAGAGCATTAGTTGGTAAACCCATATGATGACAAATGTTGCCTTAAAATCATGGTTCAGAGTAGATAATTAAGGCTGGGTTTACCAATGAACCAATGGAAGAACTATTTATTTAGTACTATTTGGAAGCCACACACCTTAAAGGAGGTGCTTTATAGGTAAGGAAAACAAGGCTTTCAAAAGGTTAAATTTTTCAAGATCACGTATTTAATAAGGTATAGAGCCAACATTCAAAGCTCTGCAACCAGATCCCTATGATCTTACCCTCTACTGTGTACCATCTCCCTCTATTTAGAACCCAATACTTATGTCCCATAAGTTATGGCACCAGCCATGGAAATTTTCATTCTTCATAGTGGTTCTCAACTGGTGGTGGGAGGAACAAGGCAGGGGTGGTTTGAAAAGTCTCCCCAGTTGATTCTTTTTTTTTTTTTTTTTCCCAATTAGAGAAGCTGTAGGTTTACAGAAAAATCATGCATAAAGTACAGAGTTTCCATATACTACCTTATTCCCCAGTTGATTGCAATACATATATTTTTCTGCCTCTACTCCCTTTGAGAAATACATTGCCTGGCCAGAGTCATACTAAAATGATTACATAAAAAGTACCTTATGTGAAAACTTTCTGCCATGCGTAGGTTCTTATTTATGTTTCTCACAGCATGCCTCTTGAATAGGCAGGGACATTGGACACAATTATTCCTCTTGTCTTCCAAATGGGGAATTGAAGCAAAGAGAATTGAATGATTCAATTTCACGCACTGAGTGGTCACAGAATTGACATGGGGATCCATACCTTAAGCCTCTAACCACCACAAGACATTGTCTTTCTAGTCAATTTAATTAATAATGTATTTTATGTAGAAGAAAAGAGTCCAATTTTTTTCTCTGTGGTTTCCTGATAGATGCAGCATTTCAGTGACATCAATTTATTCAGAGTATCTATAAAACCAGCCTCTCTGAATAGTATCAACTGCAATAGCCATCGACAAATGTCAACTGGAGGAGGATGGTATCTTAACCAGGCATTTCTGTTAACAAAAAATGACTTTCCAGACATTCTCCTGGAATGTCCCAGAAAAATATACTGGTCCCAGAAAAATACTTCATTAAGGTCAGTGAGAGGGTTTAGGTACCAAATACATAGAATAGCTCCTTATTGTTCACATCTTCTATGAAAGTAATAAAAACAATCAATTCCTTGTTTATTAAGCAGTTTTACTGAAATATATTCACACACCATACAATCCATCCAAAGTATATTCAATGGATCTCAGTTTAATCACAGAGTTATGCATTTATCAGTACAATTTCAGAACACATTCATTACCCCCAAAAGAAAAACCCCATAACTCCTTATACCCCCTGATTATTGCCATTTAGCATCAATTCCTTTTTGAAAATAAGATTATACCTGGAATTTCAAATGGTTTTCTATAATTTATTTTACTGCCTCACAGGCGAGACCCCAGACTTAGTCATAATCCACAATTCTTTATAATCTCGAATGCCAGCTTTTGATTTTCTTTCTATGTTTTGGTTTCTTCTCTTTTCTCTGGCTGAATACATTCTAAATTGTGGCCCAGTAGCTTTATTTTTCATTCAGCTAATTGTGAAAAATTAGAAACATCCAGCTACTGGAGTTGCTTAAATAAATCAAGACACAAGAGAAAACTATGCTGCCATTAAATAGAATGAGGCTGCTATATATATGGAATGATCTTTAAGATATATATTTAAATTTTAAAAAGCAACATATAGAATGAGATATGTGGTGTGCCAACCATTTGTATAAATAAATAAGTAGATAAATAAGCAGATACACACACGTGTATATCATTGCCTAGCTGTGGAAGGATATTTAGGAAACTAGTAATAGTGGTGACCTCTGGGGAGAGATTGATTAGCTGGGGAATTGAAGAGAGACTCTCTATATAACTTGTTACCCCTTTTATATAGTGTATCATGTACATATATTATCTATTCATATATATATATTTAGGAGATGCCAAGGATTGAACCCAGGGCCTCATACATGGGAATGCAGGTGCTCAACCACTGAGCTACATCCGCTCCCCAATGACAGTTGGTTTTTTCATTTGTTTTTAGGAGGTACTGGGGATCAAACCTGGGACCTCATACATGAGAAGCAGGCGCTCAATCACTTGAGCTACATCTGCTCCCCTATTCATTTTTTTTTTTTTTTAATAAAGGAGATAGAGCTATTTTTATTGAGATGAAAAAAATACCTAAAGAAGACATACAAACAATGAGCAGACAATGAGCAGACACTGAGCAAAAACAGCAAGCAGACAGTGAGCAAGAACAATGAGCAGACAACAAACAAAAACAAACAAGCAGGGAGCAGATATGGCTCAAGCAATTGAGTGCCCGCCTCCCACACGGGAGGCCCTGGGTTCGGTACCCAGTGCCTCCTAAAGAAAAAAACAAACAAACAGACAACAAGCAAAAAACAATGAGCAGACAATGAGCACAAACAATGAGCAAAAACAACTAGTAAACAGATGAGGTAGCCATCTTGGGGGAGAAAAAAAAAGGAGATAATGCTATTTTTACTGAGATGAAAAAATACAAAAGACATCTTGTTAGGTGAAAAGGTAAGCTGCTGTATAGTATGTGATCCTAGCAAAAAAAACAATGATCAGACAATGAGCAAAAACAATGAGCAAAAAATGAGAAGACAACAAGCAAAATTAACAAGCAAGGCAATGAGCAAACAATGAGCAGACAGCAAAAGCAACAACAACACAAAAGAACAAGCAGGGAGTGGATGTGGCTCAAGAGTTGGGCACCTGCCTCCCACATGGGAGGTTCGTGGTGCCTCCTAAAGAAGAAACAGACAATGAGCAAACAGATGAGAGAGCCATTTGGGTGGGGAGGGAGACGGACCCAAATCCAACCAAAGGATTGCACTTGACTTCTACACACCTATAAACAAAATTTCCCAGATCAACCTTTTTTGTTGTTATATCTCACAGATTCACTTCAGTCCAGAATGAAGCAGCAAAAAATCCTCCTCATTGCTGCTTTAAAAACTTCAACTTGGAGTCTAATTCTCTACCTACTTCAAGAAAATAATTCTGCTTTCCGGTTCATTCCTATTAGCACACAAATATGCTATAACTCCAATCATAACAGCAAAAACCAAGAAACCCCGCTAGACTCCATATACCCTCCAAATACTGCCTGTTTCTCTGTTCTCCTTTAGAGCAAGTCTCCTTGAAAGAGCTTTTACTTTTGTAAAGACACTTCTCTCCACCTATGCATTCTCAAGTCCACTCTTCTCAGGCTTTGAGCATTATCACTCTCCCTAAACTGTCTTGTTAAGGCTACTTAAGGCCTTTACTTGCCAAATCCAAAGGCCAGTATTCAGTCCTCATCATCTCTACCTCTCAACTCATTGGTCACAGTTGATCATTTTCTCTTTCTTGAAATATGTTTTCTTCTGGGTGCCTTTCTCCCTTGAATTTCCTCCTGCCTCACGGTCTGTTCCTTCTTAGTCTCCTCTTTATCCTCCTGAACTCTCTATGTTGGCACCACTCACAGCTCAGTCCTTGGGCTGCCTGTCCTCTTTATTTAAGCCCATTCCCTTGGTAATCTCATCTAGCCTTTTGGCTTTGAATATCATATCCGTGCTGATTTCTTCCAAGTTTTATGTCCAAATCCAACCTGTCCCTGAACTCTAAACTCCATGTCTATTTTGACACCACTACTTGGCTTCTTAACAGGCATCTCAAACTTAACACATCCAGTTGATCCACCTGTCTCCATCATCTTTTCTGTCTCAGTATATGGCAACTCCACTGAAGCTCTGTTGTCAGACTATGTTCTGTAACTGACCATTTTTAGTTCCTCCATCACTAAAGCCCTGATTTAAGTTAGGATTGCTCACCTGGACTACTGCAATTGCCCCTTACTGGCTCAAGTCTGTTCACTAACAGCAGCCAGAGTGATTCATTTGAAAAATACAAATCAGAATGTTACTGCTGTTGGTGAACAGCAGGTTGGGTTTGGACATAAAACTTGGAAGAAATCAGCACAAAAATGGTTAGTGTGCTTCCTGTACTTTTCCCTACATCTCTGAACTCATCCCCTACCAATTCCCCCTCACTCTTCTCATACCACACTGACCTCCTTGCTACTTTAAAATTACGCTGGGCCTCCTCCCACCTCAGGGCCTTTGTACGTGTTGTAGTACCTGTCTGAAATGCTATTTTCTCACATAGGGACAAGGCTCATTCCCTCTCTTCATTCTGCCCCAGTGTTACCTTATAAGAGAGTCTTCCTTGAACACCCTATCTAAAATAACACTTGCCCTATCACCCTCTGCCCTTTTGTCATCATCTGATGTATTACATATATATATTTAATTGGCTATTACTTGCTTATTATTATCTGTACTAGCATATAAGCTCCATGAGAACAGGAACTTTGTATTGTTCACTGCTGTATCCTCAACATTTAAAAGAATGATAGTTACAGAAGGAATGCTTAATAATTATTTGCTAAATGTTGAATAAAGAACGTTGAGAGTTTCCCTATAGCTTCCTTTGGCATATTCAATTGACATGAAATTGGTCTTAAGACAGTTTATTTCTTTATCTCAACTTACTAATTTCTTTTTCTTTTAAAAACCATTTTAACTTTTTATTTTGAAATAATGATAAACTCACAAGTATTCATGAAAATAGTACCTTTTACCTAGCTGTCCCCCACAGGTAACCTCCTATGTAACTCTCTTTTCTTTGTATTGTTTCCCATGCTTCCTTTATTCCAGTTTCTTCTGTAAGTTTTTTTACACAGGCTTTCAGGACCCCTTCACCTCTTATTTAATAGCCAAACCACTAATGAAATTCAACACTAACATCAAATTCCTTCTTCAAGATGACTGTCCTACTCAAGGGAGGGAGCAAATACTTCAATTAAATAAGAGAAAATGTATTTCATCCTATTTTTCCTACTGACAAATAATTAAAAAGAGAAGCAAACCTGTTTCATCTCTTAAGTTTATAAATTCTATAGAGAGATAGTGTCTCTTCTGTGAGTTCTGTTGACCAGCATGTTTGCTGTGATATCTAAAGTTAGAACAAATGATAATCCATTGACTCTAGTGTGCACTCTGGTATCTTTTGTATGCAGCTGTTTCAGAAGAGTTGAATAAAAACAGATGTATGATCTTCTGTATATGTGTATTTCTCCTTTTGAGAAATTATTTATTCTGCTGAGTCCTGGCCATTAGTTTATTCGGCAAATATTTATTGTGCATCTACTATGTGCCAAGCTCTGTGTTGGCAATGGTCTTTCATCCCTGCTCCCCTCAAGATGATCTGAGATGAGCATCACCTTTAAGATACTATAAGGAGTGATTGTGGCTCAAGCAGTTGAGTGCCTGCCTCCCATATTGGAGGTCTCGGGTTTAGTTCTTGGTACCTCCAGAAAAAACAAAACAAAACAAAACAAAACAAAACAAAACAAAACAAAACAAAAAAACCAACTCAGGGAAGCCAGTGGCTCAGTGGTTGAGCACTGGCTTTCTACATACATGGTCCCAGGTTCAATCCCTATACCTGGAAAAAAAAAAATACTATAAAGACTGAAAGGTAGATTGAAAACGCCTGTGTTCCAGATAAGTAGGTCACTGCATGGAATGAGCATTCACGTTTTGGTGATAAGGGCATTATTAGGCTCTAATAAGTGAATTCCAGGGTCAAAAAGAAACAAAGAATCAGTGCTCCTTTCAATATCCTTGACATATATAATATAACCTAACATTTGACAAGCTAAGGCTCATTGGTTTAATAGTCAGTAAAAAGAGGACATGACTGGGACATCACTAACCTCTATAGTTAAAATGAGCATGTATTAAACTCCTCATAAAAGCCCCCTTCATACAGAAAATTAAATAGAAATCTGCCCCATGTCAGTTTTCCTCTCCTATAATCAATCCTTTCCAATATTAGTAGGGTGACCATGCACCCTGCTTGCCTGAACTGTCCTGGTTCACACTTGTAGTTCTAGCATAATTGTTAATTGCACCCCCTTTCACTCTCTAAAGAATTTTAGTTTGGATAATAAATCATATAGTCAACCCAGTATTCGGGTCTCTGGGATAAACGATCAAGGCGCCATTCCTATTTATTGGTATTACCTTGTCACAAGCTGTGAAAACAGTTTTCCTTTTGATTGTTTCTTCCTGAGTTGTCAGAAAGACCTTCACATAAAATCACTCTGTCCCATTAAAGCAATTATTGAAAGCCCCTTCAGTAATGACCACTTATTTTAGTTTTCCTACTCAGATTCCAAAGACCAAATGTAGAGATCACTTTTGCTAGGTCAGGATCAAAATTGTTCAAAGGCACAAGCCTTGTAGAGGGAAAATTTTGTCTGACTTTCTAATCTACAAAAGTCTTAAAGGGACATTTTTTCCTTGGTAATACTATATTGTAGCAAGAGTCCGTAATTGCCTGTTAATTTTAGCCCAGAGAATAGAAAACCCAATATATTTAATATCAATGGGACTTATGCATTTCTGGACTAAGATACTTAATATCTTTAGATTTGCTACCAGGGCATGAGTAATTGAAAAGTGAATTTGGTGGCCTCCTTAGCCATAATCTCTGTTAAAACTATTTAATCTTTGTTGTTCATAAGGAAAGATTTTCTTGAGTTTGTGAGTGGATGTCATTTCTGGGATTACAGATTTGTACTTTTGGCTGATTCTAGCAATTGCACTATCATTGACCCATTATTTTATTTTGGAAAGTTGATCACTTTTTATTCTCATCTAAGGTTGTATGTCCTTAGCAGCAAAGCATGTAATCAATTCAATGTAAATAAGAAATCATTTTTTTTTTTAAATGTGAGATCATGAAGACAAAACAACCATTGCGGGAACTAAATTGTTTTCACCTATTTGTTTTTGCCATTCTATAAGCCATCTGTAAACTTTGGATAATTCTGCTGGGTTTTGCCTTCCTGATACAGTCGCTGTGAGAGTAAATTACATACACAGTAAAACATTATGAGCCTTTGGGGTAATAAATGCTGAATAACTATCATTCTCTTTAAAAATTAAACAGAATGAGACAAAGTGGCTAAAGTGTGTATTTCCCCCCCCCCCTTGTTTTTTACTCTTCTCTATACGTACTTAAAATGAAGGTGCATCTTTTGAAAATATTACTGGCATCGTCAGCTTCATCATAAGATACTTATGGACCCTGATATATCAACAAGCATGACTCTGGTGTTGATTTAAATAAATCCCATGTTTTTATCAAAATTTAAAAGTACCAGGAAAACTGGGCTCCCAGATCCCTTCTTAACTCTAGGAACTGGGTTGCATAGCAAAAGGAAAATTCTCCTAATAATGACCCCTTTTCCTATTTCAGGCATTGCCTCCACCTCCTTCACCCTACATCACCTGGCCCCCTAGAAAACCTGAAGAGCCTCCTTTCTTATGAATAGAGTCAGTTCCTTTCCCAGCATTTCCACAGCGTGTTTACGAAACATGGTTTGTACAACTGCCCCAAGAGCGCTGAAGTCCCTGAGTGGCGAGGGAAGTTCCATGATTTGGAAGTAGTGGCATCAGGTGGTTGGAAGGGGTGGGGTGATAGACCAGACTTCTAGTCTTCCAGGAAACCAATTCCTTCCTGAGAATCTTAATAGTCATGTTATATGTTAAAAACATCTGCAGTTCTCTTAACGAATAAAGTTCTGGGAAAAGAAGGCAAAGATTAGATAAGATAGGAAAAGATATTTTTTTCTTCTGATTACAGATAATAACCTATTCATATCTGGGGGACAGGAACTACCCAGAAAATACTGCATCTTCTTTTTGGCAGGGTTACGCTGAGCAGCCTATGCACATCTCTGCAATGAGCAGTCTCAAGAGATTTACTCACTGTTTTTCAGCCAACAATATGACAAGTATTTATTGATGTGCCATGGCTGGGGCTAGGAACTAGGGATGCCAGAATTGGGAAATCTAGGGCATGATCATTTGGTTGAAGACCTCTAAGTTCCTTGGACATTCTTGTTCCATGTGTGGTTCACAGAACAACTTAGAGACTGCCATAGCAACTGTAAGTTTCCGAATGGGAAACTGGGGCAGAGGAGCGGCGTGGGGGTGGGGTGTGTGCTTGTGGTGGAAGGGTGACATTTTTCAGAATATATTTTGCTGGAAGGTCTATGCTGTAGCAGCAGCGCCAGCTTTAGAAATACTGGAAGTGGTTCTTTGGCAACATTGACCTATTTGGGAATCTCTCTTCTCTCCTACTTCCCCCACTCAAAGGTGTGACTTTGTAACTTGGTGACCTAAGGTCCCCTCACTGTGGCCCTCAACTGAGCTGAGAGGCTCTGGACCTTGTCTGCTTCTCATGTTGGCCAATTTTCTTAGCAAATTCTATCTGCTTCATGTCCCACTCCCATTGGATATTTCTTTCTGCTTGCTTAAAGGAACAGGAAGTTACCTATTAATGTAATTAGAATGAAAGTGGAAAGGGTAAAAGCAGTTTAATACACTGTGTCTCCTAATGTTGGGGTGGAGGGTGGAGGTTTACACTTCCATGGGTGATTCCTAGAGCAGTAGGAATCTTAACTCAAAGAGTGAATTTTCAGTGGTGAAATTTTAGGAGCCATGTGTCAAATTGGTGGGAGCCATATTTTAATGACAAGGACACACACTTTTAAAAGTACACTTAAAAGTATGCACGTAGACAACTACCTACTTTTAGAAAGGCGCCTGGGAGAGTCAGAGTATTTGTTTTGCATAGCCCTGACTCGTCCCTGTTGCTGGAGGAGGCGCTGGCAGGGAACAAGACAGCAGGAGAACGTGCCTAACTGCTCTGTCAACAGGAAGACCAAGGACTGTACATACCTTTCTCCTCCCAGGCTGGCATTGAGCGCGGGTACTCGGCACCCTGCCCACTTGCACATGCTCCCCAACACAGGTACTCCCGGCCTCACCCCGTGGTTTGCCTACAGGCTGATTCCGCAAAGATCAGAAGGACAAATGATTCAGAAGTGCCTGCAGCTGATTCCTACTTAGGCTATGTAATCTCACAATCCATGCCTGTTTTCTTTTAAGTGCTTATATACCCCTGATCAAATCTTCCTTCTGCTCTGACTGCCCCTTTGAAAACAGCAGTGATGCTTTGTTTCTGATTACATAACCACTTAAGCCAAATAACTCTTAAAAATAAATGCCCCGAGCAGTTTTGATTTGACACTGTTTATGTTTCATTTTTGCTATACTAATCTAAGATTTTCTGAATATCTTTGCTGCCTCGTCAGAACACATTCACTGAGTTATTGACTGGGCAGGGCTCTGATTTAACTATCAACTCTTAGGGAAATTTCCCAAATGACTTACAGTGATTTACAGTGACCAAGAGCACCATTGTTGGTTCTTAATAATTCCACGGTTTCTGTATGTAACTGTATGTTTTTCACATGCGTAAATGTACACAGTGCACAGGCTTTCCACCCTGGCAGAAGCAGGTATGCATCTGTGCATGTACATGTACACACACACACACACACACACACCCCCCATCAATCTCTGGTCTTCATTCACAAATTGTTCTCTAATTTGAGGTAAACTCCACTGCTCCTATAACTATGGAACAACAATAAATAAGGAAAGATACTTAAGCAAAACAACCTGGAGTCATAATTATTCAGTTTTAAGAAAGAATGGCATTATGGCTAGACACATGCAGCTAAGCACAGATTTTCCTGGGAAAACAATGACTTAAAACCTTACAGAACTATAACAAACAGCATCTGCTTTATTAGCAAAAGAGTAAATATGTAGCATTTTATCATTCCTCTAAATGGTGATATTGTCTGAAAACATGAAGAAAGGCCATTCAGAAGCTTTTTTCCCCCCACAAATGAAATGCAGATCTGTGTGTGTGAGCCAACACCCTTCTTGCTGTTTCCTTTCATTAAAACCACAATATTAACACTGTCAAGAAATTATTATGGTAGTGTGCAAGCTGTGGTGATGCTAAATTTGGAGTTCTCAATAAACCTGAGCTGGGGGAAAACATATATATATATGTGAGAGAGAAATTAGTTTGAAACAATTTTAAATTGGGTTCAAGGCTATTCCCTTCTAGAGAGGAAACTATTGGTTATCATTATTGCACCACATTAAAAAAATCCTCATGTGCGTCTCTAGATAATAGTAACAGATAATTTTTGAGTACTGACTGTGTGCCAAGCACCATGCTTAGCAGTTTTCTTGTTTGTTCTCATTTGAGTCTCATAATTGCTTTATAGCTAGATATTATCATGCCCATCTTATAGATGTGTATGTATTTTAGAAACTAGTATGTGTAAAAGCCAATACTTAGCACAGTAAATTTGAATGTTCCCCCAAAAAGCATATGTCACTTATCTTTGTACTGTTTTAGGATATGTAGAGAAAGCCATTTTTTTCTGAAACTCTCTATTGAGGTACTCTTTATCTTTAACATCATGATATTTCTCTACACAGGCACATGTGCAATGCACATTTTGGTTTTTGCACCAGTTTTTTCCCCTTTTCTATTAACTTCATATTTGTGATGGACAAATCTGCTCACTTTGAAGTCTCTTGCTGTGGAATCTCTTTTCTAGTAAAATTTTATGGCAGTTCATATTTCCCAAGAAGTCACCTTTAGAACTTTCAAAGGGGTATTAACTTTTAAAAACATAAACACACGAAAGTCTTAAAGTGCCATCTTCCCAGTTACGGCATGCGCCGCAAAGGCTAGTACCATTTTAGGCAGGAGCTGGCCTTGTTCCATTTCTGTCTTTCTTGTGGCTTAGGGCCTTTACAGCTTTAGCATCTCTCTGCACGGCTCTGAGATCAGGCTCCCTGACACTGTACCTCTGTGTTGCTTGGAGAGGCAACTTAAAATATACAATCTCCAGACGGGAATGATTTAGCAAAATTAAAAACAGACAGGGGGCAGAGAAGGCGGGAGGTGTCAAATGTTCCTTCTACCCCACTATCAGTTTGATGTGGTGGCCTTCTTCCTACCTAGTCTAGCCCCCTCCATACTGGCCACTATGCAAAGTTAAAATGTCTGAAATAACAGAATAAACATGGGTTGGGGTATGTACACTCTTCCTTCTGCCTCCTAACCCAACACATGGAGTTTTAAATGGAGCTTATTTCAACCTATTTTGCTTCACCCTTAGGAAGAAAGAAAGTTGTTTTCAGTAAATCTCAAGAGCTATTATAAAACATATTAAATACTTGGAAGAATTGAATTCTGCTTTGGCACCTCAAAAGAAATGAGTCATTTTGGTAGATACTGAGTTTTTACTCTTTGAGTGAACTTCTTTCCTCTTTCCAAACACAAACATGATCATATTGATGAGTTGATATCAAAGTTGCTGAATTCATAATGCACACACTTACACATTCTCAACGCACATGTGAGAATAAAATCTCTGCTCCTGTTAGAAACAAATCTAATAGGAAAAGGGCAAAAAAACCCTTATGGACAACGAGGCAATATCACATAATATATCCTTTTCTCAGTTTTTGGCTGGGGCAAGTTGTGGATTGTGGCAGCTCAATAGGCTGGGGGGATTTTTTTTTTTTTTTTTTTTTTTACAAATAAAAAATTTCCCAGTTATCCCAGATCTTAAAATCAGCACCATTCAGGAGTAGATCCAAGGTGATGACTCACATGGAGATGGGATGGTTACCATTTTCTTCACACCATTGTTCCATTGTTTTTAGATTTGACACACATTTAAAAATCCATCCCAAGCAAAGGGCTGCTTTGGGTTAGGCTGCACCTACTCTCTAGCATGCCTTCTGAACCTAGCCATAGTATGCACTTAACAGCTGCGTGAAGCTGCGATCAACCCTCAAAGTGGTTTCAAGCACAATTTATGAGCTCTAATAGAATGAAAGCCCTTGAACCCACCTCTTATTTCTTGTTAGTGCCTTACATGGTTTTCTGCAAGATAGGGCCCATGGATTTCTGCAGCAAAGAAAGGTAAGATATTCGGTATCTTTCATTTTCTGCAAATAGTCGTATTTACAATACTACTCCAGTGGTTTCTGACTACCGCTTAAGGCAATTTTGCTTAGCCTAGCGGAATGTCCTGGAAACTACTGGCAATGATTTCGCCTCCAAAATTGGAACGCATTTAGTAGAGACAGAAAGCCTATGAACAAATAGTGGGCATGTGCCAGAGTAAATAAGTGTGGTTCATGAGCTGTGGTCAGAAATGTCTCTCTTTCAGTATGCAGGGCAAAGCATCTGCCAGCAGTTGCCATAAAGTCATCACACGAAGCAGTTTTTCCTCTCAGTAAGACAGACCCAGTGAAAGAGGGTTCTGGTCCCAAAGTCTACTATTGGGGGTGTCGTCACAGGTCCTGCCAAAGGGGATCTGGGCTCAGTTGTCTTTTTTTCCAGCTAGCCTTTCTTACCCAGCCTGCCAAGCTTCTATGAAAAAGAGTGGAGCTCATGAGGGAGTGTGGAGGAGGTTGGAAGAGCTGTAAGAGGAAAGACTCTTTGTAACACTCAAAGCTCCTCCCAGGATCTCATAACAAACCACAGAGTCAGTTTGCTTCCCCTCTTTTCCAAACCCAAACTTTGGCCCTCACTGTATAACTCCTTCGAAGCACTTGGTGAGGCCATCATTACTAGGGCATATTAAAGACATCATTAAGATGCTTTTTTGCTGCCACCTTCTTTTTAAGACTGAAAGAGACAGACGTTCATGGTCGCCACTTTAGGCTGCGTGAATTTTCCTTTAGAGTTTAACTCCTTGACCACATGTTGCAGAAGGATTTAGTGTATTTGGATTGGAATAGCATGCTTTCTGGTGCAATGTGCATGCTTGCCCTCTGAGCCTTGAGTCTGATTTCATGTAGTTTTCTATTTCTGGTGTAGACTGCACAGTCTTAGCATCCACTGAAATCCAAGAAGGTATTTTAAAAAAAAAAGTGAAGAAGCCACTAATCAATACTCCATAAGACTCATTTACTGTGGGGATATTGTTACAGAGGTCCGCGTAGTTCACCTTGCAACATAGCAAGAGATGCCATTTTCCAAAGCATTCTTATGATCATCATTGTCATCTTTTCATTAAATAGAAAAACACAGATGTGTTTTAGAAACACCTCAGACATGGCAACTTTAGGAATAAAGAAATAAATCTAAAATAATATTTCTGCACTAGGCAACCCATTTCCTAATTCATTCCCATAATCATGGATCCCACAGTTAGATTCAACCAATATTCATTGGTCATCTGCTATGTGCCAGGCATCATGCCAGGTACCATGAAAACGGAGATGAAAGAGCAAATATAGCAAAATGTTGACAACTGTCAGTTCTGAGTGGTGGGACTTACAAGTTTGCACTCTGTTTAATTTAGACAATTTAAAAAAAACTATTTTCTAAAAGAAAGAACGAAAAGGAAAGAGACCCTCTGCCTTTCAAGGAGCTCTTAGTTGATGGATGTAGAGATGAGTGACCCAATAATTTAAATGGAGTGCACTAAGAGGAATGCTCAGAGATGGCACCATTTCCATAAGGCAGCATGCTAAGTAGGATATATATTTGGTATTCATAACCATGGAGGAAAAGCTTAAGAGTTAAGAAACTGGCTTAAACTGGCTCTGTTTTAGACTCCTTTTTCTTACTTATCCATGTGATTATGGACAAATCACTTAACCTCTCCAAGTCATAGCTTCCCCCCATCAATGGAGATAATATCTCTGTCCTGCTTATTTTTAGGGTTTTGGGGGAGGATTAGGTATGATAATATATATGAAAGGGCACAAAAACCCCCTTGTGCACATAAAATAAATGTTAGGTGCTATTTTTATTACTATTGGTCTCAGAGCATTATTTGCTAATAATCTACATAGCCAAACCTACACAATACTTTGTCAGCCAATATATATATACAAATATATATAAAACATATATAATGGAATATATGATATAAAATATATTATATATATTGTATGTATATAGTATTACTAGATGTATAACACAATTGATTGTAGGAAGTAATGCTTCACTTTCTTTTCATCTGAAGATCTCCAAACCCTTTCTCCAAAGTTTCATAATCAAGGATACTGAGGTCCTGAAAGGAGAGATAATTAGGTTCATATAACAAGTCCAGCCTCAGCCAGGAGGAGCAATAGGCTTTTGCTACCTCAAGTGAAACTGGTAGGTGGAACAATTTAGTGTGATGACAGACCTTTGGGAACTTAACAACCCTGTGTCTCAATTTTCCCCGTAAAGTGGAATAATAATGTTTATCTCAAGGCTCTGTGAGTATTAAATGAGATAAAGTATCTGAGATTCTTGGAACATGTTAGACTCTCAATAAATGTGGCCCTTTTTCTAAACACCAGTGGCACTGATCTATAATGACCACATTATAGTGTCCAAGCCTCCTCCTTATATGGATTGATGCTAAGAAGTAAAATAATCAATGTAGATATTTCAATATGAGGACAGAAGTAGAAATGAACAGAAAAGGAAGAATTGAAAAGAAAAATGGAAGGAAATTGACACTCACCACATGGAATTAGACTGATCTGTGGGTTCTGGATTGACCTGAGTACTAAAGGAATGATGGAGTAAGTACAAACTGCCAGGAGCTGACTAGGATTTGCTTAAACGGCTTAAAAACTGGGCACTCTCAAACTTGCTTTGCATCTTTTTCTGATCTCAATTTGTCTTCAGAAAATTTCACCCAACAAAAGGCAAACATCTTTCCTTTCCACTTCCTGAGGTCCCTTTAGTATTTGGATTTGTGTCCTTTTGTGCTGGGTTCAGCAGAGGCAGTCATAGTTTTGCTGGCCAGACTTTTGCAAGGAGCCCTGCAATAACACAGCTTCTTCACCTGTTTGCCCCTGACAGTCACAAAAGAACAGGATGACATGTATTCAAAATGAACAAAAAATAACAACTACTAGATGGGCAAAAAGGTTCTATGGGGTAGGTGTTATTTTGATCCAAGATTCTGAAAAATGCTGCCACATTATCATGGCTGTTTTCCCCGCTATAAAACTGTCTGCCCCAGCCAGGGATGAAAGCCTAGTTTAAGGATGGAGAAATGCATTCCACATGGAAACATTCAATTCTCTTCAAAGTGGTTTGAATTTTTGATCTTTCTTAGTTTGTGCTTTTTAGCAGTAGAAATACTTTTTTTCTTTTTCCACTTACTGTTTCTAAGAACGTCACTCCAGATTACATATTAGCAAAGAATTGTACAATCTGTTAAAATATGGCAGAATCAAAACTTAGTCATCATCCTCTTGATAATCTCAGTCCTATCTATCCTATGAACACTTTCTTAAAAAAGTTGATTTGATGAGTTTTCATTTCCTTTAAAATCTGCCAAAGGTATAGGGAAAAAAGTTCATACGGGATCTGGTAAAAGCAAGGCACTACCTTAGGTTGAAACAGGCTAAATTATTGGCTATTGGTCTGGTTAAAAAGGAGAAAGCAAATAAAATCGTTTTGGAGAAAGAGAATTGATACACACCCACATGTCTACAGACGACGTTTCTTCACTTGTACTTGATTCCTCCACCTCTCCTGCCCCTGCCTGCCCCTAGAGTTGCATATTTCCAGTATTTAGGATATCTTACTCTATTTATTTTGGCAAAAAACTATTAAGCTCTTTCAAAGGCATAAGAAAAACACAATTGAGAAATGGTGTAAATCAAACTGATCTACCTTTCTGACTTGTGATGTGGCCAGGGTGTCTGGACACTGTCAGAGCATTGTAACCCACATCCCAAAGTGACTTTGTTATATTAAAGGAGTTTAATTTTTTCCCTCTTTGTAACCTTGTGGAATTTCCACATTAAAAAGCAATCACATCTTTCAAACTAGGAATGATTGTGTTTGGCACTACAGCCTCTGGTGTAATGGGTTGAGCTTGTTTTCACTAAAATGAAGTCAGCTTTCAAAATAAATCATCTGTAACAACATCCTACTCCCCAAATCGTATAATCCTATTAACGGAGTTTTTTTTTTTTTTTCATTGTCACTGGGCTGACAATATTGGCCAAGTTTCAATTTGGAGAACAGAAACCTTGGAGGACCAGGTTAGGGCAAGGAGAGCTACCCAGCTCCAGCCTTGCCAGAGCATAATGAGCCCCTAAATATAAGCATCTGTGCTTTACCTCCATCTAACTTACTTTGTAGGTAACATGGCTATCCAGTCACTCAACAATTCAAGCCATTCAACAAGTAGTTCAGTTGGGACAACCAAAGGACAGTGGATTACCATGGTTATCTCAGTGAATAAGACCTTTATCAAAATTACATAAGAGTGCCAATGTGCTGAATGAAAATGTACCCCAAGCCATTGCTGGGAGTATCTGTGCCAAAAGTATAAATTATGTGGCAATATCTAAAAGAGCATCTTATAATTTCAGATTTCACAGGAAAGCATATATTTCTTTGGAGGTAAAAAGAAGAAAAAGAAACATCTTATAATAACCAGGCTGATTTGTTTTCTTCTGCCAGTAGGAAATGTTTAGGGGGTTCCCAGCCCAAACGTACTGTATAGTTTGCTCTTTGCTTCTTCCAAATGGTATGAGACACTATTTGCACTTGGGTTTATCAGTCAGAGAGCTGACAATCTGTAAGCATAAGATTCTTATTAAAGTAATCCAGCTGAAGCAGTTGGAAGCTGTGGACTATTTATAATTTTCCATAATAAATGACAGGTAGCAAACTTTGTTAGCCATAACCAGGTTCTGTCCTGGATGGTCTGTTTCCTTTTTGAGCTGAAATTCACAGCCAGCTCACCTCTTCTCCCTGGGGAGTCCTCCTTCCAGTCAGTCCTTGGGGACAGCTTTTTCACAAGCCAATATCTTCTGACACAGCAATGACCTCTAGGCTTAAGACTAACTCATTTCCTCAGAGTCAATGCAAACTCTGTGTTGACTTTATCTTTTCCCCAGGACAGTCTCTTGTCAGACTCCTTGGCTTTCAGCTTTTCTTCCTCCATTGGAGTATCCAGAATCAGTCACAGGTTTGAATTCTGTCTCCAGTACTTATTAGCCCAATAAATGTGACCAAGGTATTAACTTTAAGCCTCAATTTCTCCATCTGTTGAAAGGGAATAATAATATGATCTGGGTTAAAGGATTATAGCAAGGATCAGATAATAATTGGAAAGTAGCAGTCATCCCCCTTAGAATAATCGAGACCATTTTGCATAAAATTAACTCTACATGAGGGAATAAAAGCAAATAGTAGGAATAAAAGGTTTTGTAATCTCAAGCCTCTGAAAGCATTTCTCTCAAACTTGTATTATAATAAAAAGAGTAATTAGATGCAAATGGAGGATTCTAGATGTTCACCATTTGCCTCCCATGAATTCCCTGGAAATAAAGTGGTTTCCTTACAGTACAGATTAAGTAGCATTTAAGAGTTGATTGATTTCCTAAACCACAAGAAAAGCAGCAGTTTTCTACGGGCAGTTACTTTTGGGACTGAACCAGTTTTAGATAAACTGGCAAGAATCATAGCATTTGAATGAATGATAACTGGCTTTTGTAAGGTCTCCCACTGTTTAAGTTTTATGGTCATTATTTCAAACCAGTGAAAATAGACGTTACATTGAAGAGAGAAGGATATTTCTCCTTTGGCAAAAAGTTTATAGTTATGCTGAAATGGTTGAATATTTTTTTCTTTGTCTAAGAGGCATCTGGCCATAGAGAAATAGGCCATGAGGCATGCAGAGATTTTAATACTTTAAAAAAAATTAAGTACTATTTTCCTATGGGATAAATTTGTGAATATAATTTTATCAGAATACCAGACAATTACATGTAAGAGGAGGTTTACAGCATTCTTTTTTGTGATCATTTATAAAGTTATTCTTATTTTCATTCTTTCCCAATGACTGCAGTACTCAAGTCTTAAATCATATATTGTCTAGATGCAAAACATAATTTGATTTTTTTAATTTTTAAAATTTTTATCTGCGCCCCCCCCAGCCCCCAAGATGATTCCCTCCCATGTCTGTCTGCTTGTTGTCTGCTCGTCTTCTTTAGAAGGCACTGGGAACCAAACCCAGGACCTCCCATGTGGGAGGTGGGTGCCCAATTGCTTGAGCCACATCTGCTCCCCCAAATTTGATTTCAAGAAACATTCTGTGTCTAGTTTGGTATGTGAGAAAATAAATGTTCATATTAGTTTGAAAATGGTTAATTGTACCTAAACTAAACTGGATTTTGACAAACCATTCCTATAACAAATTTGGGTATTTAGGGGTCACGTTAATGGCATATTTCTTCATGATTGGTTGGCATTGGACATCAAATTAATTCAAACTCATTTTCACAATATCTGAATAATATCAAATTGACTATTTATTGTTTGATTAACAGCCTTATTGGAGTATATTTTATACACCATAAAATTCTCCCATTGCAAATGTACAATTCAAGATTTTAAAAGTAAACTTATAGAATAGTGCAACCATAACCACAATCCAGTTTTATAATGGATTGACCAATTATTGATGCTGAGTTTTAAGTTGTGCAGATAGAGCTTCAAGGATGTGCAGCCAAATGGAGGGGTCCTCAAACAGGCTCCCAATTGCCAGGTTGCATTGTTAACCCTTATCATACCATGATGAAATAATTTGTATACATATCTGTCTCCCTGCCGAGCCACTGAGCTCCCTGGGTTGTGAGAATCTGGCACAAGTAAATGCTCAGAAAATTTTTGTCGATTGGATGTTTTAATGCATTTCCTTACAATACCAAATCTGGGAACGTTACCTCTGTAGAGGGGAGGACCGGTATGAATGTCAGGTTCAATAAAGGTGCAACATCAGGCTCCCTAACTTTTGGCTTACTCTTCTTTTAATGCAAACACGTCCCATACTAGAAGTATTCTTGGTAAGCTTAAAGTTGGTAAAGGCTTCCCACCACTTTGGCCCGCATATTTGAACTGCAGGTGCTTTTCAGTAAATGAGAAGGCAGTCACCTGAGAAGACAGACATGGGAGGTTCCTGTATCTCAGGGCAGTGGACCATCTCTGTGCACCTGCTTCTCTGGAGCTGTTTCAATCAGGGACTTATCCTGGAGCTCCACAGCCATCCCAGTCAGTATCTTCACAGAACAATGGATATTATATAAATAGCATACAAAAGTGGTAGTTGGAAATTGCTACTCCCAGACAATAATTCATTGCATTTCCAAGCAACCAGATGTTGAATATGGCACGGCAGCCGTTGAAACTGGCAGGTCTCATTTTGACAACAACAGCGTTCAATGGGGGACAGATTGTCTGACCGTCTTCTTCAAGCTGCCAAAACAATGGGCTGAAAAGTAAAAATGCAGTCAATCAATCCACTGCTTTGCTATGTGATGGATCCCCGCCCCCCATTCCTACCTTGCAAGACCAAACTCATTTGTGTGGCTTTTCTTACAGAATTGGCAGCCATTTTGGCAGTACATAGAGAGAGCCTCTGTGAAAAATGCATGGAGCACTTACAAGCCTCATGGAGTTTGATGATTTAAACCTTATGCTACAGTAGGCCTCGGTGAAGCAGAGCTACTGCTCGACCAGGGGTTCTTATAACGAGATACCTAACAAATTTTTTGAAAGTAAAGAAGGTAATCAACAAAGAATCTACCTCTCTGGGTCTCTTTTCAGAGGGATGTGTTAGGAAGGGGGTTGTGTTTGTAGTTTGCTGAAAAGAGGGATAAATATTCCATCAAACCATAAATCCTCTGGTCCCCTTCAGAACATTACATCCTGACTCCTATGGACAAAAGACAGAACCTCTACTCATAGTTTATGAAGTTAGTTTAGCTCTGAGCTGGAGTAAGCAAGGACATTACCCCATTCACCTTGGGCGAACAACCGGGCTTATACTCATGGTCTGGAATCTTGCCCTTAGAATCCATAATTGCTGTGTATTGCATGATCACTTGCCTGCTAACAATTACTCCCATGTGGTAGGAAGACATTTTTTGCTTCTCATAATAATATGTCAATTTCCCTGGGGCACAGGTGTCATCCAAAGAAGGCCCTATCTTTTATAGGATTTTTTCCCAGGGGGTTGCCTGTCCAGATGGCTACCACTTAACTTCAGTACCTCTATATTCCACTAACACTTTCTGGCCTAAGAAGGACTATGTAAAATAAAAACAGAAGGGGACACTGGGCTTGTAATGCTGTGGTAGAGTGGGTGGGTTGAAGGCCAGTAGTCATATAACTAAGGGCTTTTCCTATACAAGAAAGGCATGGATTCTGAAACAATTCTAGATGGCAGCCTCTTAATTTGAGCATCTAGAATTCTCAAATCATAAGAAAGGCCAGTAGTGCTATGTCAACTGGCAAAGTTGAAAAAGAACAATGGTCAGTTGAGGTGGACTTATAAACGTTAGAATCTTAGATTAAATTTGAAGCATAGATGACAAAACACCAAATATTTCCCCTTAGCTCCTAGCCCATGATGCTCTGTGACCACAGTGGTGGAGCTAGAGATGCGTTTGGACATGTGCGTGCCTGCATTTTACATATTGCCATGCCATTACAGTCATGTGCAGGCTACGTTCCCTAGTAGGCTGTGGCCTTGTGAGAACAAGGACTGCATCTTAACCACTTCTGAAGCTCCAGCTTCTAGCCCAGGTGCTCAGTAAGTAGTTTTTGAATGAATGAATCATAGCAGTGTGGAGAGACTGTAGGCATCTTGAATGACTTGGAGCTAAACCAAGACAAAGTTCTAGGGATGGGGAATTCCCTAAGTCCAGATCATCAAATGAAAAAGAATTCATGCTCCAGTTTTGGCCTAAATTATGCCTTCAGACAGATAGCTATCATTAGTCCTTAGGTACTCTGGATCTAATATAATGTAAAGTCACCCTTTGCAGATATTAATGTACAATCAAATTAGTTAAAAGTGTGCTTGAAAACATAACCTCTGCTTTCCAAAGTCAGCACAAAAAGCTAGAGACCCCATCAGTGGTGTCTCCTTTTAGGTGAGTCTTTCAAATGTTTCACGGGGTTGAGGTTTCTGTGTATCTCAGACTTACACTCATCGAAGCACTGATAGGTGCCACCACCTTCAACAGAAGGATTGCAGAGCTTGACATATATTCAGCTAACACTTAACCCAGAGGTTCACATAACTATGAGAGAGATCATTATGAGTAGTTACTGACTGTTCTTAGTTACTAAAGGAGAAGGAAAGCAACTTTTACCTGTTTAATATACCAGATAATACTACTCACACTCATTTGTTTACACTCACGCAGTGATTTGGGATTTTAAGGCTCTAGATAACTTTAGGTTTTGCATAACCCGACTCCTACTAGGTTTATCTTTAACAGATATATTAGAAATCTGTTTGTGTTTATTCTGTACTTTATTTACTATACCATTTTCCCCCAAGTTGCTCAGAGTAATAGTTAAGGTATCATTATTATATTTCAATACAGTGACAAATATTGTGATGCTAATTATGGATTTTAGGAATTGAAGGCAAAGAGAAGTTAGATTATTTACAAAAGGTTAACCAAGAATCAGTCAGTCATTCATTCAAAATCCAATAATCTCTGCCAGCCATGTTGTCTACAAACATGGCTGGGCCTGAGCCACCTTCCCTCTTTCACTATACTAACCTGCCTCAATGTGACAACATGGGTGAACCATGAAGACAGCATGTTGAGTGAAATAGGACAGGCACAAAAGGACAAATATTGTATGATCTCCCTGATTTGAAACAATTAGAATAAGCAGCTCATAGAATCACAACCTGGAATATGGGTTACCAGAGGTGAGGTGGAGATAGAGAATGGGAAGTTAAGGCTTAAAATGTATAGGGTTCCTATTTGGAATGATGGAAATGTTTTGCTATTGGATGGTGGTGATTGTAGCATGTTATGAACACAATTAATAGCACTGAAATATAGATCTGAATATTATTAAAAGAGGGAACTCTTGATTGTATACATGGTAATAAAATTTAAAAAAATTTAAATCCAAAAAAAATCCATTAACCATTCCTGACTTGTGCCCATTACATGTCAGAATAGAAAAAGAAAACAGAACAGAAAAAGTTTCTTAGATTTCTATACCATCTCAATCAATACTCATGTGCCAGATACTTATAATTCATATTAGTTAGGGTAACCCTAGTTTCTGTAGCAAACAGATGCTAAAATATATAAGGTTTCACACACAACAGAAATTTACTTCTTGCCCATAAAATGTCCTGAGTGGTTTAAGGTAAATAGGGAATGGGGAGAAGAAGATGCTCTATTCATTCAGGGATCCAGGGTGATGGAGGCTCTGCAATCTTCAGAACTTAGCTTCCAAAGTCTTTGTGGTTGTCTGTACAGTGGCAGGAGGAGGACAGTGTGGTGGAGCAAGTATGGGAGGTTTTTATGGGCTGGGCCTGGAAGTGCTGCACATCACTTCTGCTTACATTCCATTGGCTAAAATTCAAGCATATGGCATCTCCAAGATGCAAAAAGGGATTAGAAATGATGTCTTCGGATGAGCTGCCCATTTTGCCACCAACTCTGTACCGTGGAAGGCGAAACACATTTTGAGGAACAGTTAACTGTCATTGCCACATAATGTAAGTCATCAGCAGACTTTTCTGACCTTATCATTTAAAGGTTTTCACCTATCTTGCCCTCTCCTATTGGGGTCGTCAAGGGGATCATATGATGTCAGGGCAACCTGGGCTCCAATGAACCTGGTAGCCACACCAAAGGTCATGGTTTGTGTGTGTTTATTCCTCGACCAATTTCTGTTATTTAAGCCTGGGCTTTCTTAGGTCTTTAGCTGGTGTTAATTTAATCCTGTGTAACTGGGATTCAAGCTCACTCTAGTGACTTCTGTGTATTCCCTAAGGCATCCGCATCAACCCCAGGCTGTCTCGCATCCGTGTCTATGTTGTGCTGGTGGACCCGATGGTGTTTGTTGTGCATCATGTAAACTCTTTATAAATAGCTGTCTCTTATATAAAAGTGTAATCATCTCCTACATTTTGCTGTTTATTGTTGGCATGTCTCTGGGGAGCTTGGAAATAACAGTTCTTTATTTTGAAAAGAATGTTCTTTTTCCTACTAGCTCTGGTTTTATTTCCCCATTATATTGTATCTTCTCAGGGTTTGAAGGGATCTTGAATGTGCCTGTAGGGTCTGCTTTGATTAAAGCCAGGAGCCAAAAAGAAGTTTTGCCAGGATGCTGGATGGCTAGATAATTACACTGTGGAAGAAAAATCCACCTCTATTCCAGACGGCAATAACAATGCCTAATAGTTATTGGGCAGGTAGCATTTGCCAGGCAAAATGTTAAGCTTTCTATAGGTATTATTTCATTTAATCTTCATAATTCCTTTGAAGGTAAATATATTACTTCCGCTTTTTCTATGATGAAGCTGAGGTAGAGAGGCATCACAAAACTTGTAGAGGCTACCCCAGTAGTAATTAAGAGTGCTGACAATAGAGCCAATATTTGTGCAACTCCAAGTCTGTGTTTGTCACCATTTTGGTGCCCTGACAAAGGATTACATTCTCAAAGTTCCTGATTTCCATGGGTCCTCCAGATATAGAATCTACATATCCCATTAGTGCTTTTGGCAAATAAGTGGTATGCTAAATAAAAATAGATATTTCAAGACATTTTTCTTGATTGTCTTATTCCTCTCATTAAAGTACATTCACTGAGGAAGGAACAGGCTTTTTAGGATCCAGGGCAAATCTCCTACCAGATGAGTCAAGATTTGCAGCTTCAACTGCAGTACTTGACAGCATTGCTTAATAAAAAATATTTAAATCCACCTACAACATTATACTCAAGAACAGATCACATCATCTTTTAAAGGCAAAATAGAGTGAGAAAAACGATAATGTAACTGCTCACTGGTGTGTATTGACTAAATATGAGAATTTCGATCTTATTACATTGGTTAATTTAGTTTGGGATTGTTAACTCAAGTTAAGTTTAATTTGGAACTACTGACAAATCCAGGAATATGATTGAGAAGAATAAATGGCATACACTAGCCATAATAAAAATTTCAGTCTTGACATATCTTAAGGATATTTTAGCTTATTTTCACTCATTCTAATATTCATTTGGAGTCAGACAAATCTGACAGTCTTTAGCTGTGTGACTTGGTACAAGATTCTTAACTTTTCTAATCCTCCATCTCCTCATCTTGAAAATAGGTATAGTAATGGTGCCTAACTCACAGGGTTATTAATGATGATTGAATGAGATAATGCATATGAAGCACTTGGTGATTACCAAGCAATAGTAAGTACTCACAAGTATGATGATGATGATTTTCAATACTTCATTTAATTAGTATATATCCACTCAGTATGTGGCTTTATCTAATGTGGATATGAGACATTATAAAGATTTTAAAAATTAAGTTCAACTTATACTCCTTGCAGGAATCTCCAGAGCATAAGTAACATAGAAATTGATTGGAGTTACTTGTGGAACCAAGTATTAATTCAAGCTCTAGACATCTGTAGTGGTGGCAGTGGTATGTGTTTGTGCGTGTGTGCATGTGTGTGTGTGTGCGTGCGTGCATATATGTGTGTTCAGGGGAAGGGGCGCTACCCAGGGGGCACACCACCACTGCAGGTGGCTTAAATCTTGGAAATATTGGCTCACTAGAATTGAGATCGAGATTGTAGGACATCTTGCATGATGATGAAAAAACGAATGTGTCTCCTTTTCTTTCACCGTTTTTCTTCTTGTTAAACGTGTTCAGGACCATAAGTGCCTGTTTTGGTTAAATGGAAATCTGGAGTCAGTGCTCAGCTAAATGCAATTTTATTTTTTTTTTTGTATTTTGTACACTGCCATCTTTTTCCTGCCTCATCCCATTCCAAGCATCTGACAGGTAATGAGACTTTCTATCTTGAAGAATCAAGCATATATTCTAAGTTCAATGCCTGAATTATTCATTTGGATTCTGGCATTTGGGGTTCATTTTGCTGACCACCAAAGACTGACAACACAGAGCAAATGTTAGCAAGACGATAGTCATTGGCTTATTAGTCAAAGCAATTTTGAAAGTAAGTCCCAATCTTAAAAGAGCTCTTTCCAAGGCTTAGAAGTGATAAGCCGCCTGGGGGAAATCTGCAATGCCAGGCAGAGCCACCTGCATCTCCATGCAGAATAATTTCAAAAGTTTTTTTTTCCTTCTTCTTTTGGCAGGACATTAGTCATCATAATAAAGATCTGGTGTTTACCAGATCTTGTTAAACAAATAATCTGGAAGCAACAGGAGGAAATCTGCAATAACTTACAATAAGCTCTTGAGTTAGAGGTGTTTAGATTTTTCTCAGCACGCTTGAAATGAGCAATGTTTATATGAAGTTCAAGACTTCCACAAGCAAGTCTGTTCTCCTGAAGGTGAAGGCTCTCTCCCAATTCTAAGAAACTAAGGCCTGGGGTTTCATATTGTGTTTTGTGCAGCACCTGGCCATTGCATATGTAGCTCTATAGAGGGGGTTATGGCGAAAGGACCATCTAGGGGAAAAGACTATTCTATCCAAAGATAACATTTCTGTTATATTAGCTTCAAGACAAGTGAATCCAGCTCTATGCTGGCAGTATGGGCAAAAAGAGGAGTAGGAAAATATGATCCCTAATCCTAGTAGCTTATAAATGAGGTAAGATGACATGGCTCAACCCAGTACCCTCAAGACCATATAATGAAATGCCACACGATATAAATGCAGAATTTATTTCAAGTGCCTTATTAATTTAGAGAAGGGAAAGATCACTGTGGACTGGAATGGAAAAGGAGGGACTTCAACTAAGCCTTTTCATTCATTCAACAAATATTTATCAAATGCCTTCTACATGCCAGTCACCAAGCTAAGTAGAGGATGCTGATAAGAGTTCCTAGTCTAAAAGAGCTCATCATCATTTGGGGGAGAGGCTTTTAAAGAACTCAAAAGGAATTAGAGATAAAAATGGCAATGAGGGCAACAAACAGGGTATTTACAGAGCAAAAGAGAGAGGCGCTCCTTTAGACAATATGGCTAGGGAGGGTCTCTCTGCAGAGGTGACATTTTTGCTGCACTGGGTGAGAAGAAAAACCCAGCCATAAAGAACATACAGGGGAAGAACACTGCAGCTTAGGGAAGCACCCATGAGAAGGGTGGGGGTGACAAAGCCCAGATAGACTGATGACTCAGCCTGACCTGAGAGTTGCGGAAGACGACCCGGAATTACCAATGGGTGGGTGGGGGGAGGGGCCGCATTTTAAGGAAGAAATTGACAAGCTCTGAATTGCAGCTCAGCCTTCTACCTTGGCCGGTTACTGATAACCTTCTGTGCCGAGGTAGGCTGAGTAATTTGAGAACACGCACACAGCAAATGCTGTGATACCGAAAACCGAAAACCGGTCGCCCGTCACCTGATGTTGCATAGCGCACCTTCGATCCGGGAGCTCCAGCCCCTTCTCTTGTCTCTTCCCTTCCGCTTTCCCATTTCTGTGAGAAGAGGAGACGATTTACTGTTACGATGTTTGCTTATCATTAAAATGAGAAATGTGCTTTCCTAAAGACGGTAGTGTGTGTAATGGTTTTGCATTTCTGAAGTCTAACTCGGGATGGGCCTCAACTTCCTTCCCTTGTCTCTCTCGTGTCAGCTGAGATCTGCCAGAAGCCCCTCTTTAATAGTTCCCAGGGCTGTGCTTGGGGCCATGGAGCCCGGGCAGCCCTTTTCCATGGAGACCTATCTCTGGAAGTCCTTTCTCCTATGTCTGTGAAAGTATGACTTTGCTTTGGTGTTTCTAGCCCCCATTCTTCGGAAACTATCGTGAAGGGCTTTCATCACAGTGCTCAGCACTGGCCCACCCAACTCGGCATTGCATCGGCCGAAATTCTGGCCCAGAGTCGGGGATGGGGTATGTTTCAGATAGGTCTGTAGCCAAAAGCCTCCGTAGTTCCCTTCCTCATGCTGCCTTGGGCCGAGTAACACTTTGGTCTGTGTTTACCTGTCAACAGCCTCAGGCCCCAAAGTAAAAGGAAGCCTTGTACACGTTGGACTGTGCAGAACTGGACACCTGAATCCTCAATAGCTGACCCTGAGAAGAACCTTGGTACTTTTTTTCTGCACAGACCAGTCTCTGCTCTTGAACAAATTATTTCTCTAACCGCCTCTTTATAAAGTAATGTGTGTCTCAGAAAAGAATTCATTTCTTTTTCCCTCATGGAACAGGGTTAGGGAAAAAAAAGGCATGCCAAATCTTTATAAAATTTGACTCCTTCATGATAAAATCTTTAGAAAATAGGCCTCAGAGATGAGAATAAGTGAGTCACCTGTACTCTCTAATTCATACAAGGAGGAACATGTTAATATTCTCAGGATAACTCTTATTAATATTCAAAGGGATAAATATAGACACTAAATTCCAATTTTGGACAATCTAAAAATATAACTAAATGATATTTTCAGGACAGGGATCTTCCTTGACACCAGACCTAGAAATATAAGAAAATATTTTTTGATGAAAATTAAATTTATCATATTATGATTATATTGTTAGGGTTGCAGGTTCTCTGCAAATCATTTGCTTCTCCAGTGACTTTGAAATTCACAATATTGCTTTGACTATATACACATCCTTCGAGAAACTTCACACATTTTTCTGGTATCAGCACATCCTGGGAGTGAAGAATGGAGAGGGCATTCTAAGTTTAATTTTTCAGTGAGAGTCAGTGAAGTGTTTATGACTCATCTCAGCAATCATCTGGGTTAGTAATAGAATCTGGACCTAAGAATGTCCACTCCATGGCATTAACCACTGGTCCAAAAGGAGCTGAGCGGAAAATCAGTGCAGCAAGTTCCTCGAGGAGGGAGAAAAAGGGTGACCAGGCCTAGGACCACGCTGCCCTGCTCAGATGTATATTGTCAATTATGGCTTTCTGCTGGACACCTGAGGCTGGAGGCAGTGGCATCTAACTGCACCCAGTATTTAATAGCACACACATGTTTTGCTCATCACTGGGAGATTACCGGATTAAATGGGATTTAAAAATGGGGAGGTCATCGGATCAGCTGACACTGGGTCCAATTTGGGATTTAAAACTATAACAACTTCTCAACTTTTAAACAAGCCTATAAGCAACTTTTCTTTTTCAAGGCTAAAGCCACCTTTTTCAAGGGCTTCAGAGTTGGAAGGCAATTAATTTGAAAGGGTTCCTAATAGGCCACAATGGATAGGTCTCTAAATTTCAGTTTCCTTATCTGTGAAAGGATAATAACATCTACTTCTTAGGGTTGTTTAAAGGATTAAGTCAGGTAAATTAAGTAAATCCCATAATACAGCCTAAAATATAGTGACTCCTGAATAAAAATGAACTATTACAATTTATCAGGAATATTTGGTGCTTTTTATACATTATACATTATTTTCTTTTTCTGAAGATATAAGTACCTTCTAAGAAATAGAATTTGGTTTCATTTAATTTGTTCCAGACCATGCTATAAATGGATAAACATATTAATCCATCTATCCATTCATGTAACAAATATATATTGAGTCCCTATTATGTTTATTATATGCCAGCTGCAATTCCAGGTTCTGAGGATTCAGCAGTGAACAAGACAGACAAAGGCTCTATTCCCATACAGTCTTGTGGAAGAGATAAACTAAACCACAGCAAAAGATATATGATAAATGAAACATCAGGTAATAATAAATAGTAGAATAAGAGGATAGAGAATGATTGGCAGCGATGGGGTTGCTTTTGATAGGGTGATCAGGGAAGGCATCAGTGGAGGTGATAGTTGAGCAAAGACCAGAATTAAGGGAGGGAGGGGAGTCATTTGATGATTTGGGGAAAAAGTGTTCCAGACTGAGGGTATAGTAGGGAGTGAAGGCATTGAGGTGGGAAGAAGCTTGGAATTTTCAAGGAAAAGCAAGATGACCTCAAGGTCTTTGTTCATCTTGACTGCTATGAGAGCCTCCTAACAGATCTTGTTTTTGTTCTTATCCATTACAGCTAACTCTCCATGCAGCAGCCAATGTTTTGTTATGTTTTAAATTTAAGTCAGATTATGTTATTTCCCAGATCACTTCATGACTCTAGAGTGGTTTCCCATCTCACTCAGAAAAAAATCAGAACTCCTAAATTGGCCTTCGAGGGCCACCCAAGATCATCTGGCCCCTGCCTAACTTTTCTACTACACCTATGCTTGTTTTGCTCATTGTGGAATGAGAAGAGAGCCAGATGTGACAGTGAGATACCAGTTATGAGGCTGGTATAGCAGTCGAGGTAAGAATTAAAGGCTTCAGCTTCAGTGGTGGTGTTGGCATGGGCAAAGTGGTTTGGTTGGGAATATTTTTGAGAGAAATGCTGACAAGACTTGCTGAAGGATTAGCCATGGGCTCCAACATTATATCTCCCTGGCTTCTCCAAGTTGTCAAGTGTTGTTAATGGCTGCTCCTAGCTTGGACCTCCTGTTTCCCTAGAACTATTACTCCTCTGTAGCAAACCAAAAGTCTACAAATACAAAACTTGATTTCTTAAACAATCAAACTTTCCCCATGAAATTTTATCTTACCATGGCTTCATAATTGAAGTCAGTCCTCTGGTGTAGTAATGAAACATCAGCTCTATGGGTGGACATTCCCATGGGTGAATTATTGGGGCCCTGAAGGAAATGGAAAGAGAAAGGAGGTGAAAGTCAAATCACTTTCATCAGCATTATTTATATATCGCTATTCTAATATAATTTTCTTTGAAACAGTTATTGACACTATTGGCCAAGAAGAATTTTTGTATTATTTGTGAGATTCAATTTTCTACTACAGAACTTTCTTTACAATGTTGAGAATATAAAATGTAGGAAAATGTCTTCTGTAAACAGTAAATGTCTCACAAAAGGCCTCACAATGGCCTCCAAGGGCCTTTGTCATCAAACTCCCATCCCCTCTCTGACTTCCTCTTCCCTCCCTCTGCTCTGTTAACATTGGTCTCATTGCCATGACACCCCCTTGAGTATTTTACACTGGCCATTCCCTTTGCCTGGAAAGTTCTTCTCTGAAATGCCAAAAGGGTAATTCACTCATATCCTTCAATTCTTTACTTAACTGTCTCCTTTACAGAGAGCCTGACTGCTCTATTTAACTTGCAGCCAGCTCCCCAACTCTTACCCTACTCTCTTTTCCCTGATCTCCTTTATTCAGTGCTGTGTATTCTATAGCATTTAGTCTAACCTACTAAATAACTTAACTTTTGCATTTTGTTTGTTTATTGCTTGTCTCACTAGAATGAAGTTTTATTTTGGGTATTTCTCTATATCTCTACATAGATAAGTATAGATATATAATGCTGACATAGTCCAAGCACCTAAAACAGTGCCTGGTGCATAGTAGACAATCAAGTATTTGTTAAGTGTATGGATGAACTGTTAATTTTGTTATAACATGGTGAAGTGGGAGCAGAATGAAAGAAATCTCAGGATAAGGACTCAAGTTGCCTACAACAAATTCAGACACGCCCTCCCATGTCTTGTGGATTGGTGGGATCATTCCTAAGGGCCAAAAACTCTCATTGGAAGGATGAATGGCTGGGCACAGTTACCCAGTTGATCATGAGCCTCCAGGGTGAAAGTCTTACAAACCCTGGGGGTGATGATTCACCACCAAGCCCTGCTACAGTGTTCTAAATGAGGAAGTAACTCATCCTGGGGAGAAGTTTTAAAAGGAGTGCATCAAAGGAAGTTGGCACTCTCATTACCTTTGGCTTCTCCCCCTTTGGGTCAGGGCCAGAGTCTTCAGGAGATGGGACTAGAAAATAGTGGGGCTAATAAAATGCTAAGTCACAAGGCAGTACTGTTTTGTGGCCTAATAACAGGGTGTGAGGCTGTGGAGGGAGGCTATTTCCCTACACACCCACTTCAGTTTGGAAACTATTGGCATATAAAGGAAAAATGGTCTCACAGGAAAAGAGCAGAGAAGTTGCTCCAAGAATTTCATGCATGTCTTCTGGTAGCTTGGTCTTAAGGAGGACTGCAGGGAATTTGAGCAGCTGCACAAGAATTCTCCCCTGGGACCAATGTTCTGGGCCAGGAAACCATAGCTAGAGGAAGGATCTAGAAGGAACAGTGTTTAAGCCACCTGAGCTAGCATGGGAAGGCTGGAGAGTTTTGTATTATTTCTGTTCCTGGGGCTTCATTATACCAAGACTGGTGTGCTCTGAGGAAATTCCCATTAGGTCATGCTTATTGCTCATGGTTCCTTTCAGAATGGGAAGTAAATAAAAGGGTCCTGACCCACCCACAATAGAAGACTTCCAAGCAGTAGGAAGATCCCTCTAGGCTCTACCTCACTTACCGCTGCTTCTCTGAAAAATTCATATGGAGCAGTGGGGAAAACGGGCTGCTGCAATGAGGGGTATGACTAGGATTCCTGGTCACTCTGCAGGAGGAGCAATCCAAAATCCCCGAGGACTTGAACATTCAGGGAGAGTGTCAGGGCTGGGATCCATGATCACGCTAGTCTTAGCAGATCTTTCTGGTCAGAGTGGCATGGTGGAGACCTTCCTACTCAACTGTGGAAATTGAAATAAGGCTGCCAGTGCCAAAAGGAAGAAAAAAGAATTAAGTTGCCCCTTTCTTTGGGATTTCTCATCTTTCCCTTTTCCAGGATGCCTGAAATAATACAGAAAGCAACCCTCTTTCCAGGATTTTGGCACTGTAGTTCCCTCTGGAGAAATTTAGAAAGGAAGCTCTGAGGAGAAGCCAAAGTTGTTTGGGATTTCTCAAATAAAACAAGACAACTGAGGTAAAATTGCACTTTCCCCTCACTGCATTGAGGAAGAAGCAGGAAAGTGAAATAAAATGGAAATAAAATGAGAAATAGAAACATTGTTGGAACTTTAACTCTTTTTTGAAATGCTCATGCAGCAAATAAGAGATGATTTCTAGACCCCTTATGGGAGAATCCTCCAAAATGGGGGATATTTAAAAAAAAAAAATACCAGTTTACTTTGGGCTGCCATAATTTACACAATTAGAACTATGCACCAAATCTAGTTGACATTTGTGATACCCTACCAGTCTCTATTTGTTCCAGTACCTTTGTCTCTCATTGCCACAATACTTTTGCCTGCCTTTCATTATATCAGTTTAAGTGATAGCATCCGAAATGCAAACTGACAGCACAAGAAATTGCTGAGTTTCCTTGGAAATGCCATGAACTCCAAAGTTGTACAACTTCTTGAAGAATACCAGGGAAGGGATATGTGATATTGCAGAAGGATCTCTTTCAAAGTCACAGGAAGCAAATTCTTTAAATTAGGAAGGACTGGCTGTCTGAATTCTTGTTGACAGAATTCTGTTGTTCCAAGGCACCCTATTGTTTTGGAACAACACAAGGCATAAATGAAATAAAATACACAACTTCTTTTTATTTCCGTTGGTATCTTGTGCATTGCCTCTTCCCTGACAGTAGCAGCAGGCCTTGCTCACTGCCAGTGGGCATTAGGGAAGAAGTCACAGACTGAGGGCGGGTGGATTTTGGAAGTAGACATTTGACCTGTGGCCAGTCTTTCCCAACCCTACAATAGCATCTGGATTACTTTGGGGAGAGCTTTTAAAAACTATAAGTCATTGAGTTATACTCCAGAATTGCTGAATCAGAGTCTTCAAGTCTATGGGTCTGGAAGGGTGGGACACATGAGCCTTTAATTAACAAGCTCCTCAAGGGACTCTTGGAAAATCCAGGGTCCAAGTATCAAGAGGTCTTGTGTGGAAGGGCAGGTTGGTTATAGGAATCTCTCTGAGAGGCTAGTGATGTGTGTGTGTGTGTGTGTGTGTATAGGGGTGAGGAGGGAGAAGGATGGAAAGTAGGCAGTTATGTCCTGGGAGTTATAGAAGGAGGGTAAAACTTCACACAAATTCCTATGGAACAGTCACTCATTTCAGAAATCCCTTGATTCTGGACCTGACCTGAGAAGGAAGGAAAGTAAACCAAACTAAGATTCACTGACATAGACTTGAATGCTTACTACATACTCGACACTATGCTAGCTGTGTGAGCTCACTCATTTATTCGTTCACTATCACAGAGCACATCCCGTGTAGCAAGCACTGTGCTAGGGGTTGGGATTACAAAGATGAAAAAGACAATCCTTATTCTCAAAGAGCTCACAGATAATTACAACCCAGAGAAACATGTGCTATGGAAGAGGAGTGCACAGGGTGCTTTGAGAGACTTTAGGTGGAGTTCTCAACTCAGACTGGCTGGGTTCAGGGAAGAGATGGTGCTTAAACTAAATGTTAATTCTAATTCTAATATTTACTATTGCAGCAAGTTCAGTGTGGCTGGAACACAGAGAGTTGGGGGAGGAATAGGAGTGAGGAGAAAGAGGGACTCAGCGATAAGACTGGAGAGGTAGGTGTGCTGGAACCAGGTAATGAGGTGCCCTGACTTTACCATGAGTGCAATGGGGGGTAGTAGAGGAGTCAAAGCAGGCAATGGGAGGATCCCACTGTGGTCGAGAATGCACAATATGATGACAGCCTACAGAAGGCATTAGGAAGGGGTGAGAATGGACATGAGAGTCTGACAGCCTGAGATGAAGCAATGAAGTGAGAGTGGAGAGGAAGGGATCCTAGAGGTATACACCTGACAGGACTTGATGATGGGTGGTTTATGGGATGAAGAGAGAGGGAGGAGTCCAAGATGGCACTCAAGTTTCTTTCTTGGCAACTGGATGGCTCATGGTACCGTTCACCATTCACTCTTTGCTTTAACATAGCTCATTGTTTTGCCTTCATAATAAGCTTATACCATTTTTTAGTAGACAAAGATAGCAAAGCTCTGAAAGGTTGAACAGAGAAGGGGAGGAACACTCAAAGTTTCCAGCTTCTAAGTTGGGATCTGGGATCCAAATTCAGATCTGCCTGAGTTCTGAGATCATGCTTCCAAGACCACAGGCCAATGCAAAACTTAATACAGTTAAAAAAAAAAAAAAAAAAAAAAAAAGCAGAAGAAAACTGCTTTGAGTGGACCACATTCACAATGGAAACCACATGAGCTCAGATCTGAAAAGTAGACTCTCAGCACCTGAAATTTATTCTTGACTGCAGTTAGCATGGTGCGATATGACCTCCTTTTTGACAAGGTAGTCAATGGTCTCTTTCCTATGCTGTGCAGCCTTTTCATACTTCACTGATGGCAAATAGGATTGAGCCAAGATTTTAAAGAGGAAAAAAATTGCTGTTAAAAATGTCCTTATAATAAAAGTGAAATGAAACGTCTTAACCTTTGTTTCAGAATTTTCTTAAACCGCCTTCAAAAGTAATTTATTTAAAAACAGTCATCTTGCTGGGGGAGTTTAATAAAAATTTAAACATTTTGTGATGGAAAAATAGATCTTTACCCAGAATCTTGAATGGCAGTAATGTGATATGATACTTTAAAAAGAGTAAATTGAGTATCTTGGCTGTCTGAGTGAAAGGATTATACGGAATTCTAAAAGCTACTCCAGGTTGTGTGGCCTTTCAGAAGCAACATCCTCATGATATCACCATTTAAACCTACCTGGGAAGTGTATCGGTCATCCCTGCAGCCACTAGAGGTGTTGCGCAGTATGCTCTGACCTTGAATTTCTACTGTTTCTTTGACCAAAATTGAATTAAGTCCATGTGTCTAATGACTTTGAAATTATTTCTGTTTCTCAGTTTTGATATAAGCAGTTATTATTGGAATGGGATAGTACCCATTAGTATATTTTCCTACAATCTATTTATTTATACCTTGAGATAGGTTTGATTTAGATTTGTCTCCCATATTTTCCCCTGATGCTTATCTTTACCCAGCTTGTCTCCCCACAAACAGACCCCCTTGCAGAAGTTAAATTTGTTGGTTTCAACAGTTTATTGGTTTGACACTCTTGCTCTTGGGCTTTGACTTGCTGCGGCCTGCATGGGGGCTCCTGACACTTCATTTTCCCCATCTGTTGGACTACCTTCACTCACCTTCAGAGATTACTGTGAGGCATAGCTCATAAATGTCATCATAAACTGCTCTCTAAAAAATATGCCTTGGCTTCTGTGGTGCCAGATTCAAAAGAGCTCAGTTGTGTGTATTTGGTCAAAAGCAAAACGAGGGTGCCTTTTGGTGCCGGATAGCATGGCGAGGAACTGGCCATTTTCAAGTCACCTATGGCAGGCTGGGCATTTTCTTCAGTGGTCCTTACTAGCAGTGAAGTGTTAGTATTCCTTTTTACGAACAGCAGCCAGCAAGCCTGAAGGTTAAGTCATTTTCTTTTACTTTAGTTTGTTGGAAGGGCCCCCTCTCCCAGTTTTCAAAGAGTAGGGATTTTGAGACAGTTACCCCACCCTTCCATAGCAGGTCACATAAATGCTAGAGCCACCTCCACCCACCTCCCCCTTCCTGCCTGTGGGCAGCTCGCCCATTTATGTAAGAGAACAATAAGGAGATGGCTCCTTTGCTTCTGCTGCTTTGGCAATGTGAGAGAAGGAGGTGGCTGAAGCCAGACACATTGGCTCCATGCACATGCCCAAGCCTTTCTCAAAGTCTCACCCTGTTGAGCAACAAGAAAGCAACTGTCTCCATATTAACATCACCCATGACGATATTACAACTGGATTGGCTAGTTTTCTTCATTGAAACCTGGCTTAAAGGGTGTGTCTATGTGTCTGCAAAACATTAATGGAAAGAACCAAAAGAGAAGAGCGGCAAAAGTGAAATCACTCCCTTCTTGGCAAGGAAAAAAAGATTCCATTTTAGAATGATGCCAATTACCACTATAGTTGAACAAAGAGCTAGTTTGAGACACTGACGGATCACTTAAATATAAGGGGTCTTCAAGTAAGAGTCTGTGAAATTCAGCCATGTATAAATAGAAATATCTAGTTAACTGTTAATTGATCATTCAGGTCAAATGTGGTTTCCTACCATGATTTCCGAATCACATCAACTATTGTATGAATTTTCCTGTTTCTCCGCCTCTGCACCTGCTCTCCCCTACACTTGAAATGACTTTGCCATCTTTTTACAGCTGGGGAATGCATATTCACTTTCTAAATTCCATCTCCAAGATCTTCTCTACTTTTCTTATGCCTCCAGGCAGAACTGGTTGCTCCCACAGGGCTCTCTTTGAATTAAAGGCTAGCGTAGGGCGCATCCAATTACCCACTAGATTGTGACTTTCTTGAGTTTGGGCACTGTTTCTCATTCATTTTCAGTGCTTTGCCCAGTCCTTCTAGTAGGTGCAGAGTTAATTTTGTCTGGCCTAACCGATGGGTGGATGTAAATCTTTTAGTTGTTCAGATTTTAGGTGTGATGATATTTGTTATGATGGGAAATGACTGTTAAATTTTAACCCGTGCTTTAGATTTTTGACTTCATATAGTTTTTCCTGTTTTCATACAATCTGAGGCTGAGAGTGAGGAATCTATACTGTTTCCAAAATGTTGTATTCAAAGTTAGCAATATCTTCCTTTTGAGTGGAACTTAAGACTGGCATTTTGTCATGTAGGTGAAGGAAGCGATGGGGTCAGACATGGCAGAGAATGCAGGGGTAGGTTGAAAAGACCGAGAATGGGATCTAAAAAACAAACTGTTGTCTTTAGTGCAAAATGATGTTTCTTAAAACTGGGTGTGTAGACCAAAGCTGCCTTCAGGCAGGTTTTACTTGCAAAACTTGTGCATATTCAGAATTCAGAGTTTTGACTGACCTTAGCTTCAAAAGCAGGTGTTTTTAATGTGAATAAACTCTTCCATCCATTTATTAAGTCAGTCATCAGTTTTCTTAAGAATCCAGACACATTCACCTCTCTACCTTCTTCTAAGTCTAATGAAGAAAACTATAGTTCTTTATTCATCTAGTTCCCCTCAGACCTTTCCTTTTAAAAACATTTCCTTAAAATTAAGAAAAAAAGTTAATCCGTGTAGGAAAACATGAAACGTAAGGCTGCAAAACACATACACTTCACCCATAATACCGAAAATGGACAAAACCACTGTTAACATGTTTCATTCAACAAATATTCAAAACTTTATTGCAGACCTTTTTTTTGTATCTGTATACCCACATCCACACTCACATTTTTTTTTTTATTTACCGAAATGGGATCATATTATCCTTATTGTACTTCTCATTTTATAATGTATCTTTCTCTTCTCTTCAGGTCATTTTGTGGCATGGATTACCATGATTTATTTAACCAATTCATAAATACTTAAGCTATTTATAATCTTTTGCTATTATAGACAAGGCTATAAAGAACATCCTGTAGATATCTTTTGCGTTCTTGTCCAGTTGTTTTCTTAGGATAAAACATTCTGGGATAAAGGGAAAGCATTTGTTGTGTTGAATAAGGCTTTGTGTTTGTTATACATTTACTTATCTTCCTTTGTAATTGTATGTGTTTTTGCCCTATATTTTAAATTGGGGTAAGTGCCTTTTCTTATCGAATTAAAAAAACTCATTAATATATTAAAATCTTAACATCAGTATATATTAAGGATATTCATGATATTAGCTTTTCATTTTGTATATCATTTTTTCAGTTCTTTTATTTCTCATTTGGCAGAAAACTTTCATGAAAAATAAAAAATTCATAATCTTATTCTTAATGCAGATTTTTTCCCTTAAGGCGCCTTTTGATTGGTTGTCTATTTCAAGATGTACAAATTGAAACCAGAGAAGTGATTTATTCAACTGAAGGCTTGGATATAGAATCTAATATGCTAATTAGGCAGTGTGTCTGAGCTGCTTTTTTTTAACCAAAAGACTTCCTATCAGATTTTAATATTTGGGATTTAGGAATAAGAAAATGAAAATTGCCAAGAATCCTCAGGAATTCTTGAAATCATAAATTATTTTTGTTTTTAAAATAACCTGACACTCTTCATATTCTTTACTCATTATTATGGATAGCTAAATGTTTTTGTTTAATGAATAAGAAATATTGTTTAGTAGTATTTACAAAGAACTGTAGCCTTGAGCAAATATTCAAACACTATAAAATGCCATCAAACCTTACTGGGTGGTATTTAAATGATGTAACATTTAGATCTCTCAGCACTACATAGAATCATATTTCAAAATTACCATTTAAAAAACATATTGCTTTCAAATCTTGTTATTTCTTGGGATACTGCTCACAGAATTCTCTGTGTTTAAACTAATAATATTTATTTTATTTCCAAGAATGGCTCTCAGCACCAGGCAGGGCCATGCATGTGCACTTATAACATGGCAACAGCTACAAGCAAGAATGACCCATTAGATCATCACCACTTCTCTCCTCCGTGCCCAGAAATGCTGTCCTTAAACTTGGACTCTGGGTGTCCACATGCCTGAATCTTGGTTTTGACCTGATGTCAATGGAGTCCTTCAAATCTGTAATGTCTCTATGTTGATGAATTCTTAATTCTTGCAGGAGAATTATAAAATGTTTCCAGTTTTCCCAATTTCTCAACAGATTTTTCTCAGGATTTAGAAAAACATACCAATTTCCCAAGAAATGCTAGGAAAGAATTCCTACATGAATCTCTACCTAAGCCTGACCACTCCAGGGCTGACCAGGGCTGCAGGAACCGTAGGTTTAATCCTGACCCCTCTAGTTGTGTAACTGGGAGCCAGTTTTCTCACTTCCCAGGGCCTCCACTGGAACCTCTTTAAAATTAGGAGCTCTTTTTCGCTTAAGAGAACCTGTGGAAGTGTGTATAAGAAATAACATTTTATTTCTGTAAGGGCTTGAGTTCTCTGTGAGGGACAGAAGAACAAAGGCCCGTCAGGAAATCTCCCTGGGTGGGAGAGTGGGTTTTGACAAGCCCACCGAGGAGAAGCCAGCGGTCAGCGCTCGCTCTTTTGCATTTCACAGGGTGTGTGTCCGCAGACAGCTCGGAGGGGAACCGGGTGCTGCAAACCATGGGAGATCCCCAGCATGCCATCCGGCTGGTTAATTTCCAAGTTGCATTTTCATTCAGACATTTTAGAATGCTTTATGCTAAATCTCAACCAGAAAGAAACTTGATGATTTTTTTTTAGTTTTTTTTTTTATTTTTGATGATTTTTTTAACTTATTGGTTAGCATATGTAATGCTGAAATATGAATGAAAATCTCTATCAGTCCATCTAAGCGCCTAAGCTTAACTTAAAACCAGCAACAGCTGTTGTCACTTCAAATGTTTTTACAGGGTGGGGAGTAGTATGCTTTTCCTCATAGAGCTAAAGGGGTTGGTGGTGAGCGTATTTTAGTTTAAATTAATAATAAACATGCTCATTTGCTTCTGGGATCAACGAGTGTTTTAAATGTAATGAGGTTCTGTTTATTAATTTTAAGTTTGTTATGTTAACTGGTTTTGAGTAGGAGGAGCCCAGGACGGTATGGGAGGAGTGCCATTTAAAAATATTTTGGGAAAGAGCTATCTGGTTATGCAACATTTGGATGCTTAAATTGCTATAAAACATTTACCATCTGCAGAGGAATGAATACTTCCTGGTGAACAGTCTCAATTTCATATATGTAACAAGAGTAGATTATACTCACACAGAATCACACGCATTACTCCCCTTATCTGGCTAACTCCTTCTCATCCTTTTAGTCTCAGAAGCCTCCCCATAGTCCCCTGGTCACATCAGCTGCCCTCCTGGGTCTTTCTGAAACATCTTGTCCCTTGCCCATTGAGCATGAATCCTTGAGAGCAAGGGCCATACAGCTGCCCATTTCACATTGGTGTCCTCCATACTAAGCATGGAGGTTGGTACAGAGAATGAACTCAAAACAAATGTGTTGTGGGCCAGAAGCTGAGCCAGGTATTTCTCATGCAAAATCTTATCCAATCTTCTCAACAGCTTTATAGGACAGAGATTATCATTCCAGTTTTACTGATGAAGAAACAGGTCTAGTGAAACTAAAAATCTCATTGAAGATAACAGAACTGGTCAGTCTCACAGCCAATTTTTAAATATGGTCCACTGGGCATGTGACTACATTTACAGCACTGATTCAAGCACAGGAAAGGTACGTTTTTAAAAAAAGACATTCACTGACCTCAAAGAACATACTTTTGAATACAAGAGATTATATGTATATATTCTGTCATATTAAATGATTCTTGGGAATAAAATACAACACTTGCTTTGTTCTTGAGAAGTTTTTAAAAAAGCACTCAACAGGAATATTTTGTGTAATAACGTTTTCCCATAGGTTTCCTGTAACTTGGGAAACTCTTGCCTTTATAATTTTGTTATACATTCTTCAAGAGGATACCTACATATTTGAACTTAGTTTATTGGCTGATTCTTTATAGCTCATTGAAATTTACTGACCTTTCTTTAGGTTTTGATTTTATTAAAACCTGCTCAATTAAACTTAAACTAACAAACCTAAAATAAACAAATTGTCTGGTTGCATTAAAGAACACATGCTGATAATCATATTAATAGTTGAATAATTAATTTAATGATTACTTTTTGTAGTAGCTACTAAAGGTAACTTTAAAAAAAATATATTTTATTTATTTATACCCCCCTATCCCCACATTGTCTATGCCCACTGTCTGCTCTCTGTGCTCATTCACTGTCTACTCATCTTCTCTTTACGAGGCACCGGGAAACTGAGCCTGGAACCTCTCATGTGGGAGAGAGGCACTCACTCATTCCGCTCCCTGCTTTGTTGTCTCTCTCATTGTATTTCTTCTTTGTGTCTCTTGTTGCGTCATCTTGTTGCATCAGCTCGCCACAGCTGCCCATCATGCCAGCTCACTGTCTTGCTCATCTTCTCCAGAAGGTACCAAGAACCGAACCTAGGGCCTCCCATGTGGTAGATGGGAGCTCAGTTGCTTGAGCCACATCTGTATCCCTAAAGGTAGCTTTTTAAGGCCCATATAATAAATTACAAAAGAATGAAATCAACAGCATTTTGGAAAAGAGGCATTTTTCAAGAGCTAGTAGCAGGTAGGACGTTTATGGGCTCATGAATCAAGAGTGAATAGAAGGGGGTTTAGATTCATCTCTATTTCTTTGGGAGATAAAATTAACTCTATCAGAAAACAGTTGCCAAAGAAATAACCTCAAACATATGTTTGCTTGTCCAGACTAGGTACGTGGGAGAGAACTGAGGCAGGGAAAAGAGTTAAGAGGCCAATTGGGATGATGATTGGAGATAAAAACAAAAAACAAAAACAAAACAAAAAAACAAAATGAAAACAAACAAACAAACCAAAAAACCCCACCAGGGAACAAGGGCAGATATGTCTTTCAAAGGACCTTTCTTTTGAACTTGGGGCAAAGCTTCTGGCTTTCATAAGCATTCCTTCATGACAAGTGCTGCTCATATCAATTCACCCACCCGTGTTTGATCCTAGCCCTTGTAAATCCATTGTGGCTTTGATTTAAATTTGCTCATGGACCTTGGTATTCTAGGCTGTTGGAGTTGAAGTGTCCTAATGATTTGAACTGGTATGGTCCAGTCAAGGCTGTCTTCATTAAACCGACCACGTTTTATCACCCCATGTTTGACCTCCAAGCCTTCCCCTGGATCCAGCCTTTTCCTTTGCTGTCTTGCAGCTGGCAGTTCTTAGATATTTCATTCTACCTTGCTGAACACTAGGGAGCAATGCAGGACTGAGGAGAGATGTCCGCATCCAGTGTGGAAAGGAAAGGTTGTAAGTAAGAAGCATTTCAAAGTAACAGGATATTGTAACTAATCAGATGTGGTTGATGAGGAGAAGAACCCGTAAAAAGGTGTTAGGTTTTGAGTTTGAGCCTGGGGACATGGTGCTACTCATAATAAGACACATAAGAAGAAGGACTTAGTTTGGGATGGAAGGTTTTGAGTTTGGGGCCTCAGTGGAACTTCTTGTCAGGAACATGTAGCAAAAATTTGTGGCTTCACAATTGAAACGTTGAAGAGTTAAGGCTGAGGATAGAGGCTGATGATTGCTGAAGTTCTACGAATGGAAGAGATTTTCAAGAGAGATGGCGTAGGACAGAATCTTGGGACTTGCTCACATAAGGGGATGGAAAGAATGCAGAAGTCCCTTAAGGAGACTGCTATGCTTGTGAGAAAGGAAAGTGAAGAACGAGGTAAAGGCTTTGTAGGAGAATCCAAAGGAAAAGATAATGTCACAAAGTAGGTGGTCAGCAGAGTCAAGGACTGTAGAAAGTTTGAGCAGGAAAAGGACTGAGAAAAGCCCATTGTTTAGATAGGAAGGTGCTGGTCATCTGGGGATATAGTTTCAGGAGATGGGTGCCTAGTTTGTGCTGGTGCCTTGGAGGAATTGGCTCTGATGGGTAAGGGGAAGACAAGAGCTTGGAATGCCTTCTCAGTATGAATCTGAGACTAGCATAGGTGGCCATGGAGAGTGGTGACAGGTGGCTCAAGGGGGATGGCAAAATCAGAGGCAAAAGGCCATGCTCCACTTTACCTACTTTACAATACCACTTCACATGGCTAGTCTTAAGATGGAAAGCCCCAACTTAATGGTTAGTATTTTTTAACCATTAAGCAAAAGAAAGAGCACGAAGGTTAGATGCCAAAGGAAAAATCACTGTGGTTGTGTAATATAAAGTTAACCATACACAGTTATTGATATCCTGATATCTGTTTATTTTAATCCAACATATCAATGCATTTCCAAGAATTTGCAAAAGCAGTCATACAAATTTGCCTAACACTTAAATCCAGGGCCAGAAATAGTAGGCCCAAAGATTTCAGTTTGGAAGGACAGTGGATACAAATGTTAAAGATGTGTGAAACTATGTGTTCTTAGCTGGAGATGTGTTCTTTGGCCTTTCCTGTATTAACTGTATCGCAGTGACCATGCAATGGCCATGGGCATTGAAGCAGGCACACCTAGGAACATTTTATTAGAAGTTGGAATCACTGCCTCTAACACATGTGGCTGGTGACAGGCACCAACATCAGCTGTATCTATGTTAGGATGTGAGCAAGTGTGGGCAGGGTTTTGATGGCTATAGAAAAGTACCATCTCTTTGTCCTCATTGGGCAAGTGGAGGTTACATTGTCACTTATCCTCTCCAGGTTTCATTTTCCTCATTAGAAAAATGACGGGTTTGGAGGACATGATTTCTAGGACCCTTCTGGAAGTAAATTTCTATGATTCTCTGACTCTTAGACTCATCTTTCTAGAGCCATTAGAAAATTAAAAAATCAAAATAAGATGCTTGCTGACCTCTTGATTAATTTATGTTTGAGAAGAGGATAGACTACTGTAGGTTTTGCAGGCAGACAAATATTTGTGTAGAATGGTAGTCCTCAAAGTTTTGAATGTGCACCCTTATTATTAAAACAATTTTGAGCACAAACTTCCAATATTTGCATATTTGTTTGTAAGCTACATACATATACTGCTGGATTTATAAACATTATAAAATGGACCCTGTTATAGTTTGCTAAAGGTTGCCAAGACAAATACCAGAAATGGGCCAGCTTTTACAATGGGAATTTATTAGTTTAAAAGTCTGCAGTTTTGAAGCCAAGAAAAATGTCTAAGTCAAGGCATCAGGCGAAGATCTCTCCCTGAAAGATTGGTGATTCTGGATTCCTGTCACACGGTGGGGCACAATGACGGTGTCTTCCAGTCTCTGCCTTCTCCTCCAAGCTCTATTGCTTTCAGCTACTGGCTTCCTCCAGATTTCTCTCTGCCACTTTGGCTATATTTTTCCCAGGTTTCATTGGTTTTCACTTCTGGCTTCCAGGACCTTCTCTTTCAGCATCTGGGGGAGGGGAGGAGGTTCTCTTTGTATCCATCCCATTTACAAAGGGCTCCAGTAAAAGGATTAAGACCTGCTCTGTGTTGGTGATAGGGGATGCATGGGAAGGGGTTCATCTAAGGCAAGCCTCTAAGGCATATGAACATGTTCAAGTGTTTATGGGGTACTGCCACAATGGGTGGAGATCCACACAATAACAGAAAGAATATTGAATTCCCATCCTGGGGAGCTCTGCTACATTCTCTAATGGGACAGCAAGAATTCCCTGAGTATAGGGGCAGTGCCTAGTGAAGGAGGATGGACGATTGTGCCAAGTTCTTGATATTGATGATTGTACTTATGAACCTTTTCTTTTGAAATTGAAACTTAGCCTAGTATTATATGTTGCCTAAGACTTACCTCCTGAGGGCCACCTTGTAGCTCAAATGTGGCCTCTCTCTAAGCCAAACTCACCATATAAACACACTACCTTCTCCCAGGCATGGGACATGACTCCTGGGCATGAAGCTCCCTGGCACCAAGGGATTATTACCAAGCACCAACTAGCAATGCACCTGGAGAAAGAATTTGACCATAATGAGGAAATGGTAAATACAAATGAGTTCTTATGGCTAAGAGATTTCAAAGTCAGTTGGGAGTTCATTCCAGAAGTTATGCTTATGCATGTCTCAGCAGGATCTCATTGACTGCCACAGTAAATATTGCCTCAAATAGCACAGCTCCTGAGGGCTCTAGAGAATCTAGACACTATTGGCAAGGTAGACAGCTCAGGAGTTTGGCACCCTGCCAGTGGGCCTTACCTTGTAACTTATGGTCCCCAGTGTGACAGAGTTGGACTCATTTGTGGTTTCCCTACACATGGCTCTTCTGCCTCTTCTGTTTGAACCTATAGTTAGTACTATATTAAATAAGCATATCTCCAAGAGACTTAAATCTTTGGTCCATCCATGGGCCAATTGGGCCCTGAATCTCAGCAGAGTTGCCACACCTACTCTCCAGTTCACTGGACTCACCCAGTACAACTAATAAGGTGATGATGATGGACAACACCCATTCCAAGGAACAAAGAGAGTCTGCAACTAAAAGCAAGAGAGTTCCATCCATCTGCCCTGTGGGATCTAAGCCCCCTCTCAATTAGAGTCAGAGTGAGCATTACCATCCCCAAATCCTCAAGATTGGAGAATGAACAATGGACTAAAGTAGACTTACTATTATTCTACTATAGACTTAATGTTATTCTAGCAATGGAAAAACTTTTATCATTGATGTGGAGGTAGTGGCCACTGGAGGTTCTGAGGGGAGGGAGAGGGAAAAATAGGTGTAATATGGGGGCATTTTTGGGACATTGAAATTGTCCTGCATGACGTGGCAATGACGGATACAAGCCATTATTTATTTTGTCATAACTTACAAAACTTCGCAGGACAGAGCATAAACTATAATGTAAACCAAAATCCATGGTTAGTGGCAATGCTTCAATATGTGTTCATAAATTGTAACAAATGAACCACACTAATGAAGGATGTTATTAATGTGGGAAAGGGTAGGTGTGGAAGGAAGGGGCACATATGGGAGTCCCCTAAATTTTTTATGTAACAGTTATGTAATCTAAAGTTTCTTTAAAATAAATAAATTAAAAAAAAAAAAAAAGACCCACCCTGGGTCGTGCTTTACTGAAGTAATCTAATCAAATGGTTCCAGTTTTGAGAACATGATTTTCTAGGTTACCTACAGTCTCAAACTACCATAGACACACACAAAAAGAAATTAGGAAAGAATGATATAGGAATAAAATAAATATAAAACAAAATTCTAAGGCCTTCCCCGACATCTTCGTTTATTTTCTTGGGTACTTCATAGGGTGGGACCACCCCTTTTGGAGACCATTGAGAGAAACAGATTTTGCTGCCTTATACTAAGGTTTTAGTAATATATTCAATAACCTTACCAAGTTAGCTATTGTTTTATTTGATAAGAAAGTCTTGCTGAATTCTAAAGATATTAAATTAGGAAATAAAAGAGAATTAATAAAACCTGGTCTCCTCTTGTTTTTCAAACTCTTCCAAACAGCATACGTGGCAATGGCATTTGGAAGGCAAATCTGATTTGCATTCACATGAGGAAAAACCATGAAAACAAGAACCTCAAACCCTCTTGAATCCCACCTACTACTCTTGGTTGAAAATTATCAACTAAGGGATGTTGAGGGTTATCACATCAGCAGTATATTAGTTATTGTTAAACACCAAGAGGCTATTTCCATTGCCAGGTCTAGCTGCTGACTTGCCATTTAGTTTTTTCTTGCCACCTTTTGCCAACACTGAGCCTGTCCTTGTTAGCCATATCTCTGATGTAGGCGTTTATGTTTGAGCTGTTGGAGTGTATAGAATAGACTCTGTATTCATCTGCCAAAGGGCTGCCAATGCAAAGTACCAGAAATCTGTTGGCATTTATAAAGGGGGGTTATTTGGGGATAAAACCTTACAGTTCCAAGGCTGTAAAAAGTCCGTCTCAAGGCACCATAAGAGGTGCTTTCTCACCAAAGTCAGTTGCCAGGTGTTGAAGCAAGATGGTGGTCATTCTCTGCCTGGTTTCTCCTTCTTTCTGGATTTCCTCTTCCTCTTGAGCTCTATGGGCCCAGCCTCTTGAGGCTTCGTGCTTAAGTCATCCTGTAGTCCTCTCTCTCCTGGTATAGGGCTTGTTTCTTTCCAGGCCTCCTCTATCAGTCTAGGCTGTTCTGGTTGCTTCCCAATCTCAGCTGTAAGCTATCAGGCAAATAAATGGCTCATCTCTCCCCAGGGCCTCAGCTGTTTGAGCCTCCTCCTTTCTGTCACATGGCAGGATCAAAAATGATAGAGCTCTTTCTACCCGTGTCTGTCTGTCCGTGTGAGTCTCTTTATATCAGACCCACCAAGGGGGTGGGGACTCAACCTGAGTCATGCTTTACTGACATGGTTGAATTAAAAAGTCTTAAAAGCAATCTTAACAGGTAATCTAATCAAAGACCCCTCAACTGAATTTAATACAATCAAAGGGTTTCACACTCAGAGGAAGAGATTAGTTTACAAACATAATCTCTCTCTTTTTGGGATTCATAACATTTCAAGCTGCCACAGACTCACATTCTATTCTATTATAGACAGGGGCAGTAGTGGAATCTAAGCTGTCTAAACTCTTAATGAACCTTTAAATCCTGTTCCTATTTCTACTGTCAGAACTAGAAGAGGCAAAAATAACTTTCTGACTAACAAAATCCCAACTATAAATGGTAAAAAAGTGGGCTAGGACTGCAGTCATTTCTTTACACAAATCTAAATAACTTGACTCAGTGAAGAATAGCTTGATTCATATCTACCATAACAAACAGAAGACACCTCTCAGGAACGACCTTCAGAAGCCACTGAACATATTGCCCTTTACTCTAGGAAACAGTAGCTTAACAGCTCTGTTAAAATTAAATTGCTGTTTTTAGCAAATATTATTCATCATACAAGTAAATAAATTAATTCATTCAAGTGATTGATTTTATATATTAGGATTCATCAGAAAATCATGGCTCACTTGCAGCAAAACAGGTTTGACAAGGGAGGCTGACTCTAGGTGCACTGAGGGGTCCTCCACCCTAGGTCAAGGAGACAATGAGATAAATTCAGGGGCTACATAGATTCCAACAGCCAACACTGAGGTCTTCTGACCTACACTGGCCCATCCTTATCTACTGTGGCCCATCTGTCTCCCTCCCAGTTGAGAAGGTGGAGTAGCTGAAATACTTTGCACTTCAGTCAGAATTGATTCAGGAATTAGAAGTGGTAGACATATAGCACTTGCCCTTAACATTTTCTGGGGCAAAAGAACATCTTTCACATTCTATAGCACAGAATTTGAAGATCTCAATTGAGTACCTGTCCCAGGACTTGGGCAGAATAAAAGCTCCTTTAGGGAGTATGCTGTAATCTGCGTTTTGGCATTTAGCAAGCATTTCTATCTTGTTCTCTAACCTATACAGTATCTTACCTATATGTTTAGCAACCATTTATATCTTGTGCTCTAAGCCATATAAGTATCTTGCCTATATTGAAGGGATAGAAGGATAAAAATTGCATTTCTTAGATTCTTTTGCAGCTAGGACTCTGTGGTTGGAATGACTCCCCTTTGGGTACAAATACAAGCCTAGTTGATTGGTTTTCAGGGCAAAATGTTAATTTTGCCACTTCAAGTCTTTGGTGGGAAGTTAAAACTTTGAATTCTACCACCTGTGAAAAACCAATTTACAAAATTGATATCTAAGAAAGATATTGTACCTTTTCTTTCTGTACGCTCTATTTCTGCAATATAATTTAAATTGAATTTATTGCTCATTTTGTCTTCAAATGACCCTTATATAAGAATCTGAGTGACCAATTTCTATTAGTATTTATTTCCAGAAAAGCATTTGTCTCACTAGTAAACCTTGATAATAAGAATGATGTAACTCATTTTACTTCTCTTTTTTTCTGCTCTGGTTTTCAGTAAGCTTAAAGTCAAATTAATTGTAGCACTGTAACTGGTCAAATTATCTTTATCTTCCTCATGGCTCCTAATCCTTTCATTTGTCTCTATGTCAGCCATCTTTTAAATTAAGAGATGGTACCTAGAATATACTTAGAAACAGAGGTACCTGTACAATATGGAACCATTTCCTTCCTACTTTGTACAAATAACTGTTATTTGCTGTGACAGTTTGAAGCTTTCTGTGGATCTCAGAAAAGATCATGTTCTTGAAGTTAATCCACTCTTGTGGGTGTGGGATCCTTTGATTGGATTATATTCAGTTGGGGGTATTTGATGGGATTACTTCAATGAGGCAGGACCCAGGGTGGGTCTTGGTTCTTTTGCTGGAGTCCTTTATAAGTGAGAGAATCATGCAGAGTCACACAGAAAAAGGTGGCAGAGATAGAGAAACTTGGAGAGGCTGAGAGAGGTCCTGGTGGCTGAAGGCTGGAATAAGTGGAGCACAGAGGCATGGAAAGAGGCCCCCAAGATGCTGAAAGAGACAAAGCCTGAAGGAGAGGAGAGAGACGAGCAAATGCTGCCATGTGCCTGATAGCCCATAGCTGAGCTCAGAGAGGAACCTGGGAGAAATGAAGCCACAGATGGAGCAACAAGAAGCTGAAGCAATGAGACCCAGAGGAGAAGCAGATGCCTCCATGTGCCTTGCCATGTGAGAGAGGACTCCAAGGTCGCCCGCTGCTGGCCTCCTGCTGGCCTCCTGATGATGCCTTGATTTGGACACTTCCATAGCCTCAGAACTGAAAGCTTTTAATCCAATAAATTACCATCATAAAAGCCAACCCATTGCTCCCAGCAGCTTTTAGTAAACTAAAACTTTCACTATAGTGCTGTTATCTATGTATATTTAAACAACTTTTCTTATTTTTATATTTCCTAGACATTGAAGAAAAAACCTCTTGGGTGGTTTTTGAAACAAGGGTTCCAAAGAACTCTCTCTTAAAAAAATTTTTTTTTTTCTTAATTGGGAACCGATTCCCAAAAACCAATGAGTCAAAACTAAGCAAACAAGAATATTGTAAAAAAGCAGAGTTAACTTTAAAAGCACAAGTAAAAATGAAGCACAAGAAAAACCTCTCAGCTTTTTTTTTCTTTCTAGTATTCTCTTCACACAATTTCCTGTTAGTCTTTCTGACTTTTCTGAGGGATATTATTTTCCTTTCCAGTACCAATTTCAGCAGTGATGGCCTAAAAGGTTCTGGTGCCCCAAGTGAGACTAGATTATAAGACTCCATATGGGGTCAAAGATAGGAGGGTTCTTAAAGATTTTTACCAACAAAATAAAAGCGGTGGGGTTTCAGTTCACTTCAAAGTAAAATGCCAATACAAGCAAATTCTCTTCTTGTCATATTGATGAAGAATCAGGAAGACCCCTCCCGTCATGCTAGTGGAAGCACTGACTACATGAGTGAGGAACTGAGCTATAAGCTGGGTGTTTGGGTAAATTCTCTACTTGGACACACACACATTTGCATGCATGTTTATACAGATCTATACATACATTTAAGGCTGAGAAAAAGATTTTCATGTACTGAGCAATACTTATTTGGCCTTTAGTCAGCTTTTTAAAATATGCTACAGATCTCCACGTGGTGTAGCATAAGCACCAGGGGCCTCTGGGAGGAGTTCAACATCGTCTGCAAGTTTACCACTGCAGTGACACAGGAATTAAATGATCCTAAAGAGGAGGTCATGAGTGATAAGAAACATGCTAAATCCTGTGCTCTTTTATTTTTGTAAAGAGTTATGTTTTCTGGGAATTTCAATGTCCCAATGCCTGGTGCCCAGTAAGCAAAGGGGAACATAAACCTCTTGTGACTTTGTCTCAATACATACAAAGCTACTACAGTGATTGAGTAGTATTGATCTCACTTGTTGATGGGTAGTACTCTTGAAGGAGGGAGTAAATTATTAGTATTTTGTAGTATGAGGAAGTCCCACAGAATTTTTACTTTTAGTTTCCACCTTGATTCCCTGAAGGACAAATGTGAGTCCCATTAACTACATATACATAAGAGTAAGGATTTTTCTCAGTTCCATGATTGGTAGAACCAACACTAACCCAGAGAAGGCTTGCTTTCTCTAGGAAACACTACAGTACCAGGAGCAATTGATGCTCAGGGTTGTACTTAGAAGCTCTTTCTGGCTTGCTCTTAGCCGGGACAGCAGAGGCTTTGCAAGCAGACTGACCTTGGCTGGCCACTTAATGCCTGTAGACCTCAGTATCTTCATATGAGAAATAGGGACAATAATGGAATATGCCTCATATGGTTGTGAGGATTAAACAAAATGATCCATGTCAAGTGTTTAACCCAAGGCTGGGCACTTAGTTAGACCTCGTTAAATATGAGACTCTAAGGTAGCTTTAGGTTCTGACTCTTCTGCTTCCTCTCAGTCTATCTCTCATGGTGTCTTGGTTCTCTCTGTATACCTGTGCCATGCCCTTCTCTCTGTCTGGCTAGTTCTCCCTATTTGTTTTATTTAAAATTCAGGAGAGAGCTAATATGATTAATTGACTAAGCTAATTGCCACCTTCTTCCTGAGCAGAGTCCTTTCAGATCATCTGACAGCTAAGGGTACTCACTAAGGGGAAAATAATATGAAAACCCTTTATTACAAGACACTTTAGGCTGGGACCATTAAGTAATGCCAATCAATTATTATTAATACTTTCACAGCACTCTCTATTAATTGGAGTAGTCTTCCATATTCAGGACTGAGATTAGGATTATGAATTGCATCCTTGCATTATTTTAAAGATAGGCTGAGAAAATCTTGTTTTCACTGAGGAGTGTCTAATTTCAATGACAATTAGAAATACTCTTTGCTGAGGCTAGGATAGTCAAGCTTAAACTCAACCACGGAGGCCAACTCTTGTAAACTGCAACATAATACCCTCTTTGTAAGAAACTCTTACATAACCCTTTAAGGGAAACAATGCCAGATTCAGCTTCCTAATTGTGTGTGTTTCTAATTACTTGTAGAATTCTTTTTACTCCAAGTGGCCCCAAGCACCCAACAACAGCAATCCAAACTAGCTTAATTTTTTGGATGTCATGTCAGTGAAGTTCTTGTTATATCATGTGAAATGCTACCCAACTGTTTGCCAAAGATGTTTAAAGGCAGCCTGGTACTTTTTGGGTGGTTAATACCTGAGGCAAAATCAAGAAAGGAAACATGAAAGTCCTTGTACTAGGTGAAGTTAATTACCTGTGTGGTGAGGCTTAAGTATTCAAGCTTATGTACAATACTGATCTGTTCAGCTCTCCTTCTAGATGGATGTATCTTGAACCACAGGGATGCTATAATATGTCAGGAGAGATTTGGGTATTGATTTCTATGATTGTGTGTGGATGAGTGAAATTTTATTTTATTTTTAAAATGCATTTTCATACAACAGACCAGTCAGGAGTCAGGAAAATGTCAAATATGTGCAAAAACCCAAAACATCTTCATATTTAGGATCAGAACAAATTCCATTTCTCTGAAAGGAAAAACCTAGATCTTAATTTTCTTAATGGAACTAATGTCATTACATAATGTATTAGAGAGAATGATAGGAACAAATGTTTTTTGTTTTCACTTTAATTGCCATTAATTGCATTTATTTTAAAAATGTGATATGTATAGGTTTTTTTGTGGCTTTATTAGTTTTCAAGTTGAAATAGCTACAGTTTAGCTTTAGTATTGGGCCATCAGTTAACACACAGCTAGGTAGCTGATCAATTTAAAAGAGTTTTTCAGGTGGCAGAATGATTATGAAACTGATGGATATTTTCATAAAACCGATTCAGGTTACAGACTTCTGTAGAAAATTATAAATATTATCAAGAAGGTTCTGTGTGACCCACAGAGAAAACATTAACCCCATAAGTACACAAATGTCTAGTTTGTTCTCCTTGTCTTGGAGTGGACTAACCCAGGGATGGAAGGCATCTTGACACAGCCTGTCCCCTATTCTTCCTCCCAATCCACAAATAACAGTTTATGAGCAACATATTCAAATGAAACATATATGATAGGTTGATAGGGATTCTTTATTTCTTTTATCTTTGCTGGAACTCAGTTGATTTAGAGTAAAATTACTCAAATATCGACTTTGTGTAGAAACACTGATCACAGAACTGATGCCGATTAGGACTGTCCTGAGTGTTCAGGGGACAATGAGAGACACAAGAAACCGGGGAGCTGAGGGGGCTCAAGTGATTGAGTGCCTCTCTCCTATTTCGGAAGGTCCTGGGATTGGTTCTCAGTGCCTCTTAAAGAGAAGATGAGAGGAGAAGACAAGCAGACACAGAAGAACACGCAGCCAATGGACACAGCGAGTGCAAGCAGCAAAGGGGGAGGGGGGTGCTAAATAAATAAATAAATAAATAAATAAACGTATTTCCTGTGGAAACCTTCCTCACTGCTGAGTGGGGGGAACCTCCCCTTTCTCTGAATTACCCGGATGCTTGATCTTTTCTTGTCTCATGGAATTTGTCACATTATACTTTATGTCATAGCTATTCAAATTTTAGAATATCAGTTCCTTAATGACATACTACGGTCTGATTAAAAAAAAAAAATCTCTGATTCCCACACAGTGCTACCAAGGAAGGAGCTAAAATTCACTGAGTGTCCTCAGGGCTGAATTGTGCCTTGCATACATGGAGGTGCAAAAATATTTGCTAAATAAATGATTCCTGTGTTGCAGCATTTATTCAACCTTGGGCCTTCAAGACTTGCTAGTGGCTATTAGAAGATAGTTGAACCTATGCACAGAGTTTTAAGGAAATAATTAGGTGTTCAAATTCATGCTATAGAAATGAAATTTTGTATTTTCAAATTCTTCCTCCAGGGACTACCTTGGAGGGTTCAAAGATAAGCAGATGACAACTGCGGGAGAATGAATGGTAATCCTGATGCTTTATTGAGACTTTTACAAGAAAACAAATGAAGCTATATATATGTGACATATATTCATTGTGATATATATGCATTCACCCATTTACTCATCCATTCACAGAGTAGTTGTGAAAAATAATTATTCATTAGAAGGTATTATACAATGTATTAGTCACAAGTTTAATTTAGCATTTCTTGTATAGCAGTTATTTCCCCTAGAACAGTGCTTCTCAAACTTTAATATACATACAAATCACCTGGGGGTGTGTGTGTCTTATTAAAATGCGGGTTCTGATTCCCTCGGTCTGGGAGGGGGTCTGAGATTCGGCATTTCTGACACACTATGTCGGTGATGCTGCCCCCGGCCCGGGGATCATGCTATGCGTAGCAAGGACGTTTTAGAAGACCTTTGAATTTATATTTCGATCTCATTTCACCTACATATCAACCCTAGGCTTTATTATTCCTTTATTCCTATTTTGAAGATGAGGACCCATAAGCTCTATTAGATAAGGACTGGGTTGTTTTGCTCACCAGTGTCTCCCCAGCAAGAGCACAATGCTGAAACATCATTTATTTAATGAATGAATCAGACTCAGAAAAATGAAGTGACTCCCTTAAGGTCACACCCAGTTAAGTGGTGGAGCAAAGCATTGCCCCACATCTCTTTGGTTCCTAAACTAAATACATTGTTTGATCCTAAGACTCACCTTGAATCCTTACTGGAAATACAGCTTCCTCAATTCTTCTTGACCCCAAGAGTTTCTAATTCAGCATGTGTAGGCTGGGGTCCAGGAATTTATTTTTATTAAACACTCCATCCTTTGACTCATTTATTTATTGAAAGCATTTTTATTAAACACAATATACACATGGCACAATTCTGGGTGCTGCGGCTCTATCTGTAAACAAAACAGAAAAAAAAAAAATCTCACCTTCATGGGGCTTCTGTGCTAGTGGAATATCAAGCTCCACATAATACCAGGATGACACTGGGTTCTGCTTATTCAGTTAAAATCAGCATACAAGAGATTCTGTTCATCCTTTCACCCTACTTTGTTGTGAGAGTGAAGAGCATTCTGGACAGATGGGAAAGCAATTACGAAAGGTCTGCTTTTGAGAAGGAGCCAGCTGTGTTTCTCAGCTGAGACTATTGGCCTTTTAGGTGGAGCACTTTCAGTTTGTGGGTTCATTTTGGCCTCTGGCACAAATTGCTGGTAGCACCCCCTCATCCTCATGGGACTACTGAAAATGTCCCCACTCCCCCTCCTCCCTTTCCTGGTGAGAACCACTAGAGGCACTGGTAGGGGTGAATGTGCTGCTGGGAGGACACTCAGGTGGAACCTCGGTTTTGTTTGCTTTTTAAAAAAATTCCCCCTTCTGATGATCAGGCTCTATTTAATCATATGGAGATACTTTATCAAGACAATGTTATATTTTAATTACCTCTAAAGAGAATTCATTCTAAAGATTTTTGAACTACTATTGCATCAAAGCATCTTAAATGCTCTCATTTAGCGTGCATGGCTTTTTAAAAAAAAATGTGAATAGAAATTTCCTTCAGCTGAAGGAAGGGAGTAAATGACTCCTTGCGTTTTAAGTGTCTGCTACTTTAAAAACCTGTAGTTACTTATTCGCTTAAATGAGTAACCTGCATAATTGTCATATTTTTAGTCCTTAAAAATCTGTTTTTGCAATGGAAATCTTCATGCAATCAGTATAATCAATTGCAAAATTAATAAACTGGGGCAATCTTAAACACAGCTTTTTCTGCTTTGAAAAATGAGAGGAAAAATACCTCCATGTGTGGTTTAGTCCTGAAAGACTTTTAGTAACAAATTCTGAATTGTATGGGCTTACTTTGAAGTTACCGATAACACTCATTTTTCTGTCATTCTTAAATGTTTTCTGTGCCAAACTCAGCATTTAAAATGGACAGAAAGCAGCAACTTAGGGAATTTCTTAGGAAAAAATAAAGCTCAATATATGAAAGAACTTTCCATAAAATTTCTATATAAACTATTCCCTATCTTAGAAAAATAGCAAAGCTAGTTATATGTTCATGGAAATGTGGAGATATGAAAAATAAACCATGCATCTCAAGATTTATCATCTTTTTTTTCTTCTAATCTATAGCTCTTTAATGTAAACAAATGTATAATGGAATGAATGAAAGAGTTATCATCTTGAATGAGAGGTGTACTTCATTGCTAGCCATAATATCAGGAACAAAATTGTTAATGTAGGTCCTATACAAAAACTTAGAAAGTTAGATTGTTGAGAAGTATGATTCCTTATTTGCAATTTGCGAAAAATATTTAGTTGGGTTTGTGCTGGGTGGGCAACTACATGTTTCTCTAAGAAATACAATTAGGTGCTGATAAATGGGCTCTATTTCAATCTTCACAATGTAACCACTGCCAAAATGGCTTTGTTTTGGAGGCAACGTTCAATTCATGTTATTGGTGATGTTGTAAAAGGGACAAGGGAGATGTTTTTAGCCCTTTCCGACAATTGCTTGTTTTGTGACTATTTAACTTATTTTTTATTGAATGATATAAAATGAGCCAAGTGTCCACTATTGAATGCTTAATATTCTTGTTCCACTGAAATTTGATAGCTCTCATATGCTACTGGAGTGCCTTCTCCTAAATGTATTCCCTGCTTGAAGCCTTCCCAGGGAAGGCAAATCCAGTAATTTGTGATAGTCCATGTTTAGTATGAAATCAAAGCCTGCAGAATCCATTTCTATATTATATATAAAACCTGGTCAAATTAAGTAACATACTTTTAAAGGGCTATCTGAGTTTCCAATAAAGCATGATGTCCAAATGGAGAGAAATTTACGGTTGATTAAAAAATATTAGCCACTCTCAAGTGAAAGTAAAAGGAAATAAGTAAGAGTAAATTTTCTGTTTATAATAAACTACATTTTTTTTCACATGGCACAGATGTGCCCCTAGTGTATGTTTTGCTAATGAAAAGCAGGGTGGTGCCAAAAGGCAAACTAAGGAGTAGTTTGCTATGGAAAACCCAAGTTGAAATTGGTTATATCCAGGAAAGAGTTGGTTTTCATTTTTTTTTTTTGTTTTGTTTTGTTTTGGGAAAGTAAAAGAAAAAAATGCACAACCCCCAACTTCAAGCTCAATTGCTACTAATGGTGATAATGTAAAAGAATTAATTATCTAAGTAGAAGTCTGCAATAAATATATATGTAATTATATTTTATACAGTTGAAATCTAATTTGAAATTATTTTTTTCCACTTAATGCCAAATAAGGAATATAGCACCTTTTTGAAATACAGCCTTTTGGGTTTTTAAAAATTCTGTTCATACCATTGGAAATGTGAGAGTAAAAATAATGTTTTTGTACTTTATGATCTCTTTATTTCTTCTATGTCCTTGAAAACCAGACTGTTTTTTCATGAACAGCAAAAACATAAGACACAATGAAATACAAGTGCTATGTAAAGTCAGATACCTGCATTTAACAACTAGTTGCTATAAAAATAAATTATACCGTATGACTCAGGGAAGTTGTTAATAATTCTACTTTGTTTACATTATGCTTAGAAAGCAACATAGCTTAACGAGATCAGATATTAACCTAATGGTGTATCTTGGAGTCATAACATTTTTAAGCTGTGCCAAAACCATAGGTAGATTGAACGTGGGTAGTTTTTCCTGAAAGTGTTTTCAAAAGAGGAAAGGAAAAAGGCCCTACTCCATACAGAAGTTATGCATTCATTAACTAAGAAAGAGTATTAAGTACACACAAATTACTGAGCTGCTTTGAAAGGATACAAGCCATTGAAGTAGTATAACTAGAGAAAAGCTCAAGAAACCCAGAGGTATTTTCACTCAAGAATGAATAATAATAATAATAATAATAATAATAATAATAATAAACCTATAGAAAGCTCATAATAAGTGACCAAGAATCCAAAAAGTCCTGTGGTCGTGTTCTAAGCAGGTAAATAGTGTTTATAATTCCAACTTTCTCAAAATAAAGTTTGTCCCACCTCCCGGAACTCTTTAGATGGATTAGTTATAATGAAGTGGTTCATACACAGGTTTTCATTTTTATTATTCAGAAACACTACACTTCTTAACTTTAGAGTTGCCAGTTGATTTTTTACATAAATGAGATATTCAAGTAGAGAACACTTCTCATTCATGCATTTTATTAAGGACAGGACTGACAGAGAATGTGATGGAGCAATTTCTCATTATCTTAATAACTAATACAAAGTAAATGTTATTGACTGCTATTTTAGTTGCCATAAACCTGGCTGTCTCTAAGATAAAACATTTGGTGAGCACCAGCCCTCCATCAGCACGGTAGAATATCTAATAGCAGATTCTCTGCAGAAAGTTGTTTTTTATGCTTTTATCCTCCCTCAAAATCGACTCAGTATTGCTTCTCTCTACTATACCCAAACTTTGCAAAGTGCCCAAAACAAGAAATCTCCAAGCACCCTCTTTGCCAAATTATATCTGTGAAATATGAACTTACATGCTTTACACCAGAAAAACACTTCAGCTGTGTACATGCAGCTGTCATATGAAGTATATGCATTTTTGCTAAGGTAAAGGTACAGCATGTGTCAGTACATTTGTTTTTTTGTAAAAATAAATACATTTTAAATAGGACAAGGCCAATAAGAAAAACGTATTTTACAAAGCTTATTGCTAACAAGTGAGGAGATGACATGATGCTATGTTGTCCTCATACCCAAAAAGTGAAATTATTTCAAGGGGTGGAGGGAATGCCTATAGGTGAATTAAATTAGATCTAGATCCAGTCTTGAAAGGCATTGTACACTTGAAGATGGTGCTGTCAGATGAGTCTAAGCTGGCAAATCTGTTTCTGTAAGGTGTATGCCTAGATTACTAAGCCATATTATTTCTCAATTCCTTCTCTGAACTAATTCATGCTAAAGGAACGAAAGTATCAGGATGGTCAATCCTTATCTTGCCAGTGATTACAGAAATCTCAGAGAAATAAATTCACAAGGTTGTTGCTCCTGTGCTGTAGGAAATTGTTATGGTTTTTATTACTGCATAAAAATCACCCTAAAAGGTGCTGTTCCATGTGGGCTCTCTGGGTGGCCTAGCTTGGGCTTCCTCACAGCATGGTGGCCTCAGGGAAGTCTGACTGCTTTCATGGCGGTATAGGTCTTCAGTTTAGCGTTCTACCAAGCAAGGTGATAGTTACGACATTTTTTCTGACATAGCCTTGGTAGTCACACACAATTCTACTACATTTTATTGGTTGTAAGTGAGTCACAAACTCACCCACACTTAAAAGGGAGGAGAGTTGGACTCCACTTCTTTTTGTTGTTTTTGTTGTTGGCTCCCTCATCTGTTTGCTTATTGTTTGCTCATTTGTTTATGTTGTTTTGCTCGTCTGTTTTGTTTTCTTTAGGAGGCACTGGGAACCAAACGAGGGCCCTCCCATGTGGGAGACGGACACCCATCTGCTTGAGCCACATCCGTTCCCGGACTCCACTTCTTAATGCAGGAGTGACAAAACTTAGACGATCTTGTGAGACCAGAGATATTGTGGTGGTCATCTTTGGAAAATACTCTCTGACACAGTGTCTTTACTCTGAAGTGGTTTTCTTTATCAAACTGGTGATGTGACATTTTTAGTAAAAAGAAATGTATCTTTTGTTAGTAGATCGTAAAAAATAATAAAAGAAATCTACTAGCTTCTTGGTTCCTTGGGGCAAGATATCTTATTTGTCAGTGGTACTTCCACTCCATGGAAATTCCAGTAATTTCCCACACCATCAATAGCCTCTGTTATGTCTTCATTCTCAGGCTTGCCAGAAAGTCTGGAATTACACCTATAGTTGAAACAGATTCACTTTTATTACAAAGTGCATGAAACAGTGGGAAAAACAGAAAAGTGGACACTATTTGGCTTAGTTAGTTGAAGAAAGAGGAGAAAACAGATGTCAAATTGAATCGACAGAAGGGCTGGGCGATCTTCCGTTGGTCTGGTAATCTCACTTGGTTTCACTTTCCCCTTCTATGTAATAGAGAGGACCACTCCTGACTTGTCTCCCAGAACAGTGGTGAAACAAAGCTAAGAAAAATATTTGGGAAGCAATTTTCAAATATAGGTTTTATTTGGATGCCAAACGGGAGGTGCAATTATGGTAATTGGATTGACTTGCCTGCTCGCTCACGGTGTGGCCTTTGTCTTTGGAAGGTGATACCGTAAATCCATCACCCAGACTTGCTTTGAATGTTTTTCTCTAGAGGGGATGGATTTCCGGTGAGCCACCTACATTCCTACTTGTTCTTCCTCTCCAACATTGGAATGCCCTTGCTTGGTGGCTGGCAGAGGTAGCTCCACTAAGAGGAATAAAATACAGAGAATTTTCTGTTAACAGCAAATTATAACCAAGTGAGGCAAACAAGCCTGATCACAAAGATCAGCAAACACCTCCTAGATAAATGGAATCTGCTGTAAACTCTTGAGAATCTACAGTAAATAGGCACTCACAGTTTTGAAAGTAGAACTAAGTACGTGGTGGTATGAGCAGAATTTTTGGCCTATAGGCATCAGAAGCTTACCTCAAGAGGACAAAGACTTTTCACTACTGGGAGTCAGGGCAAGTTAATCCTCTGCCAAAGGATGTCAATGGTGTCCAGAGAAAGGGCCGATTCACTGATTTCATAGCATGGCAGAAGGTCTGAGTTGGGAGCCAGCTCTTCACCATCCTTAGGGCTGACAAACTGAAGCCCTTCTAAACACGATCTTCTGAGATGAACATCTCTCCAAATTTCCAACTCTATGGGACATTTAGGGTATACTTATTGCAAGTCCCCAGGGGCAGGTAGTTGCGGTCAGCTCCACACTGCCAGGACAGGAAAGGTAAGGTCTCTTGGTGTTTAGATGAAGATGACCGTTTATCTTTGACACATGCATCTTCTTTCCCATTAAGTAATTCCTGGTGCTTAAGATACTGGGAAGGAACCAAACCCCAACTGATTTAAAAAGCAGATTAGAAATATAGCAATTATTGCCTGGATAAAGAGAGAAGAAAAGTTTCTAACAATCCTTTAAGTCAAATTATTTACTTGCAAGAGACCACCAGTATAGCAAGCACAGCTTGATGCTTTTGCAAAGTCCTCTAACTCCCTTCTAAAAGAAGCTGTATTTAAGTAATCATCCATTTATACCATTTATACCGGCAGATAACTGCACACCAAGCAACACTTTGTACTTCTCCGAGAAAATTTGAAAGAAACAGATTTTCCTAAAATGGGATTTCAGTGATATTTTGGGTTAAACACAGTGCTTCTATTGTTTCTGTAATTTAGAGTCTTTACTACCAGTGAGCAAAGGAAAGCAATGATTTCAGAGACTTCTGTGAGGTAGATGATATAGATGGTATTTCATACTCTCTCATTGTTCCTCGTGAATATCTTCCACTGGACTAATTAATCTTGGAAAGAATTTCAACTCTGTGTGCTACACTGTTGAAAATTGGGTGTAAGAACAAGTAAACTATCCCTCAAATAAATAATATTTCATGGATTCAAGATGCATTAAGGAAGCATAACCTCAGACTGGCAGACTGAGTTGCTCTGAATAGAAAATTGAGATAAATCTTCATCCTTCGCAACCAAAAATCTGTCTGACTTTTACTTATCAATTGCTTACTGTGGTTTCTCAATGTGTGCTTTGTATAAACAGATCAACCTTGCTCTCTAAGGGCTTCCAAAGAACCTGCAAACCAAGAACAAAGTACTGCTTTTTTGCCTAGCCCTCAAAAACCAGCAAACTCTTCTCCAAGCTCAGCACCTGTTGTTGGAAATTTACCCCACAGTGGCCTTCATCTTCTATGCCGACAGATGGGAAGATGCTGAGAGGCCTTCAGATGTTTGTGCTTCTGGGTCTTGTGGGGGCACCAGGAAGGGGAGAGAAAATGACTCTGGAATTCCAAAGGTCACTGCTGAATGAAAATTGCCCACATGTCGAAAAAACTCAGATGTGATTATTGGAAAGGCCGGCAATCAAATGAGAAGAACTAATTGGACTAGAGTTTCATTTATACCTTACAAAAAAAAAAAAAAAAGAAAAGAAAAGGAAGGTATGTCAGGGCGAGAGAGTAATAATTGTGCTCCTTAGCCTCAGGGCTACTACAATTAACAAGTTCAAACATAAAATGGAAGAAATCTTTACTTCTACCAAAAGTGATCAACTGTGAACCATCATCCTTGTAAGCACTCCTTTCCAAAACAAATGTAAGAATTTATTTTAAGTGATCAAAGAAAGAGGGAAAAAACCCTTTTTTTTTCCTCTTATGGTTACTCATATGAAGACTATGATATATACTTGAATAAAAAAACAACAACACTGTGTCTGACAACCATTTTCTTACAATTATTTTATTCTAAGAACAGCTTTTTAAATTTTAACGTTATTTTCCCCGCTCTTTACCCGAAGGCATTGGAACACTCTGAATGGTGAGGCTAACACGATTGTATATATAGAAAGATGCAATTTCTGCATAAAATAAGCTTGACAATTACATGTCGCAGCCCCTGCTTTGTAATCTCTGCCTCTCTTTACTCTGGGTTGTCTAGCAGGCGACCTAGGGCAGCATGGGGTAGGGGAGAGCACAAGGGCTCTGTCAGAACTCGGCTCCATCCCCAGCGATATGATCTCGGATCAGATGCTTCCTTTATTTATTCATTTGTTCATTTAACAAATAATACAAGAACCTAGGCTATGACAGGCTCTGCGTGCTGCTGTAGTTGCAGAGAGATACTCTACCCTCAAAGAGCTTGCAGGCAATTTCTCTCCAGTGCACTTGGTGCTAGAATAGAAGCACAGCAAAGGGCTCCTTACTGAGGGCTGCTGCTGGGCTGGGGTGAGAGGTGAGGTCAGGGCGTGCTTGCCAGAAGATGTGAAGACCAGACCTGAGGCTTAAGTAGGAGTTAGCCAGTGGAAGGGCAGGGAGGGGGCTGTGGAAAGAGTGCTTTAGTCAGAGGCCACACCCTATAAAGCCCAGAAGCCTTGACCCACACATACTTTTTGGGTGGCTTTTCAGTCCAAAATGTGTTTTTGGACAAAGGAAGATGTAGAGTTTTATTGAGAACTGGACTCTTTGGAGACAAACTGTACAGATGGTTAATTTATCTGTTGTAGTAGCCATCAATGGTTCTCATTCAGCTTTTCTCTTTTTAAAATGGAAAAGCACACAGGCAGAGGCCTAAGGCTTTGCTTAGAGTGACAGAGAAACTTCCTAATTTATACCAGTGCCCCTGAAGCTAGTGAAGATGCATGCCCAGGGCCCAAATCAGATGCATCTTCTAAAATAAACATATACTATAGAGCAATGTTTCTTAAACTTTAATGTGCATAAAAATCACCAATGGATCTTGTTAAAATACAAATTCTAATTCAGTAAGTCTGGGGTGGGCCTGAGGTCTTCTATTTAAAGTCCCCGGGTAATGCTCACTCTAAATAGTAAGGTCATGAAGTGTTGAGGGAAGGTCCAATTCAGGGAGATCAATTTCCTGAAAGCTTCAGTATTTTGAATAGCTTACTGAAAATACAATCTTTCATTCTCTCTCTCCCCTCCCCTCCCCCCACACTGGTATACTTAGCAAACTGGTATACATGGTTTAAGTTCATCCATTCATTCTGTTGGCTATATTTAAAAGTATAAAAACTGACCAACGGATCAAGAATGGATGGTAGGTTACAACTGCCTTTCCCCTCCCTGCCCCGAAAGCGTCTAGTGGCCACTGGCTCCACCTCACTGTTATAATTTCTTTCATTGTTTGAATCACAATATGTCTACAACAGAATACCATTAAGTCCACTCTAGTCCATAGCTCTTCCCCCAATTCTCAGGGGACTGGGATGGTGATGTCCACTCCACCTCCAAGTGAGAGTGGGTTTATATCCCATGGATACGGTGGATGGGATTACCCTGCCTGCAGCTGCAGGCCCTCTCCATTCCCTGGGATGGCCATTGTCCAGCATCGTCTCCTCGCCAGGTGACTTGGGTGAGTCCATTGAGTTGTGGAGTAGGATTTGCAGCTCCACCGAATTCCAGGCACAGCTGGCACATGAGTAGGCCAGAGGCTCTAGTCTCTGGAGGTACACCTACAAACTCTAGCATCACATATAGGTTTGAATAGAAGGGACTGATGGACCATGTGCAGGGAGGACTTATTTGAATCCAACTCTGTCATTCTCAGGAGCACAGATTCCAAAGTAGAGCCCACTGATAAGGCATCAATCTCTGGGGCTATCTCCCTTTATATAGGATCTGGGTGTCTCCAGAGCCCTCAGGAGCCCCTCTGTGTGGGGTGATATCCACTTTCGGGGCAGGGAGGGGAAAGGCAGTTGTAATACAGGGGCTTTTTCAGGACTTGGGGGTTGTCTTGAGTGATGTTGCAGCGACCGATATAGGCCATTTTACATCAGCTTATACCATGCAGAACTGTGTGGGAGAAAGTGTGGTCTACGATGTGAACTGTGGTCTATGCTTAGGGGCAAAGCCCCAGGATGTGTATATCCATTGCAGGTGATGTGCCACACTAATGAAAGATGTTTATGTGGGATGTTATGGGGGGTGTGGGAGGTGGGGAACGTGGGAATCCCTGTAATTTCTGTGTAATATTTAGGTAATCTAAGCACCTTTAAAAAAAAAAAGAAATATATATATATATATATATATATATATTTATGTAAGCAAATGCACATATATGCATATTTCTTTATATATCATTTTACAAATACTGGTTTGTAATGTGAAAAATTTGATTTTTAGCCACAATTAAAAAAAAAAAAAAAAAAGAATGGATGGTAGAAGTAACTGCCTCTCCACTGCTTGTAGCCCCTTTACTAAGAGCATTTTAGCTATGGGACACATTTAAGGAGTAATTTCAGGTCCCTATGCCAGCAACTGTTCTGGTTATTATCATCAGTCTTGCAAATGGGTCAAACTAATATCCTGCCCACCATCACCTTTTTAAAATGAGTTAATGCAACTTTCCCCCAGTACATTCTTGTACATTCCAGTGGAATGTCAGAGCAGCACACTCAAATATAATATAGGTTGCCTCCCAAATCCATGAAAGCCCAGCAAGTGTTCCACCTCTTCATTGAGAGAACTGTAGGGTGCGGCAATGTGTCTCTTCTTTAGAAGGGGTATCTCAGCCTGCTCCAGAACACTGGACTTATAGAAACTTCCCCATGGGGCAGGCCCTTGAACTTTCATGAGATTTATTACTCTGCTCTGGCACACATCTTACTAAGGCATTTGGAGTCCTTGCTTTTCCTGCTCATCAGGCCCAATTAATAAAATGTCACCAGATGATGGACCAGCATGAAGTTTTGTGGGCTATCAATCCAATCAAGGTCCCTTCAAGTACTGTTTGGAGATATTGGGGAATTCAAAGCAATCAGCCTTGCCTATGTTGGTCCAAATATCCTAACCCAATTGTCAGTGCTCTACTCCTTCCCAACTAGTCTCTTATCTTAGCAAAAGAAACCAGGTGGCCTGGCACATTTAAACGAAAGAACAATCCCTTCAATCCTTGGTCCAGTTCTCAGCCACATCATCCCTGTCACCACAAGAGATAAGGAAATTTATAAGGCATCATAGAAGCTTTCTTGTTCTCTACTGGTGCCTTGGGTTGGAAATTCAAGGCTTTATGCTTATCTTTTTCTCTATACACACTTTCCAGAGTAGCCATCCCACCCTATCATCTTGTAATCACCATTGTCACCATAGTGAAGGCAGTCACTTCGTTTGCCAGTGCCTTGATCGCCACCTTCCCTCAATGCCACTATTGATAATCCGAGTAACCATGATGTCACTGTACACTATGGATTACCAGTGTTTGCTGTCCTCCTGTCAAGGAGGTTTCCTGTGCACTCTTCAAATATGAGCAACCCAATCCTAGAATCCCATTTTGAGGCTCTATTTGACATATCTCATACCTGGTACCAATTACTGTTTTGGTCAGAGTTCTAGCAAGAATCAGGCAACACACTCAAAAGGTCTAAAGATAGTTTAAAATGAGACTATTCCAGTTGTCCTGAGAGATGCCCATCCATCTGTACTGGCTAGAAAAAAACCTGTATTTTCTTTTCTTTTACATATACGATCTGGAATTGACCTTTTAATATCATACAGATTTATATTTTCTCCATAGAATAAGTCAATTTTGCCATCAAATTCTGCTAAAAATCCATTATTTCTCCACTGATTTGTGGTCCACCTTTATCATATATTGAATTCTCATACATTCGTGCGTCTATTTCTAGGCTCTGTATTTTACCCCTTTGTCTGTTTATCTGCTCCTACACTGTTTATATTATCTGGTCTTGTAGTATGCTTAATATCTGGTGAGCTACTCATTCTCCTTATAGTCTTCCATATATACTTTAGATTCAGATGATTAAGTCCCTCAAACGCTCCAGCATGCTCAGTTACCAGTAGATGTTTTTAAGCTGCCACCTGGGAGTGTGAATCTGGTTACCTTCAGGAACTTTGTTTTGCTGAGCAAGGTGTGCAAGTTGAAGAGAAGCTGAATTGCTCATTTGGCACTTGTGATTTTCTTTCTCCACTTTCCCACCACAGTGCTTTATCTCTCCTTTCAATAAATATTGACCAGGCTTTGAAATTATATTGATTTAAAAGAGTGCACCAAATTTTAGCCTGCTCCTCATGCCTATCTGCCTTAATCTGACCCTGTCCAAATCCATGGCTCCAATTTTGGTCTCTTTTTTGAGTAATAGACTTGCCTATCAACTGTATTTTTGCCCTTCTCCCATGGATATCAACCTGGCATCTGGAGCTCAAAGCCTCTAAATCTAAGTCTTGATGTTCTTCAACTCTGCTGGTTCTCTTACGGTCTTCACCTTGTATAATGGCCACAGAGAGATCTGGGAGTAACCCTATATCTCTCCTCCACCACCACTGCCCCACATTCCTTAGAATATACATCAAGAGTCAGTTTATCCGAATTAATTCAGTCTTGGAAATGTTTGTCTCTGACCTCTTCTTGTCTCCACTGACACTGTCCTGTTTGAGACCCTCATTATTTCTTGCCTGGACTTTACTAAAAATATTTAGTTTGTCTCTCCATATCCATTCTCCTTATTTCTTTATTTTTATTTTTTCTTTGTTAGAGAAAGTATGGGTTTACAGAACAATCATGTATAAAATACAGGATTCCCTTCAACCACACCACCACCAACACCTTGCATTGGTGTGGAACATTTGCAACAATTGATGATAGCATATTTTTATAATTGTACTATTAATTAAAGTCCATGATTTAACTTAAGACTCAGGATTTCAGGAGTCTAGTTCATGGATTTTTCAAAAACAGTTTTCTTCTGTTACCAAAAGTTAAATCTAACATTTACCCTTTTAATCACATTCAGATATATATTTCAACACTGAATTGTGTTCACAATGTTGTGCTACCATCACTACCATCCATTACCAAAACATTTCCATTATTCCTATTTCCTATCCACAACCTGTCCTGTGGTAACCCATGTTCTAGATTCTGACTCTATAAGTTTACTTATTCTAATTGTTTCAAAGCAGTGATATCATACAATATTTGCCCTTTTGTGTCTGACTTATTTCACTCCATATGATGTCTCCAAAGTTCTGAGAACTTCATTCCTTTTTACATCTGAATGATATTCCATTATATGTATATACCACATTTTGTTTATTCATTTATTGCTTGTGATCTTTTGGTAATTGTGAATAATGTTGCTATGAACATTGATGTGCAAATATCTGTTTGAGTCCCTGCTTTCAATTCTTTTGGTTACATACTGAGTAGTGGGATTGCTGGGTCATATGGTAGTTCTATACTGAACTTTCTGAGGAAATGTCAAACTGTCTTCCATAGCAGATGTACCATTTTACATTCCCCGCAGCAATGAATTGCTGGTCCTATTTCCCTGCATCCTCTCCAACACTTTTTGTTTTCCATATTTTAAAATAGGCATTCTAATGGGTGTGAAATGGTGTCTAATCGTGGTTTTAATTTGCATTTCCCTGATGGCTAATAATATTAAGCAAATTTTCTTGTGCTTTTGTGTATCTTCTTTGGAGAGATGTCTGTTCAAGTCTTTAGCCCATTTTTAAAATTGGAGTGTTTGTCTTTTTGTTGGTAAGTTGAAGAATTTTAAAAATATAATCTGGATATTAATCTTTTCATGGGTACGTGGCTTCCAAATATTTTCTCCCATTGTGTAGGTTGTTGTTTTACTTTCATGATAAAGTCCTTTGTGGAACAAAAGTCTTTTAATTTTGATGAGGTCCCAATTATCTAATTTTTTCTTTTGTTGCTTGTGCATTGAGTATAAAGTCTAAGAAATCATTGCCTAACACCAGGTCCTGAAGATGCTTCCCTACATTTTCTTCTAGGAGTTTGATAGTTCTAGTTCTTATATTAAGGTCTTTGATCCATTATGAGTTGATTTTTGTATATGGTATGAGGTAAGTATCCTTCTCTTTTTTTTTTTCGCAAATGGAGATCCAGTTTTCCCAGCACCTTTTGTTGAAGAGACTATTCTTTCACCACTGAGGGATCTTTGTCATCTTGTAAAAAATCAGTTGGCTATAAATGTGAGGGCTGATTTCTGAGTTCTCAATACTATTCCATTGGTCTATATGTCTGTCTTTGTGCCAGTACCAGCTGTTTTGACTACTGTGGCTTTATAATAAGTTTTAAGATTGGAAAGTGTGAGTTATCCCCCTTCATTCTTTTTCAAGATGGCTTTAGCTATTTGAAACCCCTTACCCTTCCAAGTAAATTTGATGATTGGCTTTTCCATTTCTGCAAAGAATGGTGTTGGAATTTTGATTGGGATTGTATTGAATCTATTAATTGCTTTGGATAATATTGACATCTTAATGATATTTAGTTTTCCAATCCACAAACATGGAATATTCTTCCATTTATTTAGGCCTTTTAGGTCTTTAATTTTTTCAGCAATGTTTTGTAGTTTTCTGTGTACAAATACTTTATATACATGGATAGATTTATTCCTAGATATTTGATTCTTTTAGTTTCTATTGTGAATGGAATTTTTTTCTTGATTTCACCTTCTGATTATTCACTGCTTGTGTATAGAAACACTCCTGATTTTCGAGGGTTGAACTTGTACCCCACAATTTTGCTGAATTTGTTTAGTAGTTTTAGGAGCTTTGCTGTGTATTTTTCAGGGTTTTCTGTATATTGGATCATATCACATGCAAATATGGAAAGTTTTACTTCTTCCTTTCCAATTTGGATGCCTTTTATTGCAGTTTTCTACCTAATTGCTCTGCAAGAACTTCCAGTCAATGTTGACAGTAGTGTCACAGTGGTGACAGTGGGCATCATTGTCTTGTTCTGATCTTAGAAGGAAAGTTATCAGTCTTTCACCATTAACTATGATGTTAGCTGTGGGCTTTTCATAATGCCCTTTATCATGTTAAAGAAATTTCCTTCTATTCTTAGTGTTCTAAGTGTTTTTTATTGAGAAAGTGTTCTGTATTTTGTCAAGTGCCTTTTCTGCATTAATTGAGATGATCATGTATTTTTTTTCCTTTCATTCTGTTAATGCAGTGTATTACATCAATTGATTTTCTTGTGTTGAACCAACTTTGATCATGGTGGGTTATTCTTTTAATATGCTGTTGGATTCCATTTGCTAGTATTTTGTTGAGGATTTTTGCATCTATATTCAAAAAAGATATTTGTCTGTAATTTTCTTTTTTGTGGCATCTTTATTTAGCTTGGTATGAGGGTGATCTTGGCCTTGTAGAATGAGCTAGGGAGTGCTCCTTCCTCTTTAATTTTTTGGAAGAGTTTAAGCAGAATTGGAGTTAAGTCTTCTTAGAATGTTTGGTAGAATTCCCCTCTGAAGACATCTGGTCCTGGGCTTTTCTTTTTTCTTTGTTGGGAGTTTTTTTTTTGTTGTTGTTGTTGTTTGTTTGTTTCTTTGTTTTTAAGTCTTTATTCATTTTATTTATTTATTTATTTATTTATTTATTTATTTATTTATTTTTAAAGATACTTAGATTACACAAATGTCACATAAAAATATAGGAGATTACCATATGCCCTGCTCCCCTCCCCTCCCACATTAACAATATCCTTCATTAGTGAGGTGTATTTATTGCAATTGATGAACACATTTTGGAGCATTGCCACTAAGCATGGATTAAAGTTTACATTGTAGTTTACACTCTCTCCCACACAATTCTGTAGGTTATGGCAAGATATATAATGGCCTGCATCTGTTGTTGCAATGTCATTTAGGACAATTCCCAAGTCCCAAAAATGCCCCCTTATTACACCTGTTTTTCTCTCTCCCTGACCTCAGAATTTCCAGTGGCCCCTGCCCCCACATCAATGATATAATTTCTTCCATTGCTGGAATCACAATAAGCCTATAGCAGAATACCAGTAAGTCTACTTTAGTCCATAGTTCATTCTGCAATCCTCAGGATTCTGGGATGCTGATGTCCACTCACCTGTAATTGAAAGGGGGCTACGATCCCATGGTGCTGATGGATGGGATTCTCTTGCTTGCAGTTGTAGACTCTCTCGGTTCCTTGGTATGTTAGTTGTCCATCATCACCTCCTTGTTAGTTGACCTGGGTGAGACCAATGAACTGGAGAGTAGGTGTTGCAACTCCATTGAGATTCAGGGCATAGCTGCCACATGCACAGCCCAAAAACTCAAGTCTCTTGGACGTACACATACCAGCTCTGGTACTAATTATAGGTTCAAATAGAAGGACAGACAAGCCATGTGTAGGGAAATCATAACAGAGTCCAACTTTGTCACACTGGGGAGAATAAATTCCAAAGTAGGGTCCACTGGCAAGGCACCATACTCCTGAGCTATCTGCCCTGACTATAGTGTCTCGATGTCTCCAGAGCCCTCAGGAGCCCCACTATTTGGAGTAGTATCTACTTTAGCAGTCAGTAAAGATCAAGATCTTTAGAGATCTTGCTGAGATGTGCATAAGTGTAACCTCTGGAATGACCTCCCAACTCACTTTAAAGTGTCTTAGCCATATACATTCACTTGTCTTTACCTTTTCCTCCTTTTGGTTAAGGTATTTTTCCAGTTGCATTGCTAGTTGGTCTTGGTTGTAATCCTTTGAAGCCAAGGAGGCTCATCCCCAGGAGTTATGTCCCACGCTGGTGGGAAGGTAAAGTATTTATATGCTGTGTTCGGCTTGGAGAGAGGCCACATTTGAGCAACAAAGAGGCTCCCAGGAGGCAACTCTTAGGCACCCTATAATACTAGGCTAAGTTTCAATTTCAAGAGTAAAGTTTCACATGCACAGTCATCAATATCAAGGGCCTGTCAATGGACCATCCTCCTTCACTAGTCATTGTTCTGTACTCAGGGGATTCTTGCTGATCCATTAGAGAATGTGGCAGAGCTCCCCAGGATAGGAATTTGATATTCCTTTTGTTATTGTTGGAAGGTTTTCGATGACTGATTCAATCTTTTTACTAAGAATTGGTTTGTTGAGGCCTTCTTTTTCTTCTGTATTCAATGTAGGTTGTTTGTGTATTTCTTTTTTTTTCATACATTCTTTTTTTTAATGTTACATTGAAAATATTGGTGAGTTCCATATACCTCATACCCTCTCCCTCCCACACCTTTCCCAATAATAACCTCTTTCTTTAGTGTGGTACATTGGTTATATTTGATGAACAAGTATTGAAGCATTCTTACTAACCATGGTCTATAGTTTACTTTATGGCTCACACTTTGCACTGCACAATTTTATAGGTTTTGACAAAATGTGTAATGGCCTGTATCCATCATTGCAATATCATGCAGAACAATTCCAATATCCCCCAAATGCTCCATGTTATACCTATTCTTCCCTCTCCCTCCCCTCAGAACCTCTGGTGACCACTTTCTTTATATCAATATTACAAGTTTTTCCATTACAAGAATATTAATGTCTACTTTAGTTCATAGTTGCATTTCCCCCTTATGTTTTTCATTCCTCAATCTTGAGGATTTTGGCATGGTGATGCCCACTCTGCTTCTAGTTGAGAGGGAGCTTAGATCTCATGGGGCAGATGGGTAGAACTATCTTGCTTGCATTTGCAAATTCTCTCTTTTTTGGGGGGATAGGTGTTGCCCATCATCATCCTTTTGTTAGTTGTCCTGGGTGAGTCTGATTAATTGGAGGGTAGGTGTTGGCTGCAGCTCTGCTGAGATTCACAAAGACCAGTATATGAACAGCCAGAAGATTTAAGTCTCTGGGACACATATTTAATGGGTACAGTGCTAATTGTAGGTTCAAATAAAAGAGGCATAAGAACCATGTGTAGGAAAATTATAAATGAGTCCAACTCTGATAAATTGGGGAGATAGGTTATCATATATTCCAAGGTAAGGCCCACTGACGGTGCTGAATTTCTGAGGTTGTCTGCCCTGCTTATAGTATCTAGATGTCTCTAGATCCCTCAGGAGCCCCACTGTTTGAGGCATTGTTTACTGCGGCAGTCAGCAGATTTTAATGAGATCCTCCTAAGCATGCATAAGCATAACCTCTGGAATGACTTCCTGTCTCACTTCAAAATCTCTTAGCCATAAAAACTCATTTGTATTTAATATTTCCCCCTTTTGGTCTAGGTCTTTTCCAAATGCATCACTAGTTGGTACTTGGTAACAATCCCTTGGTGCCAGGGAGGCTGGGAATCATGTCCACACCAGGGGAGAATGTAGTGAGTTTGTATGCTGAATTTGGCTTAGAGAGAGGCCACATTTGAGCAAAAAGGAGGCTTTCAGGAGGTAACTCTGCCCATTTCTTCTAGGTTATCTAATTATTGGTATACAGTTTTTCATAGTATTCTCTTATAGTCCTTTTTATTTTAGTGGGGTCAGTTGTCATTTCCCCCTTTTCATTTCTGATTTTATTTGTATCTTCTTTCATTTTTCCTTTCTCATCTAGCTAAAGGTTTGTTGATTTTATTGATCTCTTCAAAGAACCAACTTTTATTTTGTTGATTCTATTTTTTGTGTGTTCTATTTCATTTATCTCCACTCTAATTTTTGTTATTTCCTTCCTTCTGCTTGCTTTGGATTTAGTTTGCACTCCATTTTCTAGTTCTTCCTGTTTTGAAGTTAGGTCTTTGATTTGAATTGCTTCTTCTTTTTTAATGTATGGACTTAGAACTATAAATTTCCCTCTCAGTGCTGTCTTTGCTGCATCCCATAAGTTTTGGTATGTTGTAATTTCATTTTCATTCACCTCAAGATATTTCCTAATTTCACTTCTGATTTCCTCTTCAACCTTCTGGTTGTTTAATTTCCACATATTTATGAATTTTCCCTTTCTCCTTCTGCTATTGATTTCTAGCTTCATTCTACTGTGGTCAGAGAATATATGTGATACGATTTCAATATTTTTAAATTTATTGAGACATGTTTTATGAACCAACAAATGGTCTACCTTAGAGAATAACCCATGTGCTCTCTAGAAGAATGTGTATTCTGTTTTTGTTGGGTGTAATATTTTATATATGTCTGTTAGGTCTAGTTGGTTTAGTGTATCATTCAAGTCCTGTACTTCCTTATGATCTTCTGACTAGATATTCTATCCATTAATGAGATTGGTGTATTAAAGTCTTCTTCTATTAATGTAGATTATCAATTTCTCCTTTCAAATCTGTTAGTATTTCCTTCATATATTTTGCGGCTCTTCTATTAGGCATATATATTTATAATCGTTACATCTTCCCATTGAATTGTCCCCTTTATCAGTATATAGTGACCATCTTTGTCCCTCATAACTGTTTTGAATATTAATATAGCCATCCCAGCTCTCTTTTGGTTACTACTTGCTTGGTATATATTTTTTCCCATACTTTCACCCTCAACCTACTTGTATCTTTGACTTTAAGGTCAATCTTTTGCAGACAGCATATAGTTGGGTCATGCATTTTTATCTATTCTGCTAATCTTTGCCTTTTTACTGGAAAGTTATCCATTTACATTTAAAGTTACTACTGATAATACTGGACTTTCTTCTGCCATTTTGCTATTTAAGCTTTGTAAGCCTTTGTCCTTTCTTGTTCCTCACTTCGGTTACAGCCTACTTTTATATTTATTTGCTTCCTTCTGTTGTACCAAATTGAGTGCCTTCTCATTTCTATCTGAATGTATTTTTCATGTTTTCTTTGTGGTTAAAATTCAACATCCTAAATATATAGCAATCATATTTGGTTTGACACCAACTTAATTTTTTTTTAACAAATCAATTTTATTGGTATATATTAATAGAGCAAAAAACATCCAAAGTGTACAATCAATGTTATTCAGTAAAATCAAATAGTTGTGCTTTTTTTTTTTAAGAAAAACATACATTTCTTAATTAAATGTACTAGATACATATAATTTTTTTTTGAATCATACAATATGTTACACAATATATTTGGTTCATAGTAACGCAATCATATAGCATTTGTCCTTTTGTGTCTGGCTTGCTTCACTCAACATAATGTCCTTCAGGTCCATCCATGTTGTCATATGCTTTACGACTTCATTTCTTCTTACAGCTGCATAATATTCCATCATGTGAATAGACCACAGTTTACTTAATTTCAAAAGCATGCTTATATACTTTTCCTATACCCCTCTGTTCCCCACCATTTTTTTGTACTTGTTACCACTTATATCTTCATATGTTGTATGGCCCAAAACCTGTATTTATCATTACTTTTTATGCATTTGTATTTTAGCACCTATAGGTCATAAGAAGTGAGGTTACATATCAAACAAAACAATACAATAAGACTGGCATTTATAATTACCCCAATGATTGCCTTTCCCACACATCTTTATTTCTTTATGCTGCTTTGAACCACCACAGTCTAGTGTCCTTTCCTTTCAGTCTGAAGAACTCCCTTTAGCATTACTTATAGGGCAAATCTAGTGGTAATGAACTCCCTCAGCTTTTGTTTATCTGAGAATGTCTTAATCTCCCCTTCATTTTTGAAAGAGAGTATCATTGGATATAAAATTCTTGGCTTTAGCACTTCGGTGTTTCAACCCACTGCCTTCTTGCCACCCAGGTTTCTGATGAGAAACCATCACTTTATCTAATTGGGACACCCTTGTACTTAATACATTGTTTTTCTCTTCAGCTTTCAGTACTCTTTCCTTATCTTTTGCATTTGATAGTGTAATCAGTATATGGCAGGGTATATTTTTCTTAGTTTATTCTGCACAGTGTTTTCTGACCTTCTTGGATATGCATATTCATGTCTTTTGCTAAATTTGGAAAGTTCTCTGTCATTATTTCTTTGACTATTCCTTTTGCCCCTTTCTCCCTTTCTTTGCCTTCTGGGACTCCCATAATGCATATATTGGTATGCTTGATGGTGTCCTATAGCTGTCTTAGGCTCTTTTTGCTTTTAATATTTCTTTTTCCTTTCTACTCCTCAGCCTTACTAATTTCAAGTTTCTTCATATTAACTGATTCTTCTTTCTGCCAGATCCAATGTACTCTTGAAACTCTCCTGGGCATTTTTCTTTTCAGTTATTGTGGTCTTCAAGTCCAGTAGTTCCATTTGGCTCCTTTTTAAAATTTCTAACTCTTTACTTAGACTCTCATTTTGTTCATGACATGCTTTAGTTCTTTTTCTCTACTTTCCTTCATCTCCTTGGGCATTTTATTTTTTGAGGTACAGGGGGCCGGGGATTAAACCCGGGACCTTGTCTGTGGGAAGCCGGTACTCAACCACTGAGCCACATCGGCTTCCCTGAATTGTTTTTTTTTTTCATTTGTTTTGCTTGTTGTTTTTTTTTTTGTTGTTGTTGTTTATTTGTTTTTCCAGGAGGCACTGGGAACTGAACCCTGGACCTCTCATGTGGGAAGGAGGTACTCAACCACTTGAGCCACATCCACTCCCTCCTTGAGCATTTTTAAAAAACAATTTATTGAAGTATATCATTCATACATGAACATAAATAAACTATAAGTGTTCAGTAAACATTGTGAACTTACAAAACAAACATGCATAACATCATACATGGCTTCCACACATAACCCCCCCCCCCCCCAAACACCACGCATTGTTGTGAAACATCTGTTAACAAATCGTGAAAGAGCATGGTCAAAGTATTACTACCAGCTATAGTCTGTAGTCTGTATCTTCCTCCCCTATACATTTTTAAGGATTTATTTATTTATTTACTTTTGTCCATTTTTACCCCTCCCCCCCGTTTTTGCTGTTTCTGTGTCCATTCACTGGGCAACTCTCTGTGTCTGTTTTCTGCCCTTTCTTCTCATCCGTCTCCTCCTGTCTTCACTGGGATTCGATCCTTGGAACCTCCAATGTGGGAGAGAGGCGTCCTACTGCCTACGCCACCTTAGTTCCTGGTTTTTCAGTGTGTCTCTTCCTGGCTTTCCCTTGTGTCACTCTCCTGTTACATCATCATCTTGCTGCTTGGCTCGCAGGGCCTGGTGGCTCACCCATGCACAAGGCCTGGCGGTGCTTATGGCGCCTGGCGATGCACCCGCGCATGGGGCCTGATGGCTCACCTGCTCGTGGGGCCTGGTGGCCCACATGCTTTCTATATTTTTCTTTTTACCGGGAAGTCCTGGGGATCAAACCCAGTTCCCTCCATAAGGGAGATGGATGCTCAGCCACTGGAGCCACATCTGTCCGCCCTGCTATATCTCTTAAGGTTGACCAAAGATACCTAGAGTTACAGTTTTTTCCCATACAGGATGGTCATATAATAAATCAGGCTTAGTTTATCACCGGCATTCTAAAAACCAGACTTAGGGAGAAAAACTAGGTCTGGAGACACATGCATGGTTTCTAATATAGTGAATGCTTAGCCTACCCTGATTATCACAAAATTAAGACAGAGAGAATATTCTCATTCCTTGAGCATTTTTAAGATCAAATTTTTAAAGGCTTTGTTGGGTATGTCCACATTCTTAATTTCTTCATTTTTCTGTATTTTTATTCTTTTCCTTTGTATTGGCCATCTTATCCTTTTTCTTTGTTTGTCTTGTACTCTTTTACTGCACACTGTACATTGTAATATTTTAAAATGTCAACTCTGGGATTTACTCCCTGAGATGTCTGCTTCTTGATTTTGTAACCAGCTGGTGGTAAGACAGAGATTTTCTTGAGCTTCAACCCTCGTATCATGAAAGTCTGCTCAAAATAAATGCAGTGTGCAAGATTTTCCTTGTCTTTCTGGGCCTCTGTATTGTCCTGGGCTTTTGCTTGTTAGTTGTTTGGAATTCCCTTGTTTACAGGAGTTTGGTTGTCCCTCTGTTTCCCAGGAGACAGATTTCCCTATCCCAGGTATTTGAAGCCAGCAGGCCTTTGTCTTAGAGTATCCTCCTCTATAGTTTTTCATACTCCTTTTGTTGTCTCATGTCACATTTACCTGGAAGGCAAATTCCCCCAGAGGGGACTTTCCCAAATCAGTCTTTCCCAGCCAAAACAGGGCCAGGGACCCACAAAGGGGGTGCAGACCAGCTCAAAAGTTCTCTGTGGGGGTGGGGTATCAGGAAGGGCACCAAAAGATTCTCTGATGGCTCCCCAAAGCTGAGCTTTTCTGGCCTTCCTATCAAATGCAGCCCTTTGGCTAACTCTCCCTCACAACCCTGAGGAAGTGCTGCATCTTTAATTCTCCACCACCTCTGCTCCTGTCTGAGGAGGTATGAAACAATAGCTACCCTCAGAGCTGGACTTAGTGGTCCCAATTCACTACTCAAAAGCCGTGATCAGTAATCGGACATATCTTGGGAAAGATGATTTTTATGTCCCTTCTATCACCAGCAGCTAGCCAGGGACTGGATCCCTCAGCGACCTGCCACAAGAGTGGGGATTGGGTGCCAGTAGCCACCACGCAGAGAAAACAATTTCCAGTTCTTCATCATAACTTATCAGCCTCTTCCTCTTGCTCTTCCCTGGTTATTGTATAGTATTCACCTGGCCTTTGGAGTTCCAAAACAGTTGTTTCAGATAGTAACTGCCTATGTAATAGTTGTTTTGCTGGAAGGAGTGAGTTCTGGAGCTCCCTACTCTGCCATCTTTCCCAGAAGTTGTCTCCTTATTTCTAAATCCATCCTTCAATCTGTCCCAGTATCTTCTAAAACATGTCTGATCATGTGATTCAAGCCTTTAATGGTTCCCATTATTTAAATAATAAAGTTCTAATTCCATAGTAGGGTATCCAAGACACTCTGTAATCTGGACCAACCTACCAGTTCAACTGCTTTGCTGCCATACTTACCCTTATTTTCAATCCTTTATTCTTGAAGATGAAAATGTATTTTTTCATCTTCTAATACAAGACATAGTTTCACATCTTCATGTTTTTGGTCTTTTTAGTCTCTGTCTGCAATACCTTCCACCCCTACTTTATTGTCCAAGTTCACACATCCTTCAGGATCCAAACTGATTTTTCTCCAGGAAACTGCCCTTGGTACGCTCAAGTGTGATTGACAAATTTCCTACTTCGTGACTTCCATGACACAAAAATATTCCCAAGTTATAGAATCCTTCTGCCTTAGATTTTGTTGTTGTATTTTGTCTCTTGATTTTTTCTTTTTGCTTCTGATTCCAATTTTTGTCATAGAGTCCAACTAATTGTCTGTAGAAATCAGAGGTCCTTGTAATTGAATATCTTATATGACTCCAGACTTTGTTTTTTAAGCTCTCCCCTGAAATACCTTGTAGATCTCTGGGTGTTCAGATCCCACAGTTTAAAATTGTTGATTTAACATCTTAATTCAGCTTTATGGAGGAAACATAACACTTGTTTTTTCTGACATCTTGAGGTCAGAATGCCTCTATTCTTTAGTGGTTGATAAGGTACCTCTTCACTAGATTTCCTGAATCTTGACAAGAAGAATTTCTCTTAGTAGTGGTGACAGTTTGATATTATTTATGAATCCCCAAAACGAGACATAGATTCTGTTTTTAAACTGGTCTGTTCCTCTGGGAGTGATAACCCTTTGATTGTATTAGATTCAGCTGAGACGTCTGATTCAATTTTATTAAGATTAGGTCTTTGATTCAACCACATCATTAGATTGTGGCTCAGCGTTGAGTCCCTGCTCCCTTAGAGTGCGGACACTCACACAGTAAAAGAATATATATATATATATATATAAACAACATTTTTGTAAGCAAATACACATATATGAATATATA
>JAKSZT010053770.1:49303276-49352834 GCA_026826555.1 Tolypeutes matacus | reverse complement strand
AAAAGACACAGCAGAGGGAGAGAACTTAATTTTGATGCTGGAGCTCCAGGAAGAGAGATGAGCCTGATAGTTTACAGCTGACCTTGTGAAGAGACCAGGGCAGCTGAACCTGGAAAGACATGAGCCCTGAGAGGAGAGATGAGCCCTATGCCAGCCTACAGCTGAGATTGGAAAAAGCTGGACCCACAGACACTTAAGAGGAAAGAGGAAGTTTGAACCCTTGCAGATATCGGCGGCTATTTTGCATCAAAATGTGGCAACAGACTTTGGGTGAGAAAGTAACTCTTATGGTACCTTGAGTTGGACTCTTTAGGGTCTTGTGACTGTAAGCTTCTACCCCAAATAAACGCCCTTTATAAAAGCCAACAGAGTTCTGGTACTTTGCATCAGTACTCCTTTTGGCTGACTAATACAGTGACGGTTACATGAATTCCAACCAGAAAATTCTACAGGAGAAAGTAAAATATTTGGCATCCTCCAGTTAATCTGATATAATCCACAGATGTAGATTCTTTTTCTCTTCCCTGAGCCCATGTTAATTGTATAATAAATGAGGAAAATTCAAATAATGCTATTATCTCACATATTTCTTACAACAGCCCTATGGAGAAGCTATTAGGTGGAACCTTGTGAAACTGATATTTATATAGGTCAAGAATTGTTGATACCAGCAATTGCATACGGTTTAAACTTTATTATTAATATTTCCATTTATAGTTGAGAAGCCTGAAGTCAAGTCATTTGCTGAAATTTACAGAGCTGTTAGGTGGCAGGAACAGACCTGGAACCTAGGAGCCTAGGTGTGTTTAACTCCAAAGTCTTGTTCTTCTCCTCCATGCTATATTTCCAGGAGAGGAATGCATTTAGGATGAGAAAAGGATACATGCCTTTTTTTTTTTTTTTTTTTTTTTTTGGCTTATTGACACAGCAAAGAGATGTGTGCTCTGTTGTAATCATATTTATGACTCATGAAGACAGATCCAGTCTTGTGCAACTATAAACATTCTAGTTTCCTTCCCTATAAGCTTTAACTGTACTAAATAAACAATGGTGTTACAGCTCTTGATCCACGGAGGATCAAGATAGAAGAAATGCAAGTGTTTTAAATATGTAATATATTAAACCTCCAGTGCTGCAACTAGCTGGAAGACTCTCAAATTGCTTTGGATTGTCTCATATGTTTTCACTCTTATATTGTGAGCTGCTCAAGCACAGGAACACTTTGCCTTTGAGATCTCTCTGCCAGTCAGCATAAGTAAATTGTTATTGGCATTGAGGACAACAGTATCAGTCTAGAAGTGGTGGTGGCCCAACTACAGTCACAAGTATTGCTGCCTAGATAGCATAGCTCAATCAAAAGGTGTGTGTGCACATGGTCTAATAATACCCCTGCTTGGAGTGTACTTCATTGTACTGATTTTGCCTTCTATTTAGAGGGTTGCTTTTAATTTGTTTCTTTTTGTTTGTTTGTTTGCCAGCTATAGCTTTGTAGCTACAGTCAATCCCCTCCATTCTCACGCCAGTTCTACCACAATAAGGGCAGTCGATTTATGCATCAAAAATCTTCTAGTACATACAAGGTCATTCATTGAGAACTAAGGGGCCTGTTTAAACAGCGGTGGTCATGCAAATTAGTGTGATTGCTGGCCCAGGTCCTGAAAGAAATCAAATTGAACTGAATAGAAACCAATCTATGAGAAATTTTGACTTTCAGTAAGATTTGGAAGCATACATTCCCACTCTGGCACCAGATTTTTTTCTTTCACTCTTGGGCATTTCTACCGGTTATATGAAACTAGTAAACATGTATAATAGGGCTATAGAGATTGGTTGGAGAGTGAGTTTGTGGGAATAGCATTGTTGGCAGGGAGGGAGATGTTTTTCATTAATATCTTGTGCTTTTTTAGACCACATAAAATGACTTTGAGACTTAACTTTTATTTTTATCCTCCTGTTCCTGCCTCCCTAATCTACATGACAGCCTGAGACCAAGAGAAAGAGGCAATTGATGGAAGACTTCAATGGTACCAGGATTCCTTTGAACTTGTCTCTTTGTGCCAATTTGACCAGTTATTTTTAGAGTTACTGGAGGTTTGTTTCCCTTCCAACTGGTTTTTGTCTGCCTTCAGTTGTTCTGCCCCACCTATTCCAACAATGAGCAACTTGGGCAATTGATAGGACGAAGCTTGCGAAATCCTGGACTTGGGCAGTGAATAACCGAAAGTAGTGCAAGACACCTTTGGCTAATCCCTCTGAAGAACACCTCCCCCCCAAATTCCATCAATTTACTTGCCCCCACTCTACTTGGAAGCCACTGCTCAACATCCCAAAGAGATTGTAATTGGATTACGTAGTACTTCTCTAAATCCCAGCATCATGATCTTGGTAAACTCTCATGATTTTATCTCTACTTATCCTTAAACTTTGTTTTCATATCTAAAATGAATTTCATATATAACATCAAGACATTCTCTTTGTTGGATCAGTTAATGAAGGATGTGAAAAAAAAGAGAAAGATACAAAGTTCTCACTGGATGTATGACCCCCTCCTGTAGAGTGACTTTATAATCTTGAAATATGCATAGGAAAATGTATGTAATATAAATGTACAGTGCAAAGAATAATAAAATGGACATCCATATACTCACCAACCTGCTTAAGAAATAGAACATAGCCATACATCAGTAATTCCCTATACTGTGTGACCTCTCCCAATCCCACTACCTCTTGCCTCTCAGAGATAACCACTATTCTGAATATTGTGTTATTAACATCCTTGCTTTCCTTTTTAGTTATACTACATATATATGTATCCTTAAATAATGTATCATATAATTTTGTCAGCTTCTGAACTTCATATAAACTGATCATACCTGCATGTATGCTCTTGTAACTTCTTTTTTTTACCTGATATTATGTTTTTTGAGATGAATCTGTTGCTGTGAATAGCTAAGTTTTGTTTATTTTAATTATTATGTGATATTCTATTGTTTGACTTCAATTTTTAATCCTTTCTCTTATTGATGTATATTTGGGTCGTTTCCAGTTTATTTTATTTATCTTATTTTTTTATTACAAGCAATGAGACTACAAACATTCACAAGCTCCAGATTCCTCAGGTGCATGCTTAAGAGGTGCTCAAATGTATATTCCCAGGGGTGGAATTCCTGGGTTATAGAGTATGCACATCTTAACTTTGACTAGGTAGTGCCAAGTCTTTTCTGTAGTGTTTGATTGTTTTACTTTCCCATCAGTAGTTTATGAAATTTCCTATTGTTCCATGTCTTCACCAACATTTGGTATTATTATACTTTCTAGTTTTTACCTATTTGTTTAATGTGAAGTGGTATCTCATTGTGTATTGAGTATGCATTTTCTTGATTAGTGATGTTGTTGAGTCGTTTTTCATATATGTGTGAGTCATTCATATTTCTTCTTTTCTGAAGTGCCTGTTCATGTCTTTTGTCCATTTTTCTATTGAGCTGTTTATGTTATAGTTCTTGATTTATATTTTGGATACTATCCTTTGTTGGTTACATGCTTTACAAAATCTTGCCTAGTGTGTGACTTGTGTTTTCATTGTCTTTATGACATCTTTTGATGAACAGTGTTCTTAATTTTAATATAGTAAAAATTCATCATTGTTTCCTAATTTAGGGTTTGAATTTTTCTGAATCTTATAAAGATATTCTGTATCCTTAAGAACTTGACCCATCTTAAATTTACTTTTGTGTATTGTGTGAAGCACAATAACTATTGTCCCAGCACTATTTATTTCATAGACCCTTCTTTCTTCAGTCTTCTATAATGCCACCTCTGTCTATTTCTGGACTCCTGTTCTATTTTTTTAAAAAATCAATTTGTCTATCTCTCTGTCAGTGTCACACTGTAATAATTCCTGCAGCTTTGTGAGTCTTATTATTGGTTTGCTCATATTTTGTTTAGAATTTTTTCATTTATGCTCATAAGTGAGATTGGCTTATAATTTTCTTTTCTAGCATCTGTCTCTGTTTGGTATCAATTTTTATTAATTTTATAAAACATTTTGGGAGAGTGCTCTTTTCTATATTCTCTGAAAATGTTATTTGAGCTGGGTATGATCTATTCTTTGACAGTTTGTAAAATTTCCCTTCAAAATAATTTGGTTCTCAAAATCTTTTTGTGGGAAGATTTCCTGCTTTGTTTCTGATCTGATTTCTTTAATGGTGATAGCAGCATTTCTCAAGTTTTTCATATTGTAGAACACATAGAAAGTGATATTATTTGTACAACACACAGGGAGAAATGGAGGGAATTTAGGGGTGTCTGTATGGCACTTGTTTTAAGCATTCAGTGTAATTAATTTAAACAATTACAAGTAAAATAAAACATAAAATTAGGAAACATCTAAAATATTAAATTTTATATTAATATGTCATGAAAATATTAAAAGGAAATTTTCTAAAAATGTTTTCAAATTGTTTAACTAGAAATGGCTATATGCAATGCCTGATCAAGATTTTAATTATAATCTCTTGAAATTCTTGATAATCATTACCAACAGGAAACTTTGTACATACAATTTAGTGATAAAAGCTTTTCAACCATTTTTACAACATTATTATTTAAAGAATCTAATAGTTATTCATTTTCTTTCATTGACAAATATAGTATTCAACTTTTTGTCATTTTTGTGGCAATGCAAAGAGATTTCTGATTCATATGAACTTTTCTCTAATTTGTAGAATGCTCAAGCATTATCATAGCAGTCTCTTTGAAAGGATACTAGTGATATGCCATTAAAAGGGCATATGGGCCATAGACCAACAGAATTACCCTCTATGCATGGAGACCAATGAGAAGCACCCCATGGAGCTTGGTCTCCAGGAGCCCCTGCCTGATTTCCTGTCTTCCACACCTTGAGTGGCTGCATCTTGGTTTCCATGTCATGCTCCTTGTGCAGGAGGCTCACCATCTCTTCCAACAGTTCCACATGCTTATACATTGTCCACAGTGTCTGCAGTTGGCTCATGAAATAGATGTCCAAGTTGTAGAGCTCTGTGAGTCTAGGCAAGTGGTGAGGGCACAGTGACATTTATAGGGCTTGCCCTCTGCAATGACTGTCAGGGCCATTATCAGCCCCCACTCTGCCTAAAACGCCCTCTCCAGAGTCCTGGAAGAGGCCCCAGGGCCTGGCTGCTCACCTCTGAGGGGATCTTCACATTGGTAGGGAAGCTCAGCCCTTGGCCAGCCAGCCTCAGCATGTACTCCTAGAACAAAAGTCACCTCCAGGGTTTGCTTACTTTGGTGGAATCTTGCTTTCTTGTTTCCTGCCTCTGGAGGGATACCTTACTTACAATCTTATCAGCTTAACTACAGATTTAAAAAGATCTTTTAAAATATTTTTAAAGCAAATTTAGTTGTGCTGTACTGGAAGGTTTTCTGTGAACATTTAGCCAAATGGGTGCTGATGCAAAGTATCAGAACTCTGTTGGCTTTTATAAAGGGTATTTATTTGGGGTAGAAGCTTACATTCCCAAGGCCCTAAAGAGTCCAACTAAAGCTACTATAAGAGGTACTTGATGGGGGTGGCCGTGACTCAAATGGTTGGGTGTCCATCTCCCATATGGAGGGAACTGGGTTCAATCCCCGGGATCTCCTGTTAAAAATAAAGAAAAATATAGAAGGTGCGCAGCTGCCAGGCCCCATGAGCAAGTGCACCACCAGGCCCTGCAAGTGGGTGAGCCCCCCCAGGCCCTGCATGTGGGTGTGCTGCCAGGCCCTGTACACGTGTGCGCCGTCAGGCCCCACTGAGCCACGCAGCAAGATGATGACATAACAGGAGAGTGACACAAGGGAGAGCCAAGACGAGGCATGCCGAAAAACCAGGAACTAAGGTGGTGCAGGTGGTAGGATGCCTCTTTCCCACATCAGAGTTTCCCAGGATAGAATCCCGGTGAAGACAGGAGGAGAAGGATGAGAAGAGAGGGCAGGAAACAGATACAAGAGAATTGCCCAGCGAATGTAAACAAAAACAGCAAAAAATGGGGTGGGGGAGGGGGGTAAAAATGGATAAAAGCAAATAAATAAATAAATAACTTCTTAAAAAAAAAAGAGATACTTTCTCACCCAAAGTCTGATGTCACATGTTGATGCAAGATGGCAGGCAATGTCTGTGAGGGTTCAGCCTTCCTCCTTCCCCTTAAGGCTCCGTGGCCCCAGCTTTTTCCAATCTCAGCTGCAGGCTGGCATAGGGCTCATCTCTCTTCCCCAGGGCTTGTCTCTTTCTGGGCTCAGCTGCTCTGCTCTCTGCACAAGGCCAGCTGTGAACTATCAGGTTAACAGCTTGGCTCTCTCCCCAGGGCTCTAGTGTCAAAAACTCAATTCTCCGTGTTTTTCTTCTCTGTGTGTTTACTACCATGTGAGAGTCTATTTTATTCCCACCAAGGGTGTGGGGGCTCAATCCTGCATGCCCCAATGACGTAGTCAAATAAAAGCCCTAGTCTTGATTTAATAAAGTAAAAGTGAAATATCAGAATTAATTCAACCTAATACACCCACAGGAACAGACTAGTTTACAAACACAATCTAATATCTAATTTTTGGAATTCATAAACAATACTAAACTGCCACAGCTGACTTTTCTTTTCATTATGGTCCAGGTCTTCATGTGTTGCTCTCCTTTGCTGGATGATATTGGTGTAGGCTGTAAAAAGAAATTTGCTTGTAAAAGCATAAGGAGGCTATATCTTTTGACTTACTTTTTAATGACCACTTTAAGCAAAGATGTACAGTCTCACAAATATTATTATGTATTTATGGACAAAAGGATAGAATTTTTGAAATTTGAACTCACAGGGAAAGTGGCTAATTGTCCAGTTTCTGGCCTTAGACTTACTTGGGTTCAAGTCCGCTGCCTACCACTATTTATTAGTAGCGTGACATGAGCAAGTTGTTTATATCCCTTTCCTTCAACACCCTCATCTGTAAAATAATATTACCTGCATCATAGAGATGTGGTGATAATTAAGTGAAATAACCCATATAAAGTACTTGACCCAGAGACATGCCTATATAGTGGCTCAATAGATGTTAGCCGTTGTTGCTATCAACACTGGTGCTGTTACCTTGTCAGGACTAGTCTTGGGGAAAATTAGGAAACGAAGGGTTAAAGGGTTGGGTAGGCATCCTCTCCTTCTCTTTGTGCTGTCCTCTCTCTACTTCCCATGCCTCTCTCTCCTAGGCTCGCCTGGGCCTCCGAGTAAGATCTGATTCCTGGTTTGCCCTTCTCGCAATAGCCAGGGTCTGTATCTTAATGTTTTTCCTCCCACTTACCTCTGTTTTGGTTAAAATGCAACTGGCCCATGCCCATTTCCACCAGAACTCTGTTCATCCCAACTAATCTGAGAAATCAGTGGAAGCCAATGTGAAAATAGAGGAAAGCCTACTTCCTGCGAAGTCACCACATAGTATTTAAAATTAACAGTGGTTTTGAGTGCTTCAATTAAAGGAGTGTTTAAAATGACAGTTATAGGGAAGTGGCTGTGGCTCATTTGGTTGGGCTCCCATTTACCATATGGGTGAAGGCAAGCCGGCCCGCGCAGCCAGTGAGCTGGCGCAGAAAGATGACGCAACAGAAGGAGACAAGCAGACACAGAAAAAAAAGGCAAAGCAAATGGACACGGGGAGCACAAGCGGGGGGGGGGGGGGGGATAAATAAATAAAAAATAAATCTTAAAAAAAAATGACAGTTATAGGTATACAGCAAGACCCTCATACTGTAAGTTTTTAGGCAGGGAAACATTTGGTATTGGGAAGGTATAACCCAGAGAAAATGAGCAGAAATGAGTTAAGGTATCAATATATACTACTACCATAAGGTGTCATATATACTACTATTCTTGTCATTTTATGGATGAAGAAACTGTTGCTTAAAGGAGGATATGGAATTTGTCTGAGGTTACATAGATATTAAATAGGAGAGGTTTTCACCAGGGTCTGAATACAGACCCTCAGCTTTTTCACCCAAAGCTAGTGAGCATGAGTTAGTGAGGAAGGAGTGCATGGAGGGTCTGAACTCAGCACAAACCACACACACAAAACAGGGTAACAGCAAAGTTAAGGCAGAAAGCCTTGAACAGTAGAAAATGGGTCTCCAGAAATTCACAGTGTTTAAGAAACCATTTATTAATATGCTATTAGCAAATAATATCTTCCTATGTAAGAACAATTGTGGAAGCCAAGAATGAAACACAAGGGGTCGAGTATCACCACTGAGACCTTGAATCTAGCCACAGGAGGCCAGAGTAAGGTACCTGTCTCTTGCAAGGAGATGTAAGTGATTAACTAAGAATCATACCAGCACTGTATAAATATATGTATTATGTGCCGGTTGAGCCTTGAATATCAGCAGATTTGCAACACCTACTCTCCAGTTCATTGGACTCACCCAAGACAACTAACAAGGAGATGATGATGGACAACACCTATCCCAAGGAACAGAGAATGTCTGCAACTGCAAGCAAGATAGTTCCATCCATCTGCCCTATGGGATCCAAGTCCCTTCTCAGTTAGAAGTAGAGTGAGCAGCAAGATTGAGGAATGAACAATAGACTAAAGTAGACTTATAATTATTCTATAACAGACTTATTACTATTCTAGCACTGGAAAAACTTTTATCATTGATATAAAGGCAGTGGCTCACAGAGGTTCTGAGGGGGGGGGAGAGGGAACAATAGGTGCCATTTGGGTACTTTTGGGACATTGGAATTGTCCTGCATGACATTGCAGTTTCAGATACAGACCATTATATATTTTGTCAAAACCTATAAAACTGTGTGGGGCAGAGTGTAAACTATAATCTAAACTATAGTCCTTGGTTAGTAGCAATACTTCAATAAGTGTTCATCAATTGTAACAAATGTACCCCACCAATGAAAGACGTTGTTCATGTGGGGAAGTGTGGGAGGGAATACAGGCAGGATAAATGGGAATCCCTTATATTTTTTTATCTAAATATATAATCTAAAGCTTCTTTTAAAAAAATTAAAATTTATATATGTATTATAACTAGCTCACTGTTCAAATTTGTTCTTTAATTCAATAGTAAGAATCCAAAGGTAATAGAATTGGCCTAAGCCTAGAAGACTACCATGTAAATTTCAGATAACTCTCTGATAATTTGGCTTATTTATAATTTACCCATAGCATCATTTTGGGTATTAATTTCTTTGATTATTGTGATGGTTAGGCTAATGTGTCAACTTGCCCAGGGAATTGTGTCCAGGTGTTAGGTCCAGCAAGCACTGGGCTAATTGTAATACAAGAGCATTTATGGACTTTGATCACCAGTGAGTATACTGCATCAATCAGGGAGATTGCATCAGCAATGGGTGATGCTCTTATCTGATCAGTTGAATGCCTTAAAAGGGGAAGTGATTTCAACATTCAGAAAGAATTTCCCAGCTTGTCTTTGGACAGCCAACTTCTCCCAGAAACTCATCAAGGACCTTTCATTGGACTTCCATCGGAGCCACTGGTTTGCAGCCTGCCTGCGGAACCTGGACTTGTGCATCCCCACGGTCACGTGAGAGACTTATAAAATCTCACATTATTGACAGATATCTCCTGTTAATTCTGTTTCCAAGAGAACCTTGACTAATACAATTATGAATTTCAAAATTTAAGAATTCCTTTCAATTGTTGATACAGTCTATAGATTTGGCTATAGACTCAATTGATCTTAATGTCTAAGTTTGGGGCTCCCATGTATTAATCTGCCTGTTACAAAGATACCTGTAATACAACTAGTGACTGAATGGGAAATAACCCTGCTTTACCTATAATCAGGTGATCTAATTCCAGGGAGGCGACTTCCTTTTTGGCTTGTAGGGAATGTAGGTGCTGGCTCCTATATTCCTTTTGAATGTGATTTCAAAAGCTTTTTGTACTAGAGTGCATAATTCTTCAGTTGCTTTAACAATAATTAGCAAAGTTGTCACCAACCTTTCAGAACTGAGGGTAAGTTGAGATCCTGCTTTTCTGAACTTGAGGAGCCGGCTTGATTAGAGGAGGGAAACAAAAGGTCCCCTTCTCTCCCCTCCTATCCCTCATCATAGCTGTTCAAAGTCCTTACTCCCATCACTCGACCAGCAGGGACTCATTTGCATGAAATTGTATAGTGAGTGATTGAGAGGTCACTTTCTGATGTTCAAGTCCTAGCTTTGAAACATGCTAGCTAAGTTATTGTGGCTGGTTATTTCACCTCTTTAAGCCGAGATTTCCTCATGTATAAAAGAGAATACAATAGTGTGTTTTCCAGGATTGCAGTGAAGATTAGATGGGATACTGCATGAAAAGTGATTAATATATCATTTGGCATTTCTTAGGTGTTAAATCAATGTGGATAGGAAGTTGTGACCCATGTGGTCCTGTCCCAAAGAAGTATAGCAGTCAAAGAAATACAGCCTAGAAGTTGTTTTAAATCCCATGTCCTCACATTCTGTACTTCCATTGAACAAGCACCTTGAAGGGGACACCTGGCCTCTAGCAACACTCCTTAAATTCCTCTTTTCTCTCATATCCACCCAGCCAGTTACCTGACTGCCCCCTCCAAAAACACTCCTTAAACTCCCACTGCAGACATAGCCAAGAGCCTGTCATCCTTTGTGTCCTCCTTCTCCCAATTCTGAATCACAAAATCCCAAGGGGAGACCCTTCCTAGCAGAGCTCTGGGGAAGAATTGAGTGGGCAGAGTCAGACCTCTCAGTGGTTGTTACCCATGTTCAGTGGTGGTAAAATGGTGAGCACAATAACTTACTAAACTTACTTTCCATCATAACCCATCAGGCTATCTAATTATATCAACTCTACTGTCCTTTAAAAATGTATTATTCATTCATGCATTACTATAAAATTCTGCAGCCAGATAATTGTATCACTGACTAATCAATTCAAAGGAATGACAGTTTTGATGCTCCAAGGGTTAGGTAATTTTGGAGCAGGATGCAATACTATGCTGGTTAATAATGATAAAAACAGTAATACCTTTTAAATCATGATATATATTTGTACTGCACTTTAGAATTATATGAATATTTTCACATAAATTATCTCATCTTATCCCCACAAAAATCTTGTGAGGTTGGCAGGGTGAGTATAATTTTAATAGATGAGGAGACTGAAGCTTAGTTGGGTACCAGATGGGGTTCTGTAGTGGGGGGCCCTTCGGACAACTAGAAAGCTACATGGGAGCCCTGGCCATGTAAGGGGGGAGCTAGACCAACTAGAGGTGGCAGATGGGCACAGGAAGGAAGGGCCCTCTTAGCCTATTCTACCATGGACTCTGGCGTTAAGAGATCATCTCGGCAGGGACACCTTTGTTGATTCTTACCCTTTATCTTCCCAGATACTTATGATGTCAACACCATAGTAGAAAGCTATCTGCAAAACACATAAGTTGAAGGACAATTCTATTGATGCTTGTCTTTCTTCTACTATGATATAAAAAATGCAAATCAGTTATATAAAAAAAAACTATGATTTTTTTAAGAAACAGGAAAGGTTTTCTTTGGTTGGTTTTAATAACAAAAGTTTGATAAGTATGTCTGTTGTGGTTTGAGAACAAGGGCACCACAGTCAAGCAAGAGCTTTCATCCCGAAGTAGAAGAGCAACTGTACATCTTATTCAACACATTAAATGACATAGACATTAGCCACAACACGATGACTCAGCTTCAGAGGAAATGAAAATCAATACCATCTGCATGCACAGCAACTCCATATCACCATAGAAGACACCGAAGTGTGTTCATTGCGTCTCTGCTCCAAAACCTCACTTCATTAGAACGACTCATGGTGAATTTTTAAAAAGTAACTCTTTTTTTTTTGTTCAGTGAGCATAGAGTATTTGTAAATAAAAATTCTGAAAAAAAAAAAAAAAAAAAAAAGAAATGCTAGAATCCATTGAAAAAGACTTCTAAAGTGTAGGCTAAATCAACAGGAGAGGAAAAGCTTAGGATAATGTGGAACAAAAAAACGGTTCAAGCCAGTGGCTCTTAAAGTATGGTTCCAGCTCCAGTAGCATCAGCAGCACCTGGGCCTTGCTAAATGCGTAAATGCCTGGGTCACATCCGGGACCTACCCCATCAAAAAACATGCGGTTAGGCTTGCAGCCTGTGGTTTAACAATCTTTCCAGGTGAAATTGATGAATATTAAATTTTGAGAAACACAGATGCAAAGTTAGGTAAATTTCTTATACCTGAGAACTAAACTATAAGTAGGAAAATTTTGATTCAATAAGGTTGTTATTTCTTAATAAAAAAGAAAGCTTGATGGGAGAGATAAAGGTATTAAGCAAAATGTTGGAGACACAGGAAAAAAAAGTCACTCTAATATACACACACATATTCAAATCAAGAAATCAAGAGATTGCTGAATCTAGATTTCAGCAGCAATATTCTCTAACTGCATTGATTTGCCTAGTGTTTGGTAGAGTCTGAATTTTTATGCGACACACACATTTTTATACCTTTACACACTGAGATGTGGCCACAGCTCTACTACTAAAGAATCCTTTAAATTCATTTCACTTAATTTTAATAAAATACTTTAATATGTAGTTTGGTTTGACCTGGTCTTATGTTTTTATTCCACTGAATAAATTTTGATTTAATGAAATGTCATTTTAGGGAAGCGGCTGTGGCTCAATCAGTAGGGCTCCTGTTTACCATATGGGAGGCCCCGGGTTCGGTTCCCGGGGCCTCCTGGTGAAGGCAAGCCCGCCCGCACGGCGTGGTTAGCTGACCCAGCAAGCAGCAAGGGGGGGATAAATAAATAAATAAATAAAATCTTTAAAAAAAAAAAAAAAAAAAAGAAATGTCATTTTATATAAATTGATTATAATTTCAAGTTAAGATTTAAATTTAACAATAAGGCATATGAGGAGTAACTATCATCCAATTCAGATAATTCAAGCAGAGAATAACTTTGATTTTGTTTTATATTTCATTACAAAAACTTCTCTGCATGGATGAGGAAGAGAAAAATAGATGAGCTTTGGTCTCTACTCTCCAGGGATATGTAGTAGAGAGGCAAATCATATAACAATATAGTATTTCTCAAGTCTTAGATGCTACTTTTCACAATAGTTTGTCTTTTTAATCATATATTTATTTTTATCTGTCCCAACAGATTGTAACTCCACTTGGCAAGCACCCTGCCTGTCATTGTATTGCCCTAGTATCTAGTATAGACCCTGGCACATAGCAGGTACTCATGAAACATTTGTTGAATTAATTGATCATCACCAGATTGACTATCAATTTAATAACATAGTTTTTGGAGAAAAAGGAACCTTAAAGTAAGAAGTTTCTATTGATTGCAAGCCACGTGATGATTTTAAAACTGTGAAAAAAAATGTGTAATTTAGAATCTAGGGAAAGCAGTAGTTCTCCTACGATAGGCAGAGATATGGTGCTTTGGTATTTTGGGGAAGAAAGTTTGTTTTCAGTGGTAAGCATCAGGTAAGTTTTAACTATAATTATCAATAGGGACTGATAGGATAGGCACTTATTTGATAGTTCCAGAATTCCTGGATTGGAGGGCTTGGAGGTCACAATCTGCTTAGAAAGAGGTTGATGGCCAATGAAGAGACTTGCCCCGAAACCACATTTGTATAATCAGCACGGTGATTTTATTTAGACTGTAGGTTTATTTGGGAGGTCTTGGATTGGACTGATGGTGTTGATGGCATTTATGTAAATTTTTAAATCTTTCCATTTCTGGTATATAGGAATCTATTTCTAGTTCTTTCTCTGTCTTCTATCTAGTTGTCTATATCACCTTCTCTATCTTTATTTTGTTGAAAGCAATAGACTCAAATTGTCTTTCTTTACTGCAAATAACCTCTGTTTATACTTATTCTATACCATTATACTTCATCAGTCTCTCCCACATTCAGGGAATTTCTCAAGGGAACATTTTTGGCTTATCCATCTCCATATCCACAGTATTAGCATAGCGCTTGGCTTTCATGGCATGAAATAAAGTCATTTATTGAAGTGAATGCCCTTGAAAAACACAGACGGGAGGGTTGTCTTTTCCACATTCTCACATATGAGGTCATCCTCTGTTTTGTAGAGAAGAAGATGAAGGGAATTAAAAAACCCAAGGTGGGGTCATAATAAAAGTCAAAGAAAAGCTGAGCTAGAATTCAGAGGATTCAAGTGCCAGTAGTTTACTCTGTACCATATTCTCCAAGTTCTAGCAAAAGTCACACTAATCGTTCTTTGCACATGAATATGTCCTTTGTGGTTTTGGGAATTGGGGCTATTTTGCTTTTAATATTATTTCAAAGCTCTTAAAGCCATACATGCACTTTGAGTTGTTTTTTGGGTAGGTTTGGATATTTCTTTGGGTTACTCATGTTGTGACTATTGTCACACATGCATGCAAGGTGAGTGTTGAGGGAGGGGCATGGCATGCACTGGCCTCCATGTGATGATGTGCTGTGGGGCCTCATCATTTTTGATTCTTCAATCCACGTTTCTTAACTGGCTCTTTTATTTGGATCTACAGCACAGCCATGCCAACCTACAGCTTCAAAACAAAATCATTTTTCAGCCATTTGAACATGGAAAAATATCTGAACAATTTCAGAAAGCACAAAACAGGTATTTTCTTCAAACTCAAGTAACTGAAATAACTGAGGAGATTTAGTTCAAATTGCAAATAAATTCGCCTTTGGATTGAGACAAGGCAAGAGAAATATCAGACTTGAAGGTAAAAAGGAACACTTTGGAGTAAGTTATAAACAGGGATTTAGGATGGAAAAGTTGAATTCAACAATAAAATGGGGTCATGGTACCTTGGCAAGTATTTTCTATTACCTTTTTAATTCATTGTGTTAACCCAGGACTTTATTTTCACTAAGTCTAATTGAGTGCATTTTAGTGACTTTTTTCCTGTTAAAAAAGGCAATTGTGGGAGTGGAGAAATGATACTTTGTACTTTTTTATGTCTTGGTTCAGAGAAATTTAAAGCATATAAAAATGGTGGGCCAATTCTCATCTGTATTCCCTGTCTCTCCCTAGAATGCTTGTTCCAAAACTTACTGTTCCTTATGGGATGAGTCTATAGTTCTGAATTCCCAGAGAGAAATAACTGGTTAGAGGAACTAATTTTCTAAGTGCCCTAATTTCCCCAACCCCAAACAATTTTGATGCAAATGAATCAAAATTACAAACTTAAAAAACAGATGAGATGATGTGTCTGACCATAACAAATTACCAAGGCAATTGGGAAGTGGCAATTATTAGAAAGTGCAAGGGTAATTGGCATGACTTCTGTTATTCAGCAGTTGTATATAGTTGTTAAATCCTGTGTTTTCTGGAGCTTCAAAAGTCTGCAAAAAGTCATCATTCACTATTTTAAATATGCTTTTTAATTGGGAGTTCTCTAATTAGGGCTTTATTTCCATTTCAGTTGAGGCTGGGTTAAAATTAATTTACCTTTTTACCAATGAGTGTAAATAAGATTTAGGGAAACATCAATAATATTTGTTGAATGAGTGAATGGAGAGGGTTGAGTCAGAACCCACAGTAAGTTTTTTCTTCCAACTCAATGAATCTATACTATGTCAGGATTATACTTTATCTCCTCTCATGGGGGTAGGGTAGCTCTCTTCACACTGCAGTCATCTCCCACTCCAGCCTCATCTCCTGATACTCCCACAGTTGTCCTCTAGGATCCAGCAATACCAAGTGGCTTCTCTTTCTGGGACTTATCTCCACACCCTTGTCCTTGTTGGTTTTTTTTCTCTGCCCAAAAAGTCCTAATCGTTACTCTCCTGGAAAAGTTTTACTCAACTTTAAGTCAGGACTCAAATGCTCCTTCCTCTGTGAAGCCTGCTTACGTGTCCTGGACAGCCAGACATTCCTGTCACCTCCAGCATGGGCAGGTAAGGCAATCTTCTCATCCTATTTGGTTCCTCAGGAGACTGAAAGATCCTTGAGGGCAGGAGCCTTCTGTGTCTGTATTTTTGTAACCCTGGTACTTCGCTTAGTGCTCTACTCGCTTTATGTGTCCTTGAAATATTTACTGAGTCAAAGAGTGTAGTCTTCAGCATAAACCATGAAAATAACTTTCCTCCTGCCCATTCATCTTGTTAGATTTCTTATGTCTCTCTTTTTGAGGGAAGATTTACTTTACATAAGCAATGTATGCTGAAAAATATATTCATAAATAATGCCAAATGGCTACTGTAGCAATGCTTCAATAATTGTTCATCAGTTATAACAAATGTGCCACCCTAATGAAAGATGTTAAAGGGGGAAATGTGAGAGGGGGCTGGGATATATGGGAGTCCCCTATATTTTTTATGTAACTTTTCTGAAATCTAAAACTTCTTTTTAAAAAAATTAAAAATGGAAATAAGAAAGCAACTTAGATGTATTTACGTAAATATCTGTTTATGTAAAAATGTAAAGGAGATCATTAAAAAGATTGAAAAAGAATACTAGACATGAAGGACATTATAGAATACTGTTGGGTTAGAAAATTCCATAGTTTTTATATACACATAGTTATTTACAAATATATGTATGAGTTGTACATGTTTTACTTTTTAAAAAATTAAATCTGATTAAAAGTTTCATAATTAAAAACAAAAGTTCCCTGCCCCACCCTATCACTAGTAAAGCATCCAGAATATTTTAGTTCTACTAAAGAACTAAATGGCTCTTTAGTTCTCAGTTAGAAGTGGCTACTTCTTTAACTCTAAATAAAATATGGTATTGTTATTTTTTTATTTGTCAACTTCGGATATTGACAGTTGGCTCTGTGCTATAATTGATGAGAATTTAGATCTTTTGCAATTTTCATTTCTAGCACTATTCTCATTCCTCCTCTGGTCACTGCTGCAACCTCTAAAGCCAGGTGACTTTGCACTGTCTCCCACTAGAGTAGGTGGGATACATTTCCCTACTCCTTTGATGTTGGGTTTGGCTATGTGATCTGCTTTGGCTAATGGAATATTGGTGGATGCAACATGAGCAGGGGCTTTAAGTATATTTAAGTGGGTTGTCTTCCACGAGAAGAGCATGCCCCAGATAGCTGTTGGCACGAAGGAAAGATACATGGAGTAATTTTGAACTCGACCTGAAACAGAATGAGAAAAATAATTGTTGTTGCCACTGAGATTTCAGAGTTGTCTGTTATGCAGCATTATGGTTCACAGCATTTTTGCAGCAACACCTGGTTGAGAAAGTTGCAGGACCATTTAATCTAACCCAGGAGAGCAGTGCCATCTCTCCCAGAATAATAGCTGGGCAGCAGACCTTTGCAGTAATTGGTCCAGTTTGTAATATGAGGATTGAGGACTCTGGGAGGGAGGTCTCCAGGAAATAAGGTAACCAACAGAACAGATAGCACAACTGAGACCTTGGGAATATCGTAAAGGCAATTGGAAGAGTACAAAAATGAGAAGCCCATTCCACCTTGGTTCTAGGAACACAGGGGTCATGATATTGGACACTGTAGAAAAAGGATCTTTGTCCTAGCACATTATTAGCTCTCAGGGAACCATATTTACATAGCATAATTATGTAAGCTCCACTTGTAATTTTTCTTTTAGAATCAACCAGTGGACAAATCAAACCATTGGACCAGAGTGTAAAGGTTTACAAAGATGAATATAAAATGTAAAATATCATTGACAGAAATTGTTGAAAAGGAGTAAGGAGAATGGGGATAGGGTGAGAATTCCAATACCCTCATTTTATGAAATGGAGAGTCAAAGGGCTCAGGGGAGAAATGGAGATCAATGAATGGCATTAGAGGTTGCAGCAGTGACCAGAGGAGGAATGAGAATAGTGCTAGAAATGAAAATTGCAAAAGATCTAAATTCTCATCAATTATAGCACAGAGCCAACTGTCAATATCCAAAGTTGACAAATCAAAAAATAACAATATCATATTTTATTTAGAGATAAAGAAGTAGCCACTTCTAACTGAGAACTAAAGAGCCATTTAGTTCTTTAGTGGAACTAAAATATTCTGGATGCTTTACTAGTGATAGGGTGGGGCAGGGAACTATTGTTTTTAATTATGAAACTTTTAATCAGATTTGATTTTTAAAAAGTAAAACATGTACAACTCATACATATATTTATAAATAACTATGTGTATATAAAAACTATGGAATTTTCTAACCCAACTGTATTCTATAATGTCCTTCATGTCTAGTGCTCTTTTTCAATCTTTTTAATGATCTCCTTCACATTTTTACATAAATAGATATTTACATAAATACATCTAAGTTGCTTTCTTATTTCCATTTTTAATTTTTTTAAAAAGAAGTTTTAGATTTCAGAAAAGTTACATAAAAAATATAGGGGACTCCCATATACTCCACCCCCCTCTCACATTTTCCCCTTTAACAACATCTTTCATTAGGGTGGCACATTTGTTATAACTGATGAACAATTATTGAAGCATTGCTACAATAGCCATTTGGTATTATTTATGAATTCCAAAAATACATATTGGATTATGTTTGTAAACTGGTCTGTACCTGGGCGTGATTAAATTACGATTAGGGCTTTGATTGGGCCACATCAGTAGGATGTTGAATCCCCGCCAGATAAAACTACACAGCAGAGCAGAGGAGTGAGTTGGAATCTTGATGCTGAGTTTTGAGCTGGAGCCAGGGAAGTGAACACACAGGAGAAGAACACAGACAAATAGAGACAGCTCCTTAGACACAGCAGAAGCCCCAGGGAGAGAGACAGAGCTGTTCCCCTGATAATCCACAGCTGGCCTTGTGGAGAGAGCACAGCAGCTGAGGCTGGAGAGAAACAGAGCTCCGGGAAGAGAGGAACCCAAGAAGCCTGACTACTTGGCAGACGTTGGCAGCCATCTTTCCCCAGCACATGGCAGTAGACTTTGGCGAGAGAAGTAACTTAAGCTTTATGGCCTGGTAACTGTAGGCTTCTACCCCGAATAAATACCTTTTATAAAAGCCAACAAGTTTCTGGTATTTTGCAGCAGTACCCCTTTTGCTGACTAATATAGCTACTAACCATGGTTTACATTATAGTTTACACTTTGCATAATTTTTAAAATAGGTTTTAAGAAGAGTCCTTTTGAACTCACAGGGGTTAAGTTTCAGTCAGTATTTCTATTACAAAACACTTTTCACTATTTTACAATAGCTGAAAACAAACAAACAAGAAAACAAACTTCCAGTCTGAAACTTTATTTTCGTTGAAAAAGATCAAAAGAAAAGTTATGCTCTGTTTTTGTACTGGCAAAACTCAGTCATTAAAATAAAAAAGTATTAGTTTTTAATGTTTCAATAGTTACATGATGGGCAATGCTTGGAAGCAGATGGCTTCTTGTTCCGCTTTGTCTAATGGGAAATGTCTTTCTGGATCTTGGTTTTCCATCTGTAGAATGACTAATGCATGCTCTCACAGGGAGGAGCTGGACTTGACCTTAGAGATTATTTCATCCTTATTGAAGAGAAGACAGAGGAAGAGTGAGTTGAATTATTTGCTCAAGGTTAAATATCAAGGGGACACATCGAATCACTGTATTTCCATTTGGCATTGACAGTGAAAAGCTAATATTTTTATTTTTATAACCCTAGTGAGTCCTGTATAAACTCATTATAACAGTATGAGCCTTGTGGGTCACTTACATTGCAATAACATATTTTTGAGACAAAAATCTCCTGCTGGTATGGAAAATGGCTGCTTTTAACTGGGATCAATTCCCATTTCCATAAACTGTCCTATGAACTGCATTATCTGTTCCCTCATCTTCCCTTTTCTGATAAGTTACTGAGTTATTTGAATGTATGTTTCATAGTATTTATAAACTGAGCCAGGGTCAGTGAGCTAAAACTTAAAGAAATGGCTGTTAGTGAGATGGATAAGAAGGGTGTTCCAGACAAATCAAACCCAAAGGATGGATGAAGGCACTGAGATGTAAAACAGAGTATTGTGTTAAGACCATTACCAATAATTTGCTATTGGATTCATCCTCTTCCCACCAAAGCCATTCATCCTGGTCTCCCCGCTCCCCTTCCCTCCCCCCCACCCCCAGAGGCACACAACAGAATCGGGCAGGTCAGGGGAGGCAGCATCCTTGATTTCTCACTCTTGTCACATTTAATAGAAATCCTATTGATTCTGCTAAATGCTTCGGAAATATGTGCCCTTGTCTTTATCTACATTGTCACCATCCCAGTTGTTGGGGATTGACTCACGTTCCCAAAAAGACATGTTCAAGTCCTAACCCCAGTTTCCGTAGGTGTGGACTCACTTGTAAAGAGGATCTTGGAAGAGCCTGTTTAGATGAGGCCAAATTGAATCAGGGTGCACCTTAATCCATTATGACTGGAGTGTTTATAAGGAGAGAAAATATAGACAGACACAGACCACTGAGCAGGAGGAGACCAAAGGAGGCACACTGCCACGTGATGGAGGCTGTGATTAATGGCCAGCAGGCTACCGCCAGACACTACAGGCTTTGGAGAAAGTGTGGCCTGCTGATACCTTGATTTTGGACTTCTAGCCTTCAAATCTGTGAAACAACAAATTCCTGTTGTTTAAGTCAACACACAAAATGTTACATACTGTATGATCATACAATACGTGGTATTTGTGAAGCAGCCCCAGCAAATTAACTTGTTAGTTCAGGTCATCATCACATCTGCTTAGATAACTAGCTACGAGATTACAATTAGTCTTCTAATTGTAACTAGCTTACTTTACTTATCTAATTCACGCTCCCCACAGAGGCTGAGTGATGTTTATAAAACATAATCATTATCATGCTTCTCAGCTACTTGATAGCTTTCAACCTAAGAATGAAGTCTAAATTCTTTAGCTTGGCCTTTAAGGCTGATTCCTGCTTCCTGCTCTGGCCTCAGTGCCCTCCGTGAGCAATCTGAGCTCTGGCGGTCAGCAACATTGCTCTAGTTTAGCCTTTGCACAGCCTCTGGCTCTTCTTGTGATGCCCTCTTTGCTTTCCCTTCTCCTCACTTGGTTAATGACCAATAACCATTTTGTTCTCCCTCCCTACCTCTCTTCATCTGATAAACATTTATTGAGCACCTTCTATATGCCAGTCATTGGAGATACATTAGTGAACAAAACAAGCAAAAGCTCTGTCTGTATGGACCTTACATTTGCGTGTGTGCATGTGCACGCGTGTGTTGGTTGCAACAGAAAATAAGCTTAACACGTAATGAAGAATCTATTATGTTAGAAGACGATAAAGGCTATGGAGAGATATTAAGCTGTAAGTGAAATAGGGGAATGCAGGGAGACATGCAGTTTTAAGTAGAGTGGTCAGGGTAGGTCTGAGAGAGATGGCATTTCAGCAAAGGGTTGAATGAGGTAAAGGTGAGAGCCTCTTAGTTATCTGGAAGAGGGTTTTTCTAGGTGGAGGAAACAGCTAGTGCAAAGGCCTGGTGCACTCACGAAACAGCCAGAAAGCAAGTGTAGCTGGAGCACAGCGAGGGAGGAAGATTCCCAGAAGAAGAGGTCAGAGAGGTTCCTGGGGAACTCCTGGGGAAACTGCCATCTGGGCCATGGTAAGGACTTAGACTTTTACACTGAGTGAAATAGGTAGCCAATGGAGGCTTTTGAGCAGAAGAGTGGCATGATTTGACTTCTTTTTGAAAACAATTAATCTTTGTTGAAAACAGAATTCATGGTGGTAGGAGGGGAGTCAGGAAGACCAGTTAGAAAACTATTGCCCAATGTAGGTGGGAAAGATGAGGATAGCCTGGGTGGGGGTGGCAGCAGGGTTGGTGAATATTGGTCAAATTCTGGGAATATATATATATATATATTTGCATTTTAAACAATTAACATTGAGTACATTTGTCTTTTTGGGGGTGTGTGTATTCTATGAATTTTAGCCCATGTGTAGATTTACGTAACCATCAAAATCAGAATATAATATTATTGTGCTGTCTCTTTGTAGTCATATCCCTCCTTCTAATGCCAACCCCTGACAGTCACTTTTTTCTCCGTCACAAAAAAGTACTTTTGTACTTTTAAGAAGATCATATAGATGAAACATACAGTATGTAACACTTTGAGACTGGCTTCTTTCACTCAGTATAGTGGTTTTGAGATACATCCAAATTGTTGCTTATGTCAGTAGTTTGCTCTGTTTTGTTGCAGAGTAGTATTCCACTATATGGTTGTACCACAAATTGTTTATCCATTCACCTGTTGAAGGACAGTGGGTTGTTTCAGTTTAGGGTGATTATGAATAGTGCTGATATAACATTACTCTATAAGTTTTTGTGTGAACACACTTTCATTTCTCTGGGATGAATGCTCAAGAGTACAAATGCTGGGTCTTAGGTTACATATTTAACTTTATAAGAAACTGCCAACTGTTACCAGAGGGGCTGTAAAATTTTGCATTCCCACCAGCAGTGGATGGGAGTACCAGTTGCTCTGCATCCTTGCTGGCCCTTGGTATTGTATTTTTTATTTTAGTCATTACTTGTTAGTGCTATTTTATCATGGTTTAAATTTACATTTTCCTAGTGGCTAATGATGTTGAACATCTTTTCATGTGCTTATATGCCATTTGTATAACTGCTTTGGTAAAGTGTCTATTCAAGTCTTTTGCCTATTTTTGAAAAATTGAGTTGTTTGCTTTCCTACTTTTGAGTGTTAAAAATTCATTATATATTCTGGATACAAATCTGTCAAATAAGTTTTTGCAATATTTTCTCCCCAGTCTAGCTTGTCTGTTCATTCTCTTAACTTTCATAGAGCAAAAGGTTTTTTTTAATTAAATTTTTTGTTTTGTGATAATTTTAGATTCATATGCAGAGGGATACCATGTACCCTTTACCCAGTTTCCCCTGATGGTGACATTTGGCAAAACTATAATTCAATATACATTGACATTGATACAGTCAAGATACAAAACAATTCCATCATCACAAGGATCCTTCCTGTTTCCCTATTACAGATACATACACACACTTCACTCCCATCTCCACCTCCTTTTTAACCTCTGGTGATCACTAATCTGTTCTCTAGGTCTACAGTTTTGTTATTTCAAGAATGTCATGTCAATGCAATTATATAATATGTTACCTTTTGGGATTGGCTTTTTTCACACACCATGATTCCCTGACACATCCAAATTGTTGCATGTATCAATAATTCATTCCTTTTTACTGCTGAGTAGTATTCTACAATATGGATATACCATTATTTGTTTTACCATCCACACATTGAAGGACATCTGGGTTTCTTTCAGTTTTTGGATATCCACGAACAAAGCTGCTATGAATATTTGTATACAGGTATTTGGTGAGACAAACGTTTTCACTTCTCTGGGATAATAAGTGCCCAAGAGTACAATTGTTGGGTTGTATGGTAGTTGCACATTTAGTATTATAAGGAACTGCCAAATTGGTTTCCAGAGTGACTGTACCATTTTACATTCTTACCAGCAATATATGAGTGATTCAATTTCTCCACAACCTTGCCAGCATTTGGTGTTGTTGCTATTTTTTATTTTAGCACTTCTGATAGATGTGTAGTGATATCTATTAGATATCTCATTGCGGTTTTAATTTGCATTTCCCTAATGACTAGTGATGTTTTACTTATTTGCCATTTGTATACCCTCTTTAATGACATGACTGTTCACATCTTTTTCCTAATTCCTAATTGGATCTTTTGTTTGTTTTTTTTACTGTTGAGCTTTGAGAATTCTTTATATATTCTAAATATTAGTCCTTTGTCAGATATGTGGTTTACAAATATTGTCTCCCAGCCTGTAGCTTATCTTTTCCTCTTCTTTTCAAAGTCTTTCATAAAATAAAATTTTTTAACTTTGATGAGGTCCAATTTATCTAATTTTTTTCTTTTATAATTATTTATAAAATAATTAATGGCTTTTAGTGTCATGTCTAAGAACCAATTGCTTAATCCCTGTTCATAGGGATTTTCTTCTAAAATTTTTATAGTTTTACATTTATATTTATGCTCCATTTTGAGTTAATTTTTGTATAAACTTTGAGGTAGGTTGAAGTTCAATTTTGGCATATGGATTCCAATTGATTCAATACCATTTTTTAAAAAACTCTATGCTTTCTCTATTGAATTGCCTTTGCAATCTTATAAAAATTAATTGGGCCTTTTTTTTGTGTATGGGATCTAGTTCTTCATTCTCTATTCTGCTTCATTGATCTATGTGCCTATGACCTATCTCTTCACCAATACTACACTCTCTTAATTACTGTAGTTATATAGTGAGTCTTAAAATTAAGTAGTGTGATTCCCTCAATTTATTCTTCTCTTTCAAAATTGCTTTGGCTGTTCTACCTCCTTTTTCTTTTCATATACATTTTAGAATCAGCTTTTCTCTATCTAAAATATACTTGCTGTAATTTTAATTGGAATTGTATTAAGTCTTTACATCAATTTGGTGGAGAATAGTTACTGTCAGTATATTAGCTCTTCCTATCCATGAACATGGTATGTCTCTACATTTATTTAGGTCTTTGATTTCTTTTGTCAGCTTTTTATAACTGTCAGCATATAGGTCCTGAACATGTTTTGATATATTTATACCTAAGTATTTCATTTCCTTGGAGGTATAATAAATTATATATATATATATATATATATATATATATATATATATTTTTTTTTTTTAAATTCAGTTTCATAATTTTCTTTGCTGATTTATAGAATAGACTAATATTATGTATTTTGACCTTGCATCCTGCAATCTTGCTGTGGCAATTTGTGATTATTTATGAATTCCAAAAAGAGAGATTATGTTTGTAAACTGGCCTGTTCTTCTGGGTGTGATCCCCTTTGATTGTATTAGATTCAGCTGAAATGTCTTTGGTTAAATTATGTTAAGAATAGGGCTCTGATTCAACCATGTCAGTAGAGTGTAACTCAGGTTATGTCCCCGCCCCCTTGGTGGGCTGATATAAAAGGGCACTCACTCAAGAAGATACATGGGAATAGAGAGATCCATAGATGCCAGAGGAGAGGACTTTGTCATGACACAGAAGAGGAGGGAACCTTGATCTTGTGGCCCCAGGAGGAGAGACAAGCCCTATGCCAGCTTGCAGAGATCGGCAACCATCTTGCTTCAACAAGTGATAACTGATTTTGGTGAGAAACCAACCTTGAGTTGGACTCTTTAGGACCTTGTAACTGTAAGCTTTTACCCCAAATAAATACCCTTTATAGAAGCCAATAGGTTTCTGGAAAACTTTGCAGCAACACCTTTTTGGCTGACTAATACACTTGCTAAGGTCACTTAGTTTCAGAAGGCATTTTTTAAGAAGTCTTTAAGATTTTCCACATAAACAATCGTGTCACCTGGAATTAGGAACCATTTTTCCCCCTCTTTTTCTTGCCTTATTATAAGGCAGTATGAATGAGGAAAGTTGACATTCTTGCCTGATTTTAGGGGGAAAGAGTTTAGTCTTTTACCATTAAGTCCGATTTTAGCTGTAGATTTTTGTTGGTACTCTTTACTAGGTTGAGGAAATTCCCTTCTATTTCTTATGTGCAGAAATTTTTTTATCATAAATGGATGTTGAATTTTGTCAAATGCATTTTCTGTATCAATTGATATGGTCATGTGGTTTTTCTTCTTTGGACTGCTAATATGGTAGAACATGTTGATTGATTTAAAAATATTAAACCATTCTTGCATTTCCAGTTTAAAATCTACTTGTTTGTAGTATATTATTTTTAATATATTGATTGATTTTATTTGCTAATATTTTGTTGAGAAGTTTGTGTCTATATTTATGAGAAGCTAATTTTGACAAATCATTAAATATTTCTGGGTTTCTGTTTTCTCAGTTCTCAGAGTTAATTTTGTTGCCCCCAATTATGTCACAGGGTAATTGTAGAGATAAAATAGAGCCCAACTAAGTGATAACATGCTTTGTTATATGTAAAGTGCTACATACATTCAAGGAATGGGGATAGCTACTTTAGTCTCTGTTTTGTTTCCTTAATTAGATAGCAAGCCCTTCTTTGTAATCTCTTTAAGTGTAGCACTATTTCTTTTTTTTTTTTATTTATTTATTTTTATTGTGGGTAAAAATCAAAATTCTCACAATACATACAAACATTTGCAAAATGATATATAAATATATATGCATATATGTGTATTTGCTTACAAAAATGTTTTAAATCAGCACTATTTCTTTTTTTTTTTTTTTTTTTTTTTTTTACCGGGAGGTACCGGGGATCGAACCCCGGTCTCTCCATATGGTAGACGGACGCCGAACCTCTTGAGCCACATCCGTTTCCCGAGCACTATTTCTTTTTGTATAAAAAACCATACAGAAGTAAAAATCGGCATGAACTTCTCAGGACATCTTGGATATTAGGGCAGTCCCTAGGAGCTGGGGGAATTAGTGTAAAGGGCATTGGAACTCCTGGGAGACCAGAAATAACACTCCAAGTAAGGCTGGCCTTCAGAATGCAGTGTCCCTGCTAATGCAGGAAACTCACCTTGAGGTGAGAGAAAGGCAAAGCTGGCTCTCAGCAGGGAAGAATATGGTCAAATGCATCACTAGTTAGCATCCCTCAAATATCTCTTGCCCAGTCTCTGTGGAAATTTTTAAAAATTCCCTCATCAGAAAGCACTGTAAAAATTAAAGAGTCAGGCTTTGATTTGGGCCCATGAGAGAGTTTAATGATTGAGGGAGCAAGGGCAGAGTTTTGGGCAGTGATGGAAAATGTCTACACCAACAAAACCTCTACATTCTTCCTTTTGTCAAAAATCAAAGCTTTCATGAAAATCAATGCAGACAAATCAGCTCCTCTAGGGCTTGTACCACCACATCTGATAGAAACCTATTAGTTGTAGCAGCAGCCTTGGCTAATTAGGCTGATGCCTCTGCTACAAGCATTTTTAAAAGGTGGCAGACTGTTTTATTGACTAGAGATTGTTTATTATTGTTTTTTCTCCATCTAAGATGATTCTAAATTGGTACTTAGAGATCCATGCCAATTCCTTCTTTAATCTAGACGGAAGGGCTGATGTACAATCTTTGCAACATCATTATCCACAGCATCACCAGAAATTTAAAATCCAATGTCATTATAAATAAAAATAACCAATAAAATGATGTGGGAAATCAATTTAAAAGCTGGTGAAATTGGGAAAAAGAAAGCACAAACATGCAGTTAAATTCTCAACAAGTTTACAGCCCCCAATTCTCAGCCCCACCTTAATACATAAGTAACTTGGCAATTTTATGGTTGTAAAGGGCAGTATAGTTCCTTTAGGTTCAAAGGGCTGTGGAGAACTGCATACTCTTATGCCTGCTTCCTTGCTAAGTAATGCCACCTTGGATTAGATGATTGCTCAAGAGAAGCAGATGTGGTAGAGAGGAGATGTCAGGCACAGCCAGTGAGTTCTTGTGAGATTTGAGGACAGGGGTAGTGAAAGAGTGTGGTCCAAGAAGCTTTAGACAATTCACAAAGGACAGATTGAGTAATAGAGGCAGATTGAGCACAAAATTCCTCCTATACTCTTTTTCCCTGGAACTATGGGAAAGTGGCAAAATGTGCAGCCAAGGTTTTTTCAAAAGAGATAAGTAAATTAGAGAGAGTTCAGAGGAGAGCAATAAATTGACAAAGGGTGTGTGTAAATCAACTTTCGGGGGAAAAATGTACAGAGTCCTGGGCATGTTCAATTGAGAGGAAAAAAGATGGAAACAAGACAGGATAATGGGCTACAAACATAAAAGGATGTTATACATGAGATAGATTCCAATTACTTTCATTAGTCAAGAAATGGGCTTATGCTTCAAGAAAGTCACAAAATGTAAGATATTTGAAAATGATGTTCTAGAGATTCTAAGTAAAAAAAAAATTGCTGCATTTCTCCAATAAAATTAGCAATATTAGAAGGTATGCATCTAGTGTTGGATGTTTTCAATACATACATGATGAAGAATATTTAGGCTTGTGGCTGAAGCCTAAATTACTTATTTGAATGAGTGAGCATTTTGTTTATAAAACTACAGGTGGAGGAAGGAGAAATACATCATCCATGGGGTTGACTTAAAATCTTGGCTAGAGCCATAGTAAGAAGGATAGTTAAAACAGAAGCTAAGTATATTGACATATTATTACAAATCAATAAAAAAGAAAGATAAGAAACAAAAGGAAAGCAAATAGTATAGAAACCATATAATATTGATGGATCCTCTGAAGGATAGTAGAACTTTATTCACTGTAGAGGAGAGAACCTCTTGTAAATTCATCAAAGTAGTTAAAAGCTAAAGATGCAAAAATCACCTACTCTAACAAGGCTTCTCAAGCCCTGCGATGACTGTGAAAACCATGCTGGGAAAGCCACAGTAATCATCTACAATATTCTAGATTGTAGAGAAAGTCAAGCAAAATGAATAAACCACAAACTGCTGAAATGAATCCTAGGAGCTGAGTTGAAAAATTGATCTTGACAGATGTGTCAATCAGATTGGAAGTATCTAAACAAGTGCAAATGGAACCATAAGAAAGTCATAAAAGAAAAGTTAAAAATCAAAAGGTTTTGAAAACCCCACAGTATGCTGTAGAAAGAAAAGGATATTAATACAGACCAGCACAAAGGATGAGTCTGTAGAGCTGACCAAAATTACAGAGAAAATCTCTGTGGTGTTAAAATGGTGAAAAAGGGACACAAAGATTCAAGGCTATGGGCTTAGGGTGGATCGTCGGGGGACTTTGAGCAGGCTCACCACATGCAGGGAATTAAAGAGAGGGTTGTTGACAGAAAAGAATAAAACATTATTAGGGAATGTGTCTCTTTGTGGCAAGTGCTATCTTCTGAATCCAAACAAGTGGATGAGTGAAGGGAAGATTTGTGGTTGGATGAAGAGCCCTTAAAACGTACAACCTCGAATCACAGAAATCAGACCCTGGCAAATGCCTGTTGGGTGTCGGAGTCCACCTTCTGTCTCAGTGCAGTGCTGCTCTCAGTGGGTGGCTGGCAACTGCTGTGTCCAGTCGGGGTCCAGGAAGCAGAACAGAGTCTTGTACACAGCAGGCAACCTTTCAATTACTATATAAAAAACGAGGACGTTAATACTCATGTATTAACCATTTTTGATAGACAGAATAGAAGTTTAGGCCCTTTGGAAAAGTGGCAGAGAGTCTCTGGGGAAAAATCTCAAGGAGAACATTCACTGTAACCGGAAATGAAAACAAATAAAAGGCTAAGAGCCAGGAACAGAGGAAGTACTTGAAGGAATGGTAAGAATTAGGGTATGGGCTATTTCATAGGTGCCTTGGTGAAAATGGGAGTAGGTGGTTGTAGGGCAGAAAGCACTCGATCAACACTGGCAAGTAACGAAAGAAAGACTCACTCTTGGGCAAACTACAATCTAATCTGGAATGCTGCTGGGTCCTCTGATAGCCAGTCCATACATATTTAATATTGTTACATAGAAAATATCATGATATACTCTTTTTTTAATGATATACACTTTACACAGAATGATGATGGTCTGGGATGGATCATGATATGTATTTGTGGAATCTTAGTTTTGGTCTAGTAGTCACTTTTATCCCCCCAAAGGTACAAAATAGAGCCCCTTCTGTTTGTACAGGAAGGACACAGAGGGGGTTGATGGGAACAGTGGTCCGAGCAAAGTTAGGGCAACAAGGAGAGAGCAGGCATTCCCAGCCTGTTATGTAACCAGGGACAGAATTTTGCTGAGGAGGTTGGGAAGGAGCAAACCTCCTTAAGAATCCTATTAATAGATAATACCTGCTTCAAATGAATTTTGAGCAACTGCAGCTGCAATGGCTGAGACAAGCCACCAATAGTCATAAGAGTCCAGAAAGAAGAAAGACATCAGCAGAACCCCTAGAAAAGGAGGACTCAGATCCTAGGACATCCCTTAACCATGTCTAGCTAAGCCCAGGAATGATCAGTACCTCATATTGAGTAGTGTTTGGAGACAGCTATTCAAAACGAGAGTGAAATGTGCACAGTTCTCATTCCTTAGGATGGGCACTTTTGAGGTCTTCATAACAAAATCATTTACTGCTGAAAATAAATATCTGGACTGGTCAGACTCTATCTGATTATGGCTGTCAAAATTCTAATATGTAGAGGTAGAAAAGCATAGGACAATATGGGTGAGCTGCAGGTCGTACTGAGACAAACCATAACCAAACTCCCAATCTTTGCCAGTGGGATTATTTTTTTAAAAGCAAAAGAAAGCATAGGTTTCCTGGGACTTTATTTTCATTTTTTATGTGTATTAAAGACCATCTGTGAATAATTTAGAGATGCAAAGTTTCTCCACTTGGAATAGAGCTTGTACCAGAATTCCTCCGTTGGCCATTCCCTTATGTATTTCTGTTGCTGGGTCTAATTGACCATCATTCACCACACCTTTCATGGACTCATGAACTGGTGGTTGCAGGCAAGTGTCTTGGGTCAAAAGATTAGGACTTTATCCTTGACTAGACTCCACACTTGCTATGTAATGGGTGAAAAAGAATCTAAACATGTGCCTTAGTTTACCTGTTTGCTAACTAGAGATTTAAAAAATCTAAATATTTTCTAGTCTTGGAAGGCTACATGAAGGCTGATGAGTAAATATAAAGTGTTTTAAAATACAACAGCAACAACAACCTAAAGAGGACAATAGAGGAGCAATGTGCCAAAAACAAAACAAAACAAAAGCAAAAGAGTATAGCATTACATTCTTCCAAACTACAATGTAGAGAAAATTTATCTTGTTCCTTTAAGTGAGGGGAAGTAGTTCATCCTTGAAACTATGGAAGTTTTCCCTGCGAGATTGTCCCATGATTAGCAGGTTTGAAGGATTTGTGAAATTATTATATTGACAATGGTAACAAAAAAACACCACAATTTATGATCATTGACAATGTCTAACCCAAGAAGTAGAGAGTATCTTCAACTGCAAGCAAGACATTTCCATCCATAAGCACCATGGGATCTCAGCCCCTTCTCAATCGGAAGCAGAATGGGCATCACCATCCCCAAATCCTCAAGACTGAGGAATGACCAGACATAAGGGGAAATGCAACTATGGACTAAAGTAGACATTGCTATTCTAGTAATGGAAGAACTTGTAACATTGATAGAAATACAGTGGTCACCAGAGGTTCTGAGGGGAGGGAGAGGGAAGAATAGGTGTAACACGGGGCATTTTTGAATCATTGGAATCATTCTGTATGATATTGCAATGATGGATACCAGCCATAATACATTTTGTCAAAACCTATAAAATTGTGCAGTGCAAAGTGTAAACCATAATGTAAACTATAGACCATGGTCGGTAGCAATGCTTCAATATGTGTTCATCAATTGTAACCAATGTATCACACTAAAGAAAGATGTTGTTAACCAGCAAAAGTGTGGGAGGGGAAGGGGGTGGGGTATATGGGAATCCCCTATATTTTTTATGTAACATTTATGTAATCCAAAGTTCCTTTAAAAATAAAAATTGTTAAAAAAACAACAGCAAAACACTGAAATCTGATCTTGGCAAATTAGTTGGTTCCACACATACCTGCTGCATTTTTTTTTTTCAAACTGAGCAATTCAGCACTTTAAAAATTGTACCCTCATGGGGAGCTGGTGAAGCTCAGTGGTTGAGCACTTGCTTCCCATGTACTAGGTCCCAGATTCAATCCCTGGTACCTCCTAAAAAAAAAAATTGTGCCCTCCAAAATGTGCTGTATCACTGGCTGACTTCTGATTTCACAGTAAATGATTGTAATGTATGTAATACCTTGACATTTTTACCAATATTATGGTAAACATTGTGGATATCAGATTCATAAAAATGTAAAGATAACAATATCATGATTTTATATTCTTCACTTAGTATTTATAACTTCAGATTTCTAGATACAGTCTGACCATTCATAATATCTTAAATATCATTAATAGCAGATAACACAGAATTTAACTAGCTTCTCTGCCTGATAAATCCACCCTCAATTAAGAAGTAAAATTTCAACACTAATAAAGATAATATAAGCCTCGTATGTTCTGACTAGACAATTCTTTTTTTAAATATCCTATCACATTAAGACATGGCATGATTCATGTCCATTCAACAAATTTTACATTTTGTTAGTTTTTCCATTTATAAAGTCCTCTAAAATTTGTGAAAGGCGAAGATAGTACACATGTTTTCACAAGGAACTAAAACATCAATCAATCAATAATTAATTAACTGGCATCCTTCTTTTGTTCCTAGAAAACTTAAAGTCACAAAGATGGATACAGCAAAATAATACAATAATTACAATTTAGGTAGAAACACAGGACATAAAGGAAAGGTAGGACCTTAAATGGATCCAGGAATGAGATTAAGAACCAAAATGTGTGCTAAGACCTATTTCATTGTAAAATATGGGGTTCAAATTAGATTTCATGTTTTTGGGACCAATGCAAAAAAGGAAATGGCCCCCAGTTGTATGCCCTTCAGGGTCTTTATAGCAAATGTAAATATATTGTCTCAGAGAAGCACAATTATTCTCTTTACTAAGGTAAGAAAGCTGTGTCTCCATAGACATTTTTCTGGACAGCATGCTTACATCAAACTCAGAGACAAGTTTCACAGGGCTATTTCTTAAAGCACCCAATGGACTTTATTTTTCAGTAAAAGCATTATCTGTAGAAGAAATGAGGAGCAGAGGTGAGTTTACTAGGATCTACTTCCTCAGTGCTGTGTAGGTTCACAAAAATAATTGCTATATAAAGATATGAATGCTCAGTAATAAAAGTATCATTAAATAACAGTACAGCAGCTTCCTATGCATATGAATAACGTTTAATATTCATTTTTATTAGTATTATCACTGTCACTCTTCTTGGAAAGCACAAATATGAGTTTTTAGTTTTTTCCTATATTATCTGCCTTTTAATAATTGTGGATAGATGCCTTTTAAAAAGGAACATCATGGAGTTCATCCAATTTTCCTAAATGTGAAGAGAGTAGGTTTAGAGTAAATCATCTGTAACGTTCTTTACAAGTGCAATGATTTTAAAGCTTCAATGCATGTCATGATGTCTTCTTTTCTTTTCTTTTCCTTTCTTTTCTTTTCTTTTTTAAAGCAAAGAACCTTTCTTATTTTCTCAGAAGCCTGAAAAGGCAAGGGATAAACCACTGTATTGATCCCTACAATGGATTCCAATGTTATTCTAGTTTCAGGAGGTATCCAGTTACAGAGAAATATTTTAGTAATCGTAAGGTTCAGACAGACCTTATGTGACCCTATTCATTCCTGACCAGCAAATAGTTTTTGTTTAACGTCGAAAGAAACCAGACAAACCTTGCAAGGTTACTTGTAATCATGACACCGTTCTTAGAATTGCCATGTGCTGGGAACATGCCTTCTCGCTTCCTCCTTCTATCTACAGTGTAAATCTGAAGGACTTTGTTATGGCTCTTATACTTGGCACATCTTAGGCCTATTTAGAATATCAACACCATCAATCACATAATATGGGGCCGACCAGCTGGATGAACCCTGGCTATCACGCAGGGGTTATTTGTCATCTGGGCATGTCTGTTTGGTATATAACACTCCTTCAGTCCCAGAACAATTTTCTCCCTCCAAAAATATTCTCTTTGATTCAGGAAACACGTGATTAATAAAGGACAAGGGTTTAAAGCTGGAGGTCAAGGCTAAAAGTCTTAACCAAACAAGTGCATTGCTTACTAACGTTTGCATCAGCAGTCAAAAATTCCCTTGAAGAGCTCCCTCAGTGAAGAAACACACATCTATCCTTAAGTGCCATAAATTTTAAGGGACTCTAGCAACTATGTTCATCTTGAGGGATTTCTTTTAAAATACTGATGCACATCTGAGAAATGTTTTGCTGCAGAGTAATAACATAGCATCAAGCATTTAAAAGGCCCATTACAAACATTTACAATTTAGTATAAAAAATTTAATGTTGAAAAGATGGAGGTTAAACCAATAAGATACCTAAAAGAAATTTGTACTATAACATTCGAACAATTTGCATTAAAAATAAATTGTTTTCTAAAATGTCTATTTACACTGAAATGGATTTAAAAGCAACACTCCTCTCATACATTTTGTCTTATTTATATACTTTATGGTACTACACCATTCAATTATTTTTCTTTTATCCTTGTTTCCCTTCCTTCCACCAAAAGAAACATGTTTTATATTTATAGAATATTGGATTTTCTTTTTCCTAAGCTATTGTTATATCCTACCCTGTAATATTATTTATTTGATATTTATGAATTGCTTGTGTGTATGTGGTGTGTGTGTCTGTGTGTGTGATGATGGAAAAAAAAGCCAAGTTTAACAACATAAATGAAAAGAATAATTGTTGGTCAAATTTTTAAATGATTATGACATTGACTTAACTGGAAGCAACTCTATTTCTCAATCTGGAAAAATTGACTTAATAATGTTTATCTTATGGGAATTAGAAAGAGAGTCATGAGCTTCCGTTGGAAATACAAACAGTCTTTCAGAAGAAAGGTGATAAGTAGATTGTATTATAATGTAGATGGTATTACAAGGCCTACAGAGCATATGTCAGTCATCACTTTTTTCAACTTGTACTGACTTCTAAGCTCCTGCACACATGCTGCTTTAGGTAACCAGACTTGCTGGGAATTCAGCTTCCTTTACCTCCCACCTCCCTGCCAAATGCCAGGGGAATAAAAATAGACGTGCAGTACAAAACATGCTGTATTAAAAATAAGTTGCCATTGAAATTCATACTGGCAGTGCATCTATTCTGTAGACTACCTTTGAATCACAGCCTTGTGGGCATGAAGAAGCTTTTGATGCCATCTGGCCTGACTCCTCATTCTGTTGCTGTGCAAACTGAACCTTTCACACAAAGAAGTGGCAGAAGTGAGACTAGAACCCTGGTCTCCAGTTTCCTGGTGCAGTGATCCCCGGACCATGGTAGAAATCCTTCGTAGGGAAGAATCTTATGGTGCAGAATCTTTGGGTTACATTGACTTGCTCACAGCATGGTCATCTGTGGCTACACGACTTATGCTAATATAATAATGTTATATATTTGACTGCTGATAGGGTCTTCTTGGCACAGAATGTGCATAATGCTCTCAGTTAACTCAGTTGACCCTGTTAAACAATGACAATTGTGTGGGGCCCAAGTTTGTTAGGGTGACTGACCTTGTCATCTTTAACAGCATTGAGTGGACAGAGCAATGCAGATCCTGACGGCAAATAAAGAATTTCCAGAACTGCTAATTAGCCTCCCCCTCCATCCTGCTTCTAGGTCCTGTATAACTACAGTTCCTCTAGAAGGCTCACTGAGCCCTTACCAAATAAAACCCAAGGATCTAAAAAATAAATTAAAAAATGTATCTCAACATTCCCAGTTTCTCTCAGAATAGGAGTGACTTTTGCAGGGGAGTGTGTCTAGAGACAGCGATCACCCTATATTTGCTGTTGCATCCTCCCATACATAACAACATAACATACAAACCTAAACAACAAATGCAGAATGACCAAAAATGTTTAAAAGGTTTAAAAATAATTGTCTGTCTATCTGTATTCCCTTAAAACCATTTGCTTAGCGTGAGTTTTAAAAAATGTTACCAAGCTGTGACTAAGACAGGAACTGTATGTGAGGCCTGGTTCACATATCTAAGCATTTGGATATGAGGATTCTTGCCTTGGTAGAAAAACAAGCTAAGTTAATTTTTTTTACCAGTGCAATATTACCTGATACATCTTGTTCCCTTTTTTCCCTCGGGGTCTTACATGAATGAATCATAAAATTGCTCCCTTATGTTAAGCCTGAACCTGCACCTGTGTTAAATTCACATGGAACTGGAATTAGAGGTGTGGGGGTGGGGATAAATGTCAGCAAAACTAATAGGATGATATATCTGAGTTTGAATTCTCAAATGGACTAGTGTCCAACGGAGAGCTCATTGATGGGGACATTTTTATAGGCATGTTGTTTCACATCTAGAACTGAAATTAAGACTATATCCATGCTGGCTAACTACCTTCAAGATTACAATTAGAAGCATCTGGCTCCAGATTTCAGGACCCTTGAATTCCTAGGTGTTCTGAAACTTTTGGAATGCCAAATTTTTACTTTGCCCTCTGGGTATTCTGAGTTACTTTTCAAGTGTTAAAACAACCCTCATATTCTGAACATTTTAAGAAAGATCATGAAATTAGGCAGGTAATTGAAGTAAATTTTAGAAAGCAATGAAGAGTTTGAAAGAAGGAAAGAGATTCAGGAACTCAAGATCTGCAAAAATAAGCAGACTTTTTGATATTCTGGACCAGCGGGTAGGTAGGAGGTGGAGAGAGGATGGGTCAATATAAAGGTGAGACGAATTAAATGAAGAAACATGTGCTAGAACAGATATATGGGGAGTCATATCTGTGTGCTGAATCGTCTCTTCATCCATGAATGAAAGCAGTTGGGACAAGGCAGTTTGTCTCACAAGGAAGCAAACTTGTTAATGAAATTTCACATCTGCTTAATTTCTGTTGTGCAGTTCAGCATTGAAATTTTTCGGCAAGACTGGCTAGCATTTGAAATGCATTCTGGATGAAGACATCTATCTATCTGACAGATTCTGATATCAGAGAAAGGAAGGAAATGAGAGGGAAGTTTGGGGCTCTGAGAATAAGACTCCTCCATTTTATCAGCCACGAAGCAGACCCCGAGGAGGACAATTATTTGCATATTGCAATTGAGGCTGGTTAAAATCCAATCAATTGAATCCAGATGTGAGTTTCTTGTAAGAATTTCTTTTTTAAGGGAGTGTTGCCAAAACTTCATGGAGCAGAGGCCAGGAGCTAATAAAAGCCAAAGGACTCACAAAGTACAATGAACATTTTTGGCTTATAAGAAGTCCTACTTCTTTAAACTTGGTGGCTGTACTAATAGAATAAACTTGCCTATGATAAATTAGTCAAAGAATATTTACAAGTGGATGGACTTCAGCTAAATAAAATCTTCCAAAACAACTGTACACAGAGTGTTCCTGATATGGTATCCAGTCACATATTTAGAGAATAACACAGCCAATAGTCTGTGCTCTTTTGGCGGGAGAAAACTCCAGGAAAGCAATCCATGAAAAACCATCTCCCGGCACAGAGGGTAATGAATGGAATTTGGATAAAATGTCAAACTGTGACAGTAAGATGTGTTTTTAAAGAGATATAAATGTTCTTAGGAATCCCGCTCCTCTTAAGAAACTTCTAACAGGAAAATTCTTTAAGTTTAGAAATTGATAAATTGTAAGAAAGTCCTTGTGGTAGACTGAACTATATACCCCAATTAGACATTTTCTTAATCTTAATCTGCATTCCTCTGGCTGTGAACCTTTTGTAAATAGGACCTCTTACAGATGTTATTAAGGTGTGGCCCAGTTGAATGAGATTGGGTCTTAATCTGGATTCCTGGAGTCCTTTATAAACAGAAGAAATTCAGATATAGTCAGAGAAAGCCACCAGTAGGAGCCTGAAGCCAGAAGTCAGCAGAACCCAGAAGAGAAAGGAGAGGGCAATGCCATGGGATGTGAGGCAGGGATATAAGCAGAGGAACCTCGAGGACTACTGGCAGCCAGCACCAGAATGTTACAGACTTCGGGGAGAAAGCATCACCTTGCTGATGCCTCAGTTTTGGACTACACCTAAGCTCAACACCGTGAGTCAATAAATTCCTGTTATTTAAGCTAACCCATTGTGTGGTATTTGTCATAACGGATTGGAAAACTAAGACAGTCCTGAAGTCATTCTGTAGGGGAGTGTTGCTTTTGCTGTGTTTTCTTCTCCAATATGACTAATTTTGATTGGGTAGCTGTAAAACCTAAGTTATTCTTTGAGACCAGTATTCCTAGAACAACTACTTTAGGATTAATGTAAGTACCAGGGTGAGTAGAAATATATTGTTTTAGTTTATTTTGTAAATGTATTGAACACTTAGGAGTAAATGAAATGAATAATTTCTTCACGACCCCATTACCCTGGCAAATCAGCCCATTTTCATATTTCTAGGTTCTCTTTAAGTCTACTTGCACACGTGGTTTCTTTTTACTGTGTCACAAGTATACAAAAATAGCTACTTTTCTCTAACTAATAACTTTACAGAAACCTTATCATTTGAATATTTAAATGTTATTCAATGTCTTAGACATATGGAGTCAATTTATGTATTTATTAATCTGCCTAAATTAGCATTTGATAAGAAAGTTTTTTGTTTATTTGTGTTGGATTTCAACTTTCCCCCTGGAATCTCAAATAAGACCCAGAATTTGTTTAAACTACTTCTGGAGCATTGGTTCTTTCCAGTATTTGTGTTATTTTTAAAACATACAACTAAATTTGGGAATGAAAAACTCAGATATGGGAAAAGTGCTTGCTTAGAATAAACTGAATTCATTTTAATTCCATGGAATTAATTCTTTTTCTATTGCTAGGTACTAAAAAGAACACACAATTACATGAGATTGTCTCCCAGGGCATTCTGATATATTGGGTAGACACATTCATCAAGGGGTTGATATAAGGCAGAGTTCAATAGATACTTTAATACAAGAAAAAGAGAAGTTCTCTGAGAACTTCCACCCAAGTGGAAAATAAACTGAGCCTTGAAGGATGGCAAATGGGCAACCTCCAAGGGATTTCAACCTCCATTGGGATGCATAGGACCTGTGTCAGGCGTGTGTGAAAGGCATTCACCCAGTCATCTACCAATTGTGCCATAGTGCTGCCAGCCACTGCTTTGCTTCTCCCATTATTTACTTTTGTTTGGAGCCTTTGGTAAAATCATCTTGACAAATGACATATATCCTCTGAGAGCAGTAAATTATGCATGAGTGATTTTAAGTGTCCTTTACTGAAGGGGAATGGAGAGAGAATGAACACTTTCTGAACTCATGCTATGTATGACCACTGTGTAAGAAAACCTTACTCAGACTTAGCAGTGAGCAGGTACAGCTTTATGGGCATACAAGTAGTACAATCACACATGACCCTGTGCTCAGAATGGCCTCATGTTTGAGGTTTAATATGCTGTGGACACCATCTTGAAATTCTTAATAATTTTATCTTTGAATATGTGCTTGGTTAGTGAAGTCTGATGAGACAGTGGAGCATAAGCTGGGGGTTTGGAGCCTTAGCTCACACATGGTCCCATCTCTCTACTTCCCCACCTCCCTTTTTAGCCCCCTCCTTCCCACTTTATGAAGCCCCAGGTCCCATCTGACCTTTCTCCTCACCCTCTCCACCCTGGCACCACTGTCACCCTCTTCCTGGGGTGGCTAACAGGTTGCGTGGGCAGGGGGCAGCCTTGTTCTGTGGTTACCCTCCTTCCTGCTGGGGAACTGGGCATGAGTGTGGGGAGGGTCAGGGCCAGGTGTGTGCCTCCTGCAGTGTCTGAGGGAGCAGCAAGGCAGTGGCTGGCAGTACTATGGTGCAGTCGGTGGATGACTGAGTGAAGCCATTCACGCACCCTGACACAGGTACCACGCATCCCAATGGAGGCTGAAATCTCTTGAGGATTGCCTACTTGCCATGGTGGGGGAGATTGACTTTCCTTCCCCTGTCAGGACACCATATTTTCATTTTGCTCTGGGCCTCCCAAATTATATAGCTGCTCCCAATCCTGAGACAGGCATTATTGTCCTCATTTTACAGATGGGAAACTGGAGGCCAGGGGGCTAAGTGGCAGAGCAGATGGTCTCACTCTAAAACCCACTCTCTCACCATGGTGTCCCTCACCACCTCCCTTGGGAAACCAAGGCATGTGAGAGGGGGCTCTGGGTGTTGACTTCCTGTGCATGCCCTTTCTTCTGGAATGTCCTGGAGGTGATCAAGGACTTGATTCTCTATGGTTTCTTCTAGTGGTCAAGTGGAAACCCTTGAAGAAAATTTTAAGCCCCAGGCCCACCAAGACCTGATATATTAATCTGTCATTTTTCTCCTAGACTAAATGGTATAGTAACATGATTCTACAAATGTCTTACAAAAACTAAGCGCTAGGGAAGTGGGTGTGGCTTAAGCAGTTGGGCACCCGCCTACCACATGGGAGGTCTCAGGTTTGGTTCCCAGTGCCTCCTAGAGAAGACGAGCTGATGCGACAGGCTGGCGTGGCCAGCTGACGCAACAAGATGATGCAGCGAGATGACACAACGAAGAGACATGGCAAGGAAACACAATGAGAGACACAATAAGCGGGAGTGGAGGTGTCTCAAGAGATTGGTTGCCTCCCTCCTACATGGGAGATCCTGGATTTGGTTCCCTGTGCTTCCTAAAAAAGATGAACAGAGAGCAGACAGTGAACTCAAACAATGAGGGGGGGAGAAATAAATAAGTCTTAAAAAACAAAACAAAACAAAAACTAAGGGCTATATACAAAAGACTATTAGATGAGACTTGAAAATTCTGCAGTACAGAAATCCTATAATACAAGAATGGGAAAGTGAAAGGGAGAAAATATGATGAGACAAAAAAAAAAAAAAAAAAAAAAAAAAAAATTAGGGTACCCTAGGTAAGGAGCCATTTAGCTGTTGCCCCAAACCTTTATTTATTTTTCACATAGATAATATGAGTAATACATGTACATTGTAAGAAAAATGCCTAAATCAATGAAGTAAAAACTCAGTCTTTTCCCCCTTCATTTTCCATCTCACTTCCCACCTCAGAGGGAACCACTAATAGGTATATCCTCTCGGACAATTTCTTAAGTGCATTTAAGGACACATGTACGAAGTTTTTGTTAATATGCTTAATTTTGATTATAAAATATAAGTGATTATACAATAAGTATTTTTGTGATTTGTTTTTTTCCATTTAATAATATGTATTAGGGATTTTTCCATGTCTATCCACTTACCTTTATCTCATATAACTTATTATTGAAGTATGTGGGACTCCATAGCACAAATGCTTTATAATGTGTATAACCATTACCTTACTGATAGACTTTTACTTTGTTTCCAATTTTTTATCATTAAAAAAATACTGCAATGAACATTTTTGTAAGTAGAATTGTGACATTTATATTTCTAATTTCCATATTTATTAGTCAGTCCCATGACTCTGCCTCTTCTGGATTCTTTGGTGGAATTTATGGCTAAGACCGTTTTTTCCTATCTGAGTTAGGTATGCGAAAATAGCCTGAGATGTTTTTTTCTTTAATGCCAAAGTAACCAGCGTGATGTATAATTCCCTGTTTCCTTAGTAGAGCTTGATGTAAGTGCTTTAACTGTTAAAACCATGCAGTATGCCGTTCCCAGGGCCAGGAGTATGCAGTAGGCCACAGTGGACAGTATAAGCTATTGAGTTTACCCCATTCCCTGTGGGTTGAAGTGGTGACATGATAAAGCTGTGAACTGGGGCGTGACTCGGTGCCAGAGCACTTCTGTGTCCCTAGCGCAAACTGACTGGGGATTCTGGCCAAGGACGACATAAGTGGTAGAAGGAGGTAGAAGAATACCCTGATCAAGGCCATTCAGTTCTTCCCTTGTTCCATGTTTCAATTCAGCCCAGTCAGCGGTAGAGCCGTAAGTTATGGCTATATAAAGCAACTTGTGGAGCTTTCTTAAGAATGGCCAGATTAGCTTTAAAGTGATCCAGTAAATAATGGCTTTTAAGCTCAAGAAATAAATACCTAGAATTGTTTACTCTAATAGCCTAGATCATTTAATTACTATAAAAATGGATGAAGAGGCAGATGCATATTAAAGAACAATATTTAAAGGTGAATTTAAAGGTTGCAGGCATTTAAAGATGGGTTAAATATAGTCTATCACTAGAACCTTCCTTCTTAAGTTTAAAAAGCAATAATTCTGATTACCTTCTTAGTGTCTGAAACCTTCCAGTCCCTGTTCTCTTTGGCAGAACTTCATGCCTCTTGGCTTCAGGCAGGCAATTTGTCAAGAAAGCTTGCCATTTTGGCCTGCTTCACCTTCATTTCTCTTTCCTCTATCCACTCAGGCTTCAAAAGCCTTTCATTAGTTGTTGTTTACCTTAATTAATCCAGCTAGGACTTCATCTGGTCTTGGGTTCTCTCACTTCCTAAGATCCAAAGTGCTCATGCCTCCCCTCGGGGACTTTCTGAAAAATGCATTTCCCTACCTCTACTCTGTGTCTTGTGGCTTCTATTGCCAGGCAAACAACAACAACAACAACAAAAAACAACTTTGGCTGTCTGATTCTGAGCCACATCTATTCCATTTTGGAGAAAACTAAAATTTCTTATATAGCCCCCAACAGAACTAAAAGCTTTAGCTCAGGCCAGAATTCCTAGACTAGCTATCAAGGCAAACAAAGACCTCTGAGCAATCTGGGCTTAGCTCACCTCTAAGATCCCTAAGATGCTGGAAGAATAATGGATTGGTATCCTTTCTTTCTACCACCACCCATCCTTATCCATCATGTCTTCTAACTCATGAACAAGTAAATCTTCTGTGAGCTGCCATGTAACTTGAGGGCAATATCTAGTAGTTGTGAGACTGCTTAGGTGAAGGCTGTGTTGGTCCTATGAAAAGTAGATATAGATGCCCTGGGGTGACTGTGCTGCTACATACAAAATAATTAAACATGTGATCCTGGGATTCTGTAGGCTATCTGTGGAAACCAAATTCATTATTTTATGTAGATGGTATTTGTTGACTAGTAAACCAACTGATAGTGCCCTGATGAATAACATTCCTTCTATTGCTATTTTTGTTTACTGAAATGCGTTTGCAGAGAGCTTGGGCTCCAATTAACTCGAAGAACTACCTTTCTCATTAGGTGCTACCATGAGAGTTGAGACAGGCTCACCACTCACCACTCTGAATCTGACAGAAACAGAAGTGTCCACCATGATTCTTTAGAGCATCTTGGTATTAAAATTAAATTTGGAATTGACTTGGTCCTAGGCTTTCCAACTTACCCAAGCCAGATTCTGACATCATCACTTAGACCTCCTCAGAGTACATAGACTGAGGGTCATATTTGTCACCTTTAAAACAGAGTTAACTTCTTTCTGGTCCGCCATGAGACTGATGAGTCTGTGCATTCTGAAAGTGCTTCATCAATCACACAAAACAGAAAGAATCTCAAGATTATTTAAAGCCTGATGATTTATTTTACTTGGAAGTTTTGTACCACTACATTCTTTAAAAATCCTCATATATTTTTAAATTTATTTAAAATTCAGATTCTCTAATTTTCATTTTATCACAGCTTTAATTAAGCATAACAGATTGAAATTAGGTATCATAGAATAACTTTGCATCTTGAGGCTAACAATACTGCAATTTATTCCACGTGATGATTTTTTTCCCCTGTACTTGTCTGAGTCACTGGGCATAAATGAATATGCAAAGAACAGGCCTTGCTTACTTCTGGATTCTCAGATTCTGCAATAAGAAAATTTGTCATCTATTTCCAAGGCTTGTGAACAAACCTCAAGTGTAGAATTTTTTTTATTTTGTGTTTAATGACTGTAAAGTGAGTTTTGATGTTGCTGCTGGAGAAGCACTCCATAAAATAACTGGTGCATAGAAAAAATAAATAAATAAAAGGTAAAATATGCCACAAACTATTTGCATATGATAATTTCATAAAACGTTCCCCTTGAGAAATACCTGAGTGAAATTAATTCACAATCAGTAGGAACCCAGTGGGAATGTGTTCGTTGAAATAAATAATCCAAAATTATTCTTGGGCTATGAAGTTTGTTTACTGCCTTAACTGAAGTGTGTATCAAACACGAATGCATTAGCATTGACTGTGAGTTGGGGGAGTCAGATACAGCCTTCTCCTCCTTCATGTTACATCAATTCTGCTGTTTATATTTCTTGGCAAGAGGTCCAAGCCACAATGGAGTTTGTCCTGATAACTGTCTGTATGCATGTGTATGTTTTGCACAGTGATATTGACATAACTCCTTTCAATAACTGCATCCTGCTTCAAAAGTATAGTTGAATATTTGAAAGCAGCATAAGTGTTTGTTAATTTTTAAAATTATTTTAAAACTTAATGCACTTCTAGGCAAAAAACAGTAAGTATCCTTAGTCACAGAACTAAAGAACAAGTCTTCCCATTTGGAAACTAATAGGGCTGATTACCACTCATTAGATTATCCACACCTGTCCAGCTCTTTGTTATCCCCTTCTTTTAAAGACTTTGTATTAGTCAGGGTTTTTTTTTGGAAACATAATCAACAGGAGGTATCTGTAAATAGTATGAGATTTATAAGATTCTCTCACATGACCATGGGCATGCACAAGTCCAGGTTCCGTAGGCAGGCTACAAACCGGGCCTCTGTTGAAAGTCCAGTGAAGGTCCTTGATGAGTTTCCAGTGGACATTGGCTGTCCAAAGATGAGCTGGGAAACTCTCTCTGAATGCTAAAATCACTTTCCCTTTTAAGGCATTCAACTGATTGGATAAAGCAACACTCATTGCTGAGGCAATCTCCCTGGTCGATGCAGATGTAATCAGCCATCTATGCAGTAAATTCACTGATGACTGAAGCCCATAACTGTCCTTGTATTATAATTAGCCCAGCGCTCGCTTTATCAAACAACTGGGTACAATTACCTGGCCGAGTTGACACATTACCCTAACCATCACAGACTTTAATGAATTAAGGCATTGTAAAGCTCTTGATACAGTTCCTGGCACACATTAGGTACTAAAAGTATTAGTGATTGCTATAAATAAAGTTTACCAGTATCAGGAAAGGGTGGGCAGGGGGATGCATTGGTTATCTTTAGTTGGGTGCTCCTTGGGAGAACTTTTGTGAAGGATGAGTTGAAGCTGATAACCAAAAAAATTAGTAGATTACCTGTGGCCCCAATCATGGAATTGGGCAACAATTCTTCTTTTTCTGATGTGTATGAGAGGACACATTGGCCATGGACACATTGATTCTGTTCTCCCTTGAGAGCAAATGCTGTTCCCCCCAATCATGGAAGGTACATAACTAATTATTGGTCATCTTCTACCCCATGCACATCACTTTAGGGCTTGGGCAATTGAGGTAACACCTCCAGGATTTGGACTTTTGGAGAGGATGTGGGGTGAGTTGTGTGTGTGTTTTGGAGGTTGGCACTGAATCACTATGCAGGACAAAGAATACTTGGAGTTAGAGGAGAAAGGTAGCAGCTATCCCTTGTGCCTCTGTCTAAGATTGCTATTCTAGTCGTGATCATTCTGGGTATTGCTGCTTGTGACCAACCTCTGTGTATGCACGTCTTGTCTGTTAAGCACCTGTGCCTGGTGTTGGGCTATGAAGAGCTTGACAGCCATTACTTCATGTAATTCTCACAACAATCTTGCAAGATATGTTTAATTATTCCCACTTGAGAGAGGAGGAGACAGCATCAGAGATGTTAAGAACATAGTCTGTGGCCTCACAGCTATGGGGTGGCAGAAGCAGGGTTTAAGCCTAGGTTTTTCTGATACCAGAATCAGTGTTCTTAACCATAATACCCTCCAGTCCTCACACTCTTCTCAGGATACATAATTCTCTTTGTAGAAACCTTTTAGTCTTGACTGCTTCTTTCCCTTTCAAGGATGCTTTCAATATCCATCCTAACCAGCTTTTATCTGCCTAAAAACGTTGCTGGACACACCAGAGGGAGGATCATGTGAACCTCAGAGCTGATGGATAGATAGAAGGATGGACAGATGCACAATGGACAGACTTGTTTTCTGGAACAGAGTGGCCTAGTAGTTGGATGGAGATAATGCTACATTCACAACATGTACTGACAGTCAAAGGGGCAGTCATGGCAATTGACAAGTAGCTCCTTCAAGATGTTAATGAGGAAATGCCACCAATAGTGTGTGGCCCCATTAAAAGATATTGAAGCAGCAGCCTACTTAGGCTGCCTTTTCACCCTTTTAAAGCCATTTGAAGCACAAATGTGTTCAATTTTGAGGAAGTCCCATTTACCTATTATTTTTTGTTGTTGCTCGTGCTTTTTTAAAAAACCACTGCCCTCCACAAGATCTTGAAGATGATTCCTTACATTTTCTTCTAGGGGTTTTGTGGTTCTGGCCTCTATATTTAGGTCCTTGATCCATTTTAGTTAATTTTTGTATAAGGTGTGAGGTAAGTATCCTCTTTCTTTCTTTTGGATATGGCTATCCAGTTCTCCAGCACCATTTGTTGAATAGACTGTTCTGACCTAGCTGGGTGGTTTGACAGCTTTATCAAAAATCATTTGACCATAGATGTGAGGGTATATTTCTGAACACTCTATTCGATTTGCTTGGTTAATCTGTCTACCTTGAGCCAGTACCATGCTGTTTTTACCACTGTAGCTAAGTAATATGCTTTAAAGCCAGGAAGTGAGAGTCCTCCAACTTTATTCTTTTTAAAAAGTACTTTTGGCTATTCAGGGGTCCCTAACCTTTCCAAATAAATTTGATAGTTGGCTTTTCCATTTCTGTGAAAAAGGCTATTGGAATTTTTATTGGGATTGTATTGAATCTATGTGTCCGTTTGGGTAGAATTGACATCTTAATGATAACTGGCCTTCTAATCCATCAACACAACGTCCTTCCATTTATTTAGGTCTTCTTTTAGCAATGTGTTTTAGTTTACTGAATTCAAGTCCTTTATGTCCTTGGTTAAGTTTATTACTAAATATTTAATATTTAGCTCGTTGTCTGCTTGTCTTCTTTAGGAGGCACTGGGAACCAAAACTGGAACCTCTCATGTGGGAGGTGAGTGCCCAACTGCTTGAGCCACTTCCTCTCCCTGATGGTTGCAGCGTCTGCTGGTTGCAGCGTCTGCTGGTTGCGGCATCTGCTTGTCTTCTTTAGGAGGTACCGGGAACCAAACCCGGAACCTCCCATGTGGGAGGCAGGAGAAATTGCTTGAATCAGATCATTGATTTTGTTTGTTGATCTTGTATGCCGCCACTTTGCTGAAGTCATCTATTAGTTCTAGTAACTTTGTTGTGTTTAGTAGGAGACATAATGTAGATTGAGAAGGGGAGCTGATACTGAATGTATGTAAAATGTTTAATAGGGTTGATTATAAATATATGGAAGTGGAAAGAGTTGATGGTAATAGATTATAATGAGTATAGCTAACATAGCTGATTTATAAATGTGATTGCGGCTGAAAGGAGTATTCAAAGAGGTTAATGTTAATTGAAAGATAGCTAGAGGTTAATCTAGGGAATGAACATTATAATGACTTCTGAGGTAGATGAGAATTGTGGTTAATAATACAAATAAAGATGTTAAGGGAAGCAGATGTGGCTCAAGTAGTTGAGCACCTGCTTCCCACATGGGAGGTCCTGGGTTTGGTCCCCGGTGCCTCCTAAAAACAAACAGACAAACAAACAAACAAACAAACAAAAAAACTCAGGGAAGCCTATGTGGTTCAGAGGTTCAGAGCTGACTTCTCATATACAAGGCCCTGGTAGTTAAAAAAAGAAAAAAAGAAAAAGATGGTAAGAATTAGGTAATACATGGGAAAAATACAACTCATGTGACATATTGACAATAATTAACAATAACATTGTAATATTTTTGTAGCAAAGGCAAAGAAAGTACCATATCAATGCTAAAGGTTAAAAAAAAGAATATGAGATTTAGTTTTATGAGATGTGAGTATAATCAAGCATGTTTTTCATTTTCTTCATTAACGAGGAGACTTTGCTCATGTCATTTCACTAATCTGTGATCATTTATTCATCTTTCGGAACACTGGAGAAAGAATTGAGTTTGTTTTTAGGATTAAATAAGATAGACGTGCCTAGATAGGATTTTTTGAAGTAATGCTTCCATAATTTGTTGAGCTGCCTCTTGTCTTTTGTTTTGTGTTTTGAAATAAAGTTGTTTTGTGTGTGTGTGTGTGTGTGTGTGTGTGTGTTTAGAGATACTAAAGCCTACAAAACCAGTTTCCCAAGAGGGGGCAATAGACTGAAATGGTAAGAGTATGGATTTTGAAACCAGAATGCCTGGATTTATATCCTCATACTATTGTGTGATCTTGGGCAAGTTATTTATCCTTTCTGTACTGGGACTCCTAATCTATAAATTGGATATAATAATCATACCTATCTCATAGGATTGTTGTGAGGAATATGAATAGATGTCTGGCTCAAAGTAAGTGCTAATGGAAAGCTGAGGGTTAATCTGTGCAGAATTGGTAAAAAGGTTGTGTGTAAACCTTTGAAAATGAATAGAAATGATAAAAGCACATCATAGTGTTTGTAACCAGCAGAGCTATTATTTGTGTATGACAGTGGTTGATAAGTCTAAGTTCATGTATATTACTAGAAGGAAATGTAAAAAATGTAACATGAAACTATATAACATAGTGAAACTTCATATAAAATACAAATATGGGTGATATTGCATATATAAGACTATTTTATTTTTTTATTTTTTATTTTTAAAGAAGCTTTAGATTACATAAATGTTATGTAAAAAACATAAGGGATTCCCATATGCTCCACTCCCTATCCCTCCTACACTTTCCCACATTAACAACATCCTTCATTGGTGTGGTACATTTGTTACAATTGATGAACACGTATTGAAGCATTGCCACTAACTATGGACTATGTTTACATTATAGCTTATACTCTGCCCTGCACAATTTTATAGGTTATGACAAAATGTATAATGGCCCATGTCTGTCATTGCATTGTCATGCAGGACAATTCCAATGTCCCCAAAGTACCCATGTTATACCTATTCTTCCCTCTCTGTCCCCTCAGAACCTCTGGTGGCCACTGCCTTTATATCAATGATAAAATTATATATAAGACTTTTAACAAAATATAAATACAAATAAACTAGAGAGATGGAAACAGAATAGCAGCTATGTATGGCAGGGGAATCAGAGAGATTAAGAGGTGATGAGTCATTTTTTTGTATGTTTGTTTTTGTTGTTTATTATTATTATTGGAATAATGAAAATGCTTTTAAAATGATTGAAGTGATAAAAGCACAACTATGTGATTATACCAAATACCATTGATTGTACACTTTGGATGGATTTATGCTTTATTAATATGTATCAATAAAATTGAATGGCTAAAAAAAAAATTATAGTAGTAATAAGATGCTTTGCATTTGAGCCTCCATTCCTTTTATTGTACTCTGACTATGGTCCCAGCTCCCTGACACTCAGCCGACACACAGGTCTTGGTACCTCCTTAGTGGAACATTTGCAAGCAATGTTCCAACCCAAACATTTCAATTACAGACCGATTTTGTGACTGTAAAATCACAAAATCCATCATTTTCCATCCCCAAATTAGGTGTAAAAGCCTGGCTTCAAACTATCTTCAAGGAATCAAATATTTTTCCCATATTAAAAATAAAAGTAAATGGGAGCAGGTGTAGCTCAGTGGTTGAGCACCTGCTTCGCATGTACAAGGTCCCAGGTTCAATCTCTGGTACCTCTTTAAAAAAAGGAAAATAAAAGCAAAAACTTAATAAAGAAAGAGAAGGGAAGGGAAGGGAAGGGAAGGGAAGGGAAAGGGAAAGGGAAAGGGAAAGGGAAAGGGAAAGGGAAAGGG
>JAKSZT010053770.1:49287070-49303266 GCA_026826555.1 Tolypeutes matacus | reverse complement strand
AAAGGGAAAGGGAAAGGGAAAGGGAAAGGGAAAGGGAAAGGGAAAGGAAAGGAAAGGAAAGATATGTCAGAGAGCAACATAGCAGGGAGCTTGCAAAGGCAGAGGAACTAATATTTGGCCAAGTTTCTGTAAGTCTTTAGTGTAAGATGCTACAGAAACACACACCGTTTATAAGTGAAACTATCCTGTGTGTTGCCATGATAATAGCCTCCTAGTTATCAGGAAAATCTGAAAGGGAAACTAACTTCTTCTTGCCCAATTCATGAGTTTTTCTTCCCTGCCATTCTTAGCAGGTTTTCCCCTAAATTTTAAGCTTCTATTTAATCTAATAAAATAACTGGAGATTTTATTGAATGAGTCTGACTTTATACATTGAATGAACTATCTAAACTTGCAATTTGGAAGCCTTGGAAAATCAGAAAATATACTTTGGGTGCTTTTCCCTTATTGACATTCCCATTAATATATATTTGCAAATGTGCTTGTCCACAGCATCAATGGATAACAACAGTTAGGACAACTTCTTCACTAAATGGTTCTCTTTCCCCTATAGTGTTTATAAGAACTCTAAGCAGCAAAAAAAAAAAAAAAAAAAAAAAATGAGAAAAAGATCATGAAGGAATAAATAATTTCTTTTAAGACAATTGCATGACTAGAATTTACACTTAATTTCTCTAAAACTGCAGAGAAGCTTTCTCAGTTAAGTCATGTCCCTGCATTGTTGCCTTACTCAGTCATGTAAAGAAGCAACATCATTAATTACACAAGTGAAAGGAGGCATTGAAAAAAGAATGTATCCTTTCATTAACTTACAAAAATACAATTAGAAATTATTAGCGATTTCCTGGAGAAAGTCCAGAGCTGAATTAAAAATATCACTAGCCACGGAGATCTTAGTTGGTCCCTTAGAGGGGGAAAAATGCTCTTCTCTATAAGGCTTATCTGCTGTACTTACTTTTAAAGCATTAAAGGACTAATTCATAAAGCAGTCACACAACATGTGTAATGCTTTTATTTTCTTTTGAGCTTTCTGGGAAATGTGAAGAATTTTCCTTTTTCTAAGTAAAATGCCCTGTAGCATTTAGTCTAAAATGAGAATGGTTATTTCTTCATTCAGAAGTCAAAGATATTCTGCCAAAAATGAGAGAATTTTTAAAAATAAGGCATATTGTTTTTTGTGTTTGGTTTTTTTTTTTTAATTTGGGGCATATTCAGATAGTTTTTAAAAAGGTATATTCACTTTTATTTTTGGTATCTTCTCCTTTAATGGGCAACCTGTTTATGTTGATTCCAGAAAAGTAGAAACCAATCTCCTAAAATATCTAGAACCTCTAGGGCCAATCTTACCCATGGTGTCAACTGCTACTCAGGATCTTGCCACACACATATGTTAAAATTGTCAAAATGTGCTGTTAATTTCAACTTGCTGGGACAATAGCTTACAGCCATTGTGGAGACAGGCGCAGCGTTCCCAGTCAATCTTCACATGTTGATGTTTTGGGGCTTTTCTTGCTGCATCCCCATTTGAAGACACATAGCACTGACCTGCCCCCGGGTATGGCGAGGGATGGGCTCTTCCTGTCAAACATATGGCTCTTTGAAGGCAGGTGTGTTTTGACTGGGAAGAAGCAGGGTCAGCAGAACTCTCTGCTGGCATCAGGAAGAAGAGGAAGGAGGCCCGGGTTGGGGAGCACTTGGAGCAGGGCCCCAGAGGATTCTCTCGCGCATTTTCATCTGCTTGCTATTTACACAAAATTTCAACTGTTTGATGATCGCTCTCCTTTTTCTCCATTGCCTTTTGAGAAAACAATAAGCTTAGTGTTGGGGATCTCTTGTACAAACTGCGAAATTCGGTCAACTCCTGATTTTCAGAATGCAGGTGGCTTGCTCTGTGTTTTTCTGGCGTCAGATTTTAATCTCAGTTTAAAATTCTGTTGTCAACCTGTTTCCCTACTCCATGTCTTCACTTGGGAGGTTGAAAACATAGTTTAAGGTTAGACCAGGAATTGTCAGGAAGTTATATCCACTATGTATTTCTATTTCTTTTTCTACTTTATTTCTATTTAAATACATCTACATATTTATTTATATTTTTATGGACAGGATGTCCCTCTTATCCCCTTATTCATTCCTGTCCTCAGCTCTGTGAAGAGAAATCAACACAGAGGCATGATTCCTATGGAGTCGATCAGTGTTAGTAAGAAAGTTTGCCTTGTAAACCCTTCAGTGTGATTAACTTGAAGGTTCCAGGGTTACTGCCTTCAACATGTACAGTACTATCCTCCCCCTCCCAGAACAGAATCCAAAACACTGGCCTCCATGGTCTTGAGTGTGGGGCCAGGGTCCCATCCTAACTATGGGCCAAGGCAGAGGGTAGTTAAGGGAAGAGGGAAGGAGACCAGGAGAATGGGGTACGGGGGGAGTCTTCTAAGGCCAACTTGTTGTGGACGAAGAGATATAAGGGTGAGTTTTACACCATCCTCTGGGCCCTTTGTGGATTTGGGGTTGGTTGATAGAAATACTTTCTTTCTGGAAAGAGACTGCACCTTCATGCCCCTCCAGACATTTGGGGGCATTGACGTGGGTATGAATATATATACTGTTTTGCTCTGTTTTATACTTGCCTCTGTTGGCAGGAAATGTAATAATTAAAAGTTGACACTTGGTTAAGACACACCATATATGTCCTAAATAAAATAAAACAAAACATCAAATGGTCCTGGTGGGATTCTACAGTCAGGGCTGAAAAATGAGGTCTCACCCATGAAGGAGGAACGCCCCACTGGTCTAGACACAGGTGCTGGCAATCTGACAGGAGAGGTGCTGATTGTGTTTGGAACAAAGGCCGTTCTGAAACTGGAGAGTTTTCTTTAATTCTAGGGACCAAAATTAAGGCTTCCTTAGAGTAGTTTTACAATTCTGAAAGAACTGATTGTTCTAAAGCCACACCTTGCTTACTTCCTCAGCAATTATTACAATAAAAGTTCGTTGTCAGATTCATATTCAGAAGTAGTTATAGAGATACTCACATTGTAGTTTGCCCATATCCGGCTGGTGCCCTGGAGCCGCGTACCTCACGGAAGACTCTGGAAGACTCCGCCCAGTACTTTTGGGCATGCCCCACAGCTCTCATTCAGTTTCAGAAATGGGAAGGTAGGTCAGGGGGAAGTTAGCCATTTGGGGCACATTCACACACTCACTCACATACAAAGTCACAACTGTCTAATTGCTTTTGTGGGGGAAAACATTTTATTTTTATCATGTGGATATGGCCAAAATGTTTTGAACCCACTACAAAACTTATAAGAAGAGATAGTCCCTTCTCAAGTAGCATCTGTTCTTTTTATTTCCCAATGAAGATAAGTGCACCCAAGGGTCCTTGTATGCAAGTCCCTGCTTGGACCAACTACTTGTTTTTAGGAAATGGAAGAAATGATTACAAAAGGGAAGCAACTTCAAGTTTCTTATGTGGATCTTCATGAAAAATTGCTCTAAGAGGACATAGTTGCTCCAGATAGTAAAAGCTCTACAATGAAATGGATGTGAGTAGATTTTTAAAAAATCTACTTCCAACTGTTTCCTTATCTGTAAAATGGGCTCAACTACAACCATTTAACTACTTGTCAAAGCTGTCACGAGGCTCTCTAGCTTATTGGAAAACACATGGTAATATTCTACTGCCCAATCCCAGTTATTATATTAACATAATAGGAAGTGAATTTTGAATAATCTTTTGAATTAAATGGACATGGAGGTCATTAGAAAAAAAGCCATTTACCCACTATAAAAATGATAGATGGAAAGATATTCAGACTTGTTGACAGGTATCAATACATGTACTGATTAAAAGTATATAGTGCTATACTTTAAAAACCTGGAACTGAAGGTGACTTTTCTAATTACCTATGACATGTGAAGTCAATTGTCCTTAATACATTAAGAATGACACATTACGAATGAATAGATATTAGCGCTTTCTGCTCTACTGCTCGTGGAAACATCTGATGAAGGATAAGCACTTGGATATGTCACCTTCTGTCTCAGGAAATAAAAGAATGAAATAGAAAAATGTAGAGTCCTTCTATGCTACATGCTTTTAGTAACTTTGAGTGAAATTATTCTTTGAAGAAAAATTTAATTTAAAGTATGTAACAAGTTTAAGACACAGAGCTAAGAACCTTCGATCTTACTTGATTCAAAATGCTTATTAGTTCCTGGCAATTAAACAGCATACATGCCATCCATTTTAAGGCAATTTATCTCTAGTTTCTCCTTATGAACATATTTTAGAAAACCATATAGAATTTAATAGTGAAATAAAAATAGTGTATATTCCCTTAATTCTTCCAGCCCATTGTACAGTATTAAAACTTTAAAAAGCACTTGTTTTCTTCATAAACTACTCCTATTAATTATTAGCAAATAAATTAAGGGAACATTCACATTCTGAACAATGGGTCTGAAAACATAGACAAACAATCATAATGTCATCAAGGATATCTTCTAGCTACACAAAAAATAAAATAATATTGTTTATGTTTCTAGACTTTATTGATATCCTGGACATTCGACCAGACCTTTTATATTGAAACCATGACATTCTGGGAAGCCTAGATCTGACACATGTGCTGTGTTGATAAATAGACAGCATCCTCTGAAATCCCTTGCCACTTCATCTTCTCCTTTCTTGCAGTGATCGCCACTTTCCACGTTATATTCTTGTTATTGCCGAATGTTCTCTCAGGAGCATGAGCACTTCCGGACAGGGCTGTGTTTCGCTCTTTGCTGGGTCCCCCACGTGTCCTGAATATAGTTGCCGTGCAGCACAATTTTGTTGAATAAAAAATAAGTGACTTCCCTGTTATCTAAAGCATATTTCATTTTGCTTTTGTTTTGAAATTAACACATACAAATAATTTTATATGTGGTTTCCAATGATTACCCCAGAAGTATTAAAACTGTTTCCAGCCCTAATTAAGTGGATTAGAAACAAGGGAAAAAGCCCCAGTAAATAATTAGGCATTATAAGTTCTGAGGCTGGATCAGAGGACCATTTACATAGGATTATCAGGGAACCTAAATCACGGAGCTGATCTTTGTGAATTCTTGCATGTTTCCCCATTGGTCTTTAGAAAAATCATCAACAGGTATGCATGGAAGTTTTATGATTTGTGGTAGTTTTCCCAAATTCTTCACTAAAATATTACTGGTGTTATCCACACACTTAATTTTAAAAAGCTATATGATTTTATTTAACATAATTCTTTCATGTTTTCCTACTTTCTTCTGGGTCAGAGTATATATCTGTTGCTCTATCAATATATTTGACTTTGTAAGCACTTCTCCCCACCAAAATCCAGTACAGTTCCCTGTACCTTTTGGAGGTTTTCAGTAAATATTGCAACTAATTGGCTAACTATACTGGGTGTTGCCAGTCTGTAATTGTACTTACTCCCCTTATACTTTAATATATTCATTTTAACACCCCTTTGTGAATAGGACCATGGATGCACATGTTTTTTACTCTAACAAGATTATTTCCAGCACTTATAAATAAAGGTCATTAGATGGTTTCCAATAAATGTTACCATGTTATGCCAAATTTCATTCTATGACAAATTATGGTATTATAAAGCTTTGGTTTTCTATCTTGGAACAACTGGAATTATTTCTGTGAGATTGAAATATTGTATTGGTGACCTTGAAATTAATTTTCTTCAGCTACATTTATAAGTTGTAAGGATGTGCTGTGGAATTCTAAGATAAATGAATCTGGAATTGCGCCTTCTGGAATGTAATTGATGACTGGTGGCTATGAACTATACCGTTCATTTGTACATCTTTAACAGCTCATCAAATTTCAGGCCTGAGTGGAATCTTGACAGCCATTGATTTACCCCCACCTGCTGCTTGAGTAATCCAGTTTTCACATGACAGTTCCATCCTTTCAAATATTAAAAGGCACCCATCATGTCATAGCACCCCTCCACAGAGACTTCTCCAGTTCAGATTAAGCAGTAAAAAACTACCAAATGTTCCTCATGTGATGGAGTTTCCAATCCCCTTACCCATATGGTGTAGTGTCCCTGGAAAGTTCTCCAATTCATATCTAAAACTGAGCATAGTCTGGACAAGTTGTGGTACTTTCACTTCATTCCTTTATCCAGTAGCTGTGGAAAGTCTACTGTGTGCAGGCATTGTGCCAAGTGTTGGAGAGACACAGGGAGGCACAAGACACATGGCTCCTGCCCTCGGGGTACCTGCCACCAATCATCTTTTAGTATAGCCTAAGGGGTGAGTAGAATTTTGACCATCACACACACAAAAATAGTTTGGGGATTAAGTATCAAATGTAGTAGAGTAGAAAACGCAGTCCTTAAAGTCAGGTAGACCTAGATTGAAATTCTAGCTCTGTAATTTTTATATCTGTAAAACAGGACATGCTTTAAGATACTTTGAACCTCAAAATTTTACCTGGAAAATGAGGGTAATAATGCTTATCTCAGAGTTGCTAGGAGGATTAACTAAAAATCAATGCACATAATTAATGCTTAGAAAGTATTCATTTCCTTTTGCAGTAATTTGTGGAATGCTAGTGTTCCATGAAAAAAAGATGTGGCCAAATTAGTTGGAAAAATAGATAGGGTTCAGCAAAGTTACTTAGCTTTTTTTAAATTGAAGGACTTATCAGAGCTTTTAATATGCTAGCATGTTTCGTCAATCTCTAAAGGAGAACATGATTTGCAGTATTTCTCAAATTTATTTGGCCACATAACCCTTTCTGGGTAGCATCCAGACTAATAACTTGCATTTTTTCTGAACATGGTGTGTAAAACGTCCTAGTGGGATCTTTGGATATGTTGCTCTGTCCCCTGGGCTTGTCTGAAGTCTGATTGTCCTCTAGGTCATGGGAGTGGCCTATGCAGGAAAATTTATTCCAAGCAAACTCAAAGAGGACAAATATTTTCCCTCTGCTTCTGATAAAAAAAAAAAAAAAAAAAAAAAAAAAAAAAAAAAAAAATGGAGTCAGCAATGAAGTGAAGGGTTAAGTCTTTTTGTTTCATATATTAGGTTTAGATATAGTCCTCAGGTTTGGGAAACCCTGAGGAATTACTGTAATGAAAATACTATGAGAAATAAATTAGCAGGAAGGAGAAAAGACTGAAGATATTATGTGGTAGGCTGGGCAGAGTCAAGCATGCTGTCCCCTTTCATGAAATTAAATATTTCTGTTTATATGATGGAAAATCCATGCTGATTCGTTCTCATTAAGGCTCTAGCAAGTTCATCAGAAAAACTTTATAGAGACCTTGGGGAAAACTCAACAGGGGGGAGTTTCCTGTTGGGGGTTGGGGGTGGAGAGAACATATTTTTTCTTTATTGGGGTTTGCTTTGTTAATTGGTGTTTGAAGAAACCCCGTTTCTTTCATAGTTGAAGCTAAGCAGAATTAATGTTAATTAAAAAATCATGCTAGTGTTCCCAGAACACAATTCAGGCAGCTAGCTGAGAAAGGTTTGTCCAAAACACTTTTCTCCTAGTTTTGTTTGCACGGCGAACTGAGGGTGAACAGTTTGAACAGGGCAGGAGAAGGAGCTATTTATTTTCGGAACACAGCAGGATGTGTTTCAAAAGACACTCAAAGGACACACCAAACTGTACCAAAAACGATCTCCTTGTTTTCTTTTTAAACCAGGATAGAACCGAGCTTGGGACCTGTAAATAAGGATGCCATCCCAGACTGGTGTGTGGGGATGGAAGGGTGTAGGTCTGCCTGTTTCGCTGATTGTCAATATCCAAAAGAATGTACAGTTTTTAAACCTCACTATTTGAAGTAGACTGTATTTTCTGTGTTTTCATTTGCTTGTGCAAGTCTGTACTGGGGTCTTTCCATTTAATATCCTTTAAGGACTATTTTACTGCACACACAGAGGACTTCAATAAATAGATACATCACCATCAAATCCCTGAGGTCTGCATGTTTCCTTTGGGTATAATTAACTTGGATGGCTTGCTAGATCTAAACAACTCCCTCAGACAGTAAAGGGGGAAAAGTGAAATACTATATATATTTGCTGCAGGTTGTACAACCTCTGATTATTTTTTTAAGGTATGAGTTACATACTATAAAATAAGAATGTCTAAAATTGAGTTATATTTCAGTACATGTAAACTATCACTATCAGAAATTCTGAAACATGAAATGACTTTCAAATTTAATGAAACCAATAATTAGATTATTTATTCATTTATGTATTTCTCATTTCTTTGTTAAAACATCTGAAGTGGCTTATAACCAAGATCACATATAAAATAAGTTTGATGAAAGAATCCTAGGAATTAGAAATGGGGTCCATGAAAAAAAGGTGGTAGTAGCTAATATGCTAAACTCAAAGGCTAATATGGTTGTTCTGACTGAGCATCAAGTTTGGTTCTCATGTTTCTGAAAGATACAATTAAAAGGGAAACATAATAAATTATCATGAGAAATGAAGAACATACAAGTTTGGTTTTTTTCTTGAAAGCAAAGTTTTTCTGGCCCCATATTCTGAGGGAAAAGATCTTTGCATGTGCTTTTCTTTTAAACTGCTTTGAAAATTATTTGGGGGCACACTAATGATTTATTAATATATTTAAACAATATAGAAACATATAGACTACAATGTTAAAGTTCTCCTTAACTCTGTTCTAGTTTGCTAGGCTGCTGAAAGCAATATACCAGAAATGTGTTGGCTTTTAACATAGGGATTTATTAGTTTACAAGCTTACAGGCTTACAGTTTGTGGCAGTTTGAGATTATTTATAAATTCCAAAAAGAGTGATTATGTTTGTAAACTGGTCTGTTCCTCTGGGCATGATACCCTTTGATTATATTAGATTCAGCTGAGATGCCTTTGATTAAATTATGTTAAGATTACGGCTTTGATTCAATCACATCATTAGGGTGACTCAGTTTGAGTCTCTGCCCCCATTTGTGGGCTACATAAACAGACACTCAATCAAGGAGACACAGAAGCAGATACTGAGAAAAGAGAGGGCTCCATAGACATGGCACAGGCCCTCGGAAGAGAGACATGTCCTATGCCAACCTAAAGCTGAGATTGGAAGAAGCTGGACCATGGAGCCTTAAGAGGGAAGAGGAAGGCTGAACTCTCGCAGATGTTGCCCACCATCTTGCTTCAACACGTGGCAACAGAGTTTGGTAAGGAAGTAACCTTGAGTTGGACTCTTTAGGGCCTTATAACTGTAAGCTTTTACCCCAAATAAATACCATTTATAAAAGCCAACAGATTTCTGGCACTTTGCATCAGCACCCCTCTGGCTGACTAATACAGGATTTGGTACCAAGAAGTGGGGTGGTACTGTTACAATTGCCAAAAATGCTGGAATGTTTTATAAATGGGTAAGGAGTATTTTTTGGAGGAATTGTGAGATCCTTCATGGAAAAGGCCTAGATTGCTTTGAAAAGCAGAGGAATATGGGTGCTAAAGAGACATTTGATGAGGACTTAGAATTAAGTGATTAAACTATTATTGGAAACTTGAGGAAAGTCAATCTATGTTTTAAAGTCACAGAGAACTTAATGAGATTGACTCCTGAGGTTGTATGGAAGGCAGAATTCTAAAACTATGAGCTTGGACATTTAGCCAAAGAGATTTCCAAACTAAATGTGGAAAATTCAACCTGGCTTCTCCTTGCAGCTTATAGCAAAATGTTAGAGGAAAGAGATAAGCTGAGAACAGAATTGTTGGGTACAAAGAAAACATAAACTGATTCCAGAAATCCCAAGCCTCTGGAAATCAAGCCCCTAGATGATAGTGTCCCATTTGAGGAATGAACTAAACTTGGAACTTGTAGGTCATGGTAGAAAATTCAGCTATCCAAGAAAGAGTTGTGGAAAGTTTTACTGTCTGATGGCTTGGTCCCCTGTTTCCTGCATGCTAAACCAAGCTTTTTACAGCTTTTTTAGAGAGCTGTATGAAAAAGACCACTGTCAGCCTGGACTAAAAGGGACATGGAGGGAAGAGATGAAAAGGAAATGACTTTAAAAGGAAAACCATGGAAGTTGAGATATGGAATTAAGACATCTCCTTGGGCCAAGAGAGGAACGTCACCCCTGCGTACAGAGAGGGTGAGTTTGCCCAGGCAATTGAAGAGGATGGATGTTCTAGCCCACTGTTCAGGGAGAGTTTTGCTACCCCAGGCTACAGAGAGGGTGGAACACATTTCCCCAAGGGTTGGGGAGGGTGAGGTCTGGAGCTTGGTCACTACTCAGATGCTTTATGAGGATGGAACCAAAAAAATGGCTGTTGGGCAGGTCTGTGGAAAGGGTGGGCCCCAATGAGGCACCATGGAGAAAAAACCATCATCTTAAGAATGGCTCTCAGCTTCCTTGTTGCTTGAGTGTGGCCTCTCTCTGGGTCAGACTCAGCGTATAGGTACATTACCTTCCCCCCAGTGTGGGATATGACTCCCAGAGATGGGCCTCCCTGGCACTGAGGGATTGCTGCCAAGCACCAGCTGGCAGTGCAACTGGAGGAAGACCTTGAATGGTGGTGGTGGGGGGGTGACAGATGAGTTTATATGGCTGGGAGACTTTGGGGAGAGTCAGGGGGTCATCCTGGAGGTGGTGCTTGTATGCATCTCGGCAGGATCTCATGGATTGCCAACATGGATACTACCCCATATAGTGGGGCTCCTGAGGGCTCTGGAGATACCCAGGTCCTACAGTCAGGGCAGATAGCTCCAGAGTGTGGTGCCTTGCCAGTGGGGCCTCCTTTGGAGTTTGTGCTCCTGAGAGTGATGGAGTTGGACTCAGTTGTGGCTTCCCTACACATGGCTTCTATTTAAACCTATACTTCATGCTGGAGTTAGTAGGTGTACATCCAGAGACTGGAGTCTTTGGGCTGTCCATGTGCCATTTGCCCAGAACCTCGGCAGAGTCGCAGTACCTACTGTCCAGTTTGTTGGACTCACCCAGGAAAACTGACAAGGAGGTTGTCTTGATGGCCACCATACCAAGGAAATGAGGGAGCTGACAACCGTGGGCAAGAGGGTCCCATCCATCAGCTGTGTGGGATCGAAGCCTCCTCTCGGTTGAGGTGGAGTGGACAATCACCATCCCAGAATCCTCAGGATTGGGGAATGAACTATGGACTAGAGTGGAGTTGCTGGTATTCTACTGTGGACATATTGTGATTTGGGAGGTACCAGTAATTGAACCCTGGACCTCGTACATGGGAAATAAGTACTCAACCACTGAGCTACATCCGCTTCTCAATAAGAGTTGTTTTTCTATTAGATCACTTTTGATTAGATTGCTTCAGATAAGGGCCTTTGGAAGAAATTACAACATTGATGTGGAGGCAGTGGCCACTGGAGGCTCAGGGGACAGGGAGAGGGAAAAACAGTTGTAATACAGGGGCTTTTTCATGGCTTGGGAATCGTCCTGAATGGCATTGCAATGACAGATATAGGCCATTTTATATTGTCACATAACATGCAGAACTGTGTGGGATGGAGTGTAGACTACAAAGTGAACTGTGGTCCATGCTCAGTGGCAGGGCCCCAGGATGCGTTTGTCAATTGCAGTAAGTGTGCCACACTAATGAAGGATGTTTATGTGGGGGTGTGTGGGGGAGGTGTGGGGAGTGGGGCATATGGGAATCCCCATATTTTTTGTGTGCCATGTATGTAATCTAGGTATCTTTTTAAATAAATAAATAAACAAATAAATAAATAAAGGAAAAGAGGAAAAAAAGAAAAAGAATGGCTCGCAGACTTTGAAATCTAATGGGGTATACCCTGCAGGTTTTCAGAACTGTAGAGGATCATTGACTCATGTTTCCCTCCCAAATTCTCCTTATGGTAATGCTGAGTCTAGCCTCCAGCCTACAAGACCTCTCCTTCTGACTCTGAGGCTTTTTTCTGTGTGTCTCTGCTTTCAGTCCTCTGTTTATGAATGACTCCAGTAAGAGGATTAGGACCCATCCTGGGTGCCACAATCTAATCAAAGGCCCTTAACTGAAGCAATCTAATCAAAAGTGACCTAACAAAAAAACAACTCATATTGAGAAGTGGATGCAGCTCAGTGGTTGAGTATTTATTTCCCATGTACAAGGCCCTGGGTTCAATCCCCGGTATCTCCTAAAAAAAAAAAAAAAGATCTAATCAAAAGGTCCCATGGGAGGCAGCTGTGGCTCAAGCAATTGAGCTCCTATTTACCATATGGAGGACCGAGGTTTGATCCCCAGGACCTCCTGGTACAAAAAGAAAAAAAAGGCATCCCAGACCTGCGTGATGAGGTGCAGGCCCCTGCAAGACAAAGCGATGCGCCAAAAAGACGATTATGCAACCAGATAGGAAAAAAAAAAAAAAGTCCCTTAACTGAATCTAATCAAAAGGTCCCACATACAATAGGCTTACATGCACAGAATGGGTTAGCTTAAGAACCTAATTTTCTGGGGTTCACAAAAGACTCAATCCAGCATATGTCTATATCCTTAGGAATGGATTAACTTTAAGAACATACTTTTTTTTTTTCACCGGGAGGTACTGGGGATCGAACCCCGGTCTCTCCATATGGTAGACGGACACGGAACCTCTTGAGCCACATCCGTTTCCCAAGAACATACTTTTTTAGAGTATATTTTAGTTTGCTAAAAGCTGCCGAAAGCAATATGCCAGAAATGGGTAGGCTTTTACAATAGTGATTTATTAGTTTGTAAGCTTACAGTTTTAAGACAGAAAAATGTCCAAATCAAAGCATTATCAGCCTATGCTTTCTCTCTGCAGACTGGCTGCTGACGATCTTGGACTCCTCTCTCACATGGTAAGGCAATTGGTGGCATCTGCTGGTCTGTCCCTTCTCTTCTGGGTATCGCTGCTTTCAGTTTCTGTCTTCCTCTGGCATTCTCCCTGCTCCTGTGGCTTTCTCTCTGTGCTTCTGTGGGTTTCTCTCTGTCTATATATTCATCCCATTTAAGGACTCTAGTAAGAGGATTAAGACACCTTACATTAGGTTTCACTATTTGTGTTGTGCAGCTCTATGGTTGTTTTTTGCTTTTAAATTTTTGCTCTAGCAACATATATACCACCTAACATTTCCCTTTTTGACCACATTCAGATATATATATATAATTCATTGATGTTAATTACATTCACAATGTTGTATTACCATCACCATTATACATTACAAAATTTTCTATCACCCCAAACATAAACTCTGCACCAATTAAGCATTAACTCCCCATTCCCAACCCCACCCTGCTCCCTGGTAAACTGTATTCTAGTTTCTAACTCTATGATTTATCTTATTCTAATTATTTCACAACAGTGAGATCATACAATATTCCCTTTGTGTCTGGCTTATTTCACTTGATATAATGTCTTCAAGGTTCATCCATGTTGTTCCATGTATCAGAACTTCATTTTGTGTATATACCACATTTTGTTTTTCTATTCATCTGTTGATGGACATTTGGGTTGCTTCCATTTCATGGCAATTGTAAATAATATTGCTAGGAATATTGGTGTGCAAATATCTGTTCTAGTCCCTGCTTTCAATTCTTTTGGGTGTATACATAGAAGTCGGATTGCCATTTGGTAATTCTATACTTAACTTTTTGAGGAGTTGCCAAACTGTCTTTCACAGGGACTGTACCATTTTACATTCCCACCAACAATGAATGAGTCCTCCTATTTCTCCACATCCTCTCCAATGTTTGTTATTTTTCTTTCTTTTCTTTCTTTCTTTTTTAAATAGAGCCATTCTAGTGGGTACGAAATGGTTTCTCATTGTGGGTTTGATTTGCATTTCTCTAACGGCTAACCATGTTGAACATCTTTTCATGTTTTTGTTTGTTTGTTTTTGCTGTTTCTATATCTTCTTTGGAAAAATGTCTAAGTCTTTTGCCCCCCTTCCCCCCCTTTTTAATGGACTGTCTTTTTGTTTTTCAGTTGTAGGATTTCTTTATAAATTCTGGATATTAAACCCTTATCTGATATGTGATTTCCAAATATTTTCTCCCATTCTGTAGGTTGTATTTTTACTTTCATGATGAAGTTCTTTGGTGCAAAAAAGTTTTAATTTTGATGAAGTCCCATTTTTCTGTTTTTTTTTTTTTTTTTTCTTTTGTTGCTTGTGGCTTCGGGAGTACATTCTAAGAAGCTAGAGCATGCTCCTTGTACTCACTGAGCTTGGGATCTTCTAAAAGAGATGATACAAAGTAAGTTGTAGCCTATAGAAATCTTTGAGATTTAGTGGGTTCAACAATTCCACTGATCCAGTTCTCATCTTCCAGCAACCTCATACCAGCTTCATGTGTTTGTCTCATTTATTAATTATTCAGTTCATACTTTGTGTAAGGAAGGAGAAAATGCAGTAGTAGTCAATCTTCAGAACTACTGACTTTACAAAGTAGACAAATGATAGGTATCCCCAGAAGTGCATTAATTCACAATATTCACAATATGCACAACCAAAAAATAGTTTCTTTTCTAAATGGGACACGCCATTGTGCACTTTTAAGGATTTTGAATGTTAATAGGAGTGAACCTCTCTCTCTCTCATCCTTTATTCTATCCACATGTACACAGGGTATTCTCAGATATTTTGACCTGGGAGATCTGAGGTGGGTAATTCTGATGCAGGATTCAAGGACTAGATGATGCCTGCAATAGATTCCTACATAACAAATTCCCCACAACTGGATGGCTTAAAACAACCAAAATTTATTTTCTCATAGTTCTGGAACTAAGAACTAGAAGTCTGAAACCAAGGAATCTGCAGGGCCATTCTCCCTCTGAAGGTTCAAGGGAAGAATCCTTTCTTGCCTCTTCCTAGCTTCTGATGATTTTCTGGAAATCCTTGGCATTCATTGGCTTGTAGATGCATCACTCCAATCTCTGCCTCTGCCATCTAATGGCATTCTCCCCGTATGCCTTTTTGTCTCAGTGTCCTATTTCCCTCTTATGAGGATACCAGTCTTTAGATTAGGGCCCATTCTAATCCAGTATGACTCATCCTAACTTGATTATGTCTGCAAAGACCCTATTTCCAACTAAGATCATATTCACAGGCTATAGGAGTTAGGACGTGAACATATCTTTTATGTGAGACACAATTCAGCCAAAAATTATGCCTTAATTCCTAGATATCTGATTTTTATAGAAGTCATTCTCCTCATCTGGCTATTCTTTTAAGACCGGAATCCAGCAATGATTATCAGGAACCATCAAGAAGGAATTGTGGCACTCATGCTTTTTCTTCCAGGTTTCCTTGGATTTGATCCCTAACTTGATAATTTGAACCTTATGACATGGCACTCCTGAGAACTGACTTTTAGTTTTTCATGTTTCTACTGTACAGGCAAAAATTGGCCTGGGCTTCACTGTGGATGTACCATGAATTCTAGCTCATGGTTTCCACCACAGCTATGCCATTGAAATTGATATGGATCCCAGCAGATCTTGCCTATCCCTTTATATAACTGACTGTACCATTGACTAGCAAATTCCAATTTTTGCTCATGTGTATAATGGAAACATTAGCCACACTTTCCTTGTTATGTGTTGTGAGGATTAAAAGAGGAAATGTACAAAGAGCTTTGCATAGTGTCTTAAAAGAAAGCAAACATCTAACAATAGTTGGCCAGGAAATAAAAAAACCCTGATTCAAAGCTCCTCTGAGGGGGGCAGATGTGGCTCAAATGGTTGGGCATCCATCTGCCATATGGAGGGACCTGGGTTCAATCCCCGGGACCTCCCGGTTAAAAAAAAAAAAAAAAATATATATATATATATATATATATATGGCGTATGTGCCACCAGGTATCACATGTGGGCATGCCACCAGGCTCCATGAACAGGTGTGCCAGGCCCCACTGAGCCACGCAGCAAGATGATGACGTAACAAGAGAGAGACACAGGGGAGAGCCAAGACGAGCTGAGCCGAAAAACCAGGAACTTAGGGCACAGGTGGCAGAATACCTCTCTCCCACATCAGAGGTCCCTAGGATTGAATCCCAGTGAAGACTGGAGGAGAAGGATGAGAAGAGAGGGCAGAAAACAGACACAGAGAATTTCCCAGCTAATGGACACAAAACAGCAAATGGGGGGGGGGCCCCGGGGGTGTTAAAAATGGAAAAAATAAAAAAAAAAAAACTTTTTTTTTTTTTTTTTTTTAAAAAAAAGCTCC
>JAKSZT010053770.1:49243604-49286970 GCA_026826555.1 Tolypeutes matacus | reverse complement strand
GTGAGCAAATGAAGTTGTATAAGGACTCCAGGTTCTCATTACCACCTAATGCTCCCCAATTTCTAAGACCAAATGTTTATATTTATGGTCTATATCAAATGACTTCTGGAGGTCACACATGTTAGTTTGAATACAGTGTGAGAGTGAAGCAAAGCTACCTTCAGACTCAATACAGTCATTAAGAGTAGAATGCTGTTAGGAATGATGCAAGAGATTGGCCACCTTCCAATGGATTATAAAAGATCCCTTTGCTATCATCTCGATATACTCAGGACCTGGCCAGCATATCGGGCATGTATGCATGGTGCTGGCTGACCTCCAGCATTACAAGTTAAAGACAGGCTGGAGATGTATTTACTCGATCAGGCAGAAGTCCAGGTTCTGGGAACAAAATCAGCTGTTGCCCCTCCAGTTAGATACCACAAGATCTGTACCCTCCTCCGATTAAAGGCCTAATGTGTTCCAGCATGTTCTGGATTTTACTGACTAAGCAAGCAGCTCTTGCCTTACTGCTCTACTGTGAAATCCCTCAGCATGAGAAAAATTATGCCTTTTCTTGGTAGTCCAAGTCTTGCTGCATCTGAAGACTTAAGGAAACTGCCTCTGCCTCATCCCTTCTCTATATGATTCTGTAATGGTTCTTCCTGGCAAAAGTCAATGATTTTAACATTGTAGCATGGGCAGTCTCATCCTTGACTCCAACAAATTTCCATTTGCTTTTAAGTTCTTTTCCCATAACCTCAACTTTGAAGAATAGAGCAATGAACCGGAGAAAGCTGTTCTTGGCAACTAAGATCATATTAGAAGCCTGGCATGGACCATACATGCTTAAGCTCACAAATGAGCTTGTAACTTATCTAATGGATGTTGAATATGTTGCTCATTCTGATGTCACTGCACTTCTCAAGCTTCTAGAATCAATAGTTTCATGACCTTTGAGAATCTTAAATATCTGGGCCAATATGAATAGCATGGACTGGGAGATAAGATTCCAAGGTCTTCCTGGATCAGGACCAGGTCTAAAAGATTCTATAAGATCAGGGTACATGTCCTTGTGTAATCCAAAGGCAGTGTCAAAAGACTGAACTATTCATTCAACACATTCATAAGACAAACAGTTATGGAGTGTTTATCATATACAAGGTACCATGTTAAATGCTGTAAATACATGGATGAATAAAACCAGATATGTATCCCTGCTCTCATATATCATAGAGTTGGGAACACAGATATTAATCAAATAATCCAATTTATAGATGTAAATGTAGAATTGTGGTAAGGGTTTCAAAGAAAAGGTATACAGGGCTCTGAGAATTCAGGCTTTCTTCCATCTCTATCAAAAGTTTAGTGATGGTAGACCTCCATCATCAAAGATTTTTATCATTATGGTGTCTTTCTCAGAAAGCACTACACAGACACTTCAATGATACATCTTATTGGGGTTTTGGATGGGTTTTGATGCATTCACTAAATAACTTATTTCCTACCATAATAAGTGTTATTTCAGGTGACCATAGCTACTTGTATATTTATGAGAATATCTTCTATTTCAAGGGTGGGTATCCCTTGGCATTGCAGATTTGTCCAATAAAATATCTTTGTAGAGTGGGAAATTTCCATCATACAGACACATTTTGGGGAAAAACACAAAAACTCATAGCAAGTAAACCAAATATCTTCAGCACAAATATCCATCAGTATTGCATCTCTAGGAAAGAGAATAACTATTTTCACTTCCCTCCTTAGCCCATCGTGCCTAAACTGATGTCATCCTTTCCTCAAGCAAAATATTCTCTTCCTGCTTACCATCTTTCACTCTACCTCTTACTGCCCTTTTAGACATGAAGACTGAGTTCATGGGCTGATTTACAGTTGTCTTTCCAGCAGACAAATGCATTTATTAATTTCTTTGTTCTTTTAATTCACCCAACATTTATTGAGGGCTCACTATGTATCTATCTGGTATTGTTTTCCTATCTCAAGGATTCCACCATCTAGAAGGTGACATATACCTTTAAAAAATATCAAGCAGCATGATAGAGTCAATAACAAAAAAAATCTGTATAAATGTAGAGGTGATATAGCAGAAGAAATGGGGGCAGGTGTCAGTAGGATTTCCAAGAGAAAGAGAAGGACTAGGAGAATTCCAGGCAGCCAAAGGATAGGTTTAGGGAAGGGCTTACTGGACAAAGGCAACAATACTGTATGAAAAGACTGAGGTCTGGAATAGCACAGGGAACTATGGTTAAAGAATAAAGAGCAAGGGACAAGTGGCAATAGCGACTGGAGAGAAGGAGGAGGCAAGGGTCAGATTGTGTAAAGTTCTGTTTATCAATCACCAGCCCAGGACTTATTCTGGAGGCAATAGGGAGCCATTGAAGGTTTATAAGCAAGACTGTAGCACATTGACGCTTGTAATTTAGAAGGATCATTTTGGCAGCAATTGGAGAATGAGTTGGAGGTAAGTGAGGCCATGGCAGAAGGGTCAGTTAGGCTGCAGTGTAGAAAACACAGGCATGAAGTGGTGAGAGAACTAAGGAGTGGAGGGGAGGGGATGCATTTGAGAAACATTTAAAGATAGAATCAAGAGGACTTGGGGTAACTGATTGGATGTGGGGGTTGGGGAGGAAGAAGGAGACTAGGACTACCCTTGTGTTTGGAGCAAAAGTAGATATTAGCTATAAAGAGTAGCTTTGGGAGAATCCTGATAGTCAGGGACTAGGCCTTGTTATCTGTCTGGTAACTTCATAACTTTCCTCCAATACAACATAGTAAGAAGTAGGATGGATCCATCATAGACCCCTTTCTTATCACCCAGATTATAACCTAATACAAACCCTCAACCTGGCTTCATACTGGAGAACTTTTAAAAAATCCCAATCCCTGGGGCTGCAACCCTGGCCCATCTCTCAGGTAGGCTCTAGACATGGGTGTCTATTAAAAACTATAAGGTGCAGCCACTGGTCTAGTGGTTCTCCTCAAACCAAAAGTTCTGCTATTGATTCCAGTGTATACTACTCTGCTTGGCCAAACATCATACCTACCTCTTATACTAGTAAGTTATAAAAGAATTTGAGATACAGGTGTCTGTGGGATCATGGCTCTGAGGGAGAAAAATCTTGGCCACAAAACCCAAGAAAAGATGTGGTCCTGAAGGCCAAGCCTTGACTCTCCAGTCATAGCAGAGGTGTTCCATTGCCAGCACTCTCTCTGGAAACTTGCTCCACCAGAGGATTCCTGGCCTGCTGGGATAAAGATGTGGGGACCGAGGGGCATGTAAGGCCAGGGTCTAAATTGAGGACATGGGCTTCAAAGGCTGCTTCTGAGTTGATTCATAAAACTGGGAGCCACACCATTGAAAGTCATCTTCAAATAGCGAGTACTACCTGTGTAACTAGCTTACTGGGAGAAATCTTTCCTGCTGCCTGTCACTAACCTCTTGACTTTTCTGGTTTTGACCTCTGCTTGCTGATTATATACTTGTGTGTCCTGCCATCCATCAGGCCTGACTGACACCTCCATTTATCAGAGAAACAGAACAATAGATTTCTTAGGAGTAAAAATAATTTGAAGTAAAAATAATATGGGGTGTTTGTAAATAAAATTAATGGAAAAAAATGATTTTACAGAGGGTGTCTAATGTATCCATTTTACAAGTGAGGACCTGGTAACCCAGAAAGGGACAGGGACCTTCCCCACCCAGTCTTTCCACTCCAGAAAGGAGTCTCCAACTATAATCTTGTTTTAACTTCTCATCATATCATACATAATTCTGTCTCAAACTCTGGCCCACTTGGCTGCCTCTCTCTCCTTTTCTTCTTTCCTCTCTTCCCACCTCTCATAACCCACATAGCTGGTTTTGACATGAGTGGTTTTTTATTTTTTATTTTTTACCGACTCACCAGCTTTGCTTCTGAGTACTTATTGCCACAACCAATTAATGCCTCACAATGAGTAGAGTCTTTGCCCCACCTGAGGCTCTGGCTTACACCCTGTAGTTTCCATAACCAACCTAAGCAGAAAATCTTAGATAAAAATTAAACCAGGCCCTCTTTCCTATTTGGTGACCCATTATGCTCTTAGCTTATTTTTTAGCACAGTCATAAAATGGACCCAAATATATACATAATTTGTATGATCAATTCCCTTGAACCAGACTGTCTCCCTCCAAGCCAAACCCACTTCCTCCTTGACCCAAGGCTCTCCACTCCAGTTGCTGTTTAGAATTATGATTAGAGAACTTAAGACTAACTACATGAAAGGCAGATTTCTATTTTTATGTTTGTTCTTTTGCATTAGAAATCCTAAGGGATGATCTGTTCACGCCTCATTGAGCCCATAACTCAAATACCACTGGGAGCTTTTCCTGTACTTACTGACGGTTAGATTAACTGCTGTCTATTTCTGGCCCCTGAAATAATTTTTTTCCATGAACTTGAACAAATAACTTAACCTCTATTTTCCTTTCCTTATAAAATGATATGTGTATTGCCTACGGATGTTGTTAGGCTTAACAAGGTTGTTACCAAGTGGTTATATATCAACCTAAATTACAAAGCATTTTATGCTTATTTATATGGGTTGTGCTGCAGTATACTTCAATTCATCAGGCAAGCATTTATTTATTGAGCACCTACTACATACCTAGCCTTGTGCTAAGTGTTATTGTAGTCTATAGCTTGTTAGGCAAATAGTAGATATCCAATATGCATATGATTGCTCAAAGTATAAAATATGGTCTCTGCTTTCAAGGAATCTAGAACTTCTGTGGACAAGAGCACTGTTGCTTATTTTGAGGAAAAATCAATTTACTTAAATAAAATGTTCTTGGGTAAGTCTAGGCATTAGCAAGAGAGCGTTAAGGAAAGAAGAAACTAAAATTTATTAAGTATCTAGTAGATATGAAGTACTTTAACAACATTATTATATTCTATTCTCAAGACAAACCAGTAGGACAGGCATTATCATCCTCATTTACAGAAGAGAAAATTGAGTCTCAGAGTGATCTGGGGACGTATGCAAGTTTACCCAGTAAATTTACCTCCCCTTCTAATAAATGAGGAATGAAAGTTTAATGGCAAATGCATTGTATATGGGTCTGTTTAACTACAAAGCCAGTGCAGTTTATTACTATACTCTTTGCTAAGGCTAGGTGCCAAACCCTGGAGCATGATCCCATTGTTTAGTCCTCTTTATTGCTGTTGAATTAGAGACCTTCAGATTCTCCTGCCATTACATAACCAGTCTCTGGGAGGAATAGCTTAGTGTGCCTAAGGTGTTATGATCCAACCTCTTAGCTTTATAGTGCAATCTTCTTTTCTCATTTTACAAGCTACCCTTTGTCTGTGTCATCCATTCCAGCTATTATCTCTATGCTGCTGGTTCCCATATCTCCTTTCTAGACATCTCTACCTGGAGATTCTTCATACTTATTGCATCCCAAATCAAACTCATTATCTTCTCATCCCACCTCCTTTTCACTCCTAATGTTGGGCAAACCCTATTGCTTTTTCTCACATATTACCTTCTAAATCAATGTCACCATCAGCCAAGCTATCCAAGATGGACATTTTGGCTCCTTTCTCAATACTCCTTCACTCACTCATTCTGTTACCAAGCCCTAGCTTCTACCTGTGACATTATGCCCCACCATCCTGCCTTTTCCTCTTCCACATCTTCAGTGCCATTTCCACAGTCAGGCTCTAACCATCTCTCACTTAAACAATTACAGAGTTTCCTAATGGGTCTACCTGGTTCCAGGTTCTCCCTGCTCCAACCTGTCCTCCATGTAGCTTATCTTTGCAAAACAAATCTAATGATGTTCCCTTCCTTCCTTATATGAAGCCCCTCCCCCAACATTTACACAGAGACACACACGTGCATGTGTGCTCATACATACAAACACACATACACACGGCTGCTCTGACTGGCCTGCATCAATCCCAATTTTTTTGACCAGCCTTTCTACCTCACCTCTGTCCTAATAGCATTAGACTCAAATGAGGCCAAATTTTTTTAATATTCTTTAAAGACACCAAACTCTTGTAATTTGACCTTTGTACAAATTGTCTTCTCAGCCTTGAATAAATACCCCTTTTAATTTTTCTCCAGGTAAATTTCCACATGCTGTTAGAGAATGAACTCAAATGCAAACACATGAGAAGGTCTTTCTTGACTCTTTGAGACAGAGTTAGCCCCACCTTCCTTTGTGTTGCCCTTCCCATCTCATACATACTTCCATTAATATTTTTAATATACTACTGCCATTATCTGAGTGCTTTTAAAAACCTGGGTCATTTCTTTTTATAAACTGTTTTTTGGTAGAGAAGTTGTGGGTATACAGAACAATCAAGCATAAAATAAAGGATTCCCATGCACCCACCACTAACACCTTGGTATGAAACATGTTACATCTGATGATAGCATTTTTTTTTGTTATTGTACTTTTTTTAACAGTACCTTTGTTACAATTGATGAAAGGTTATTAAATTAGTACTATTAGCTATTGTCCATATTTTGCATGTATTTATATGTATTTCCCCCATATTCTACCCTAATATTTAACACCTTGTGTTAGTTGTACATTTGTTATAATTCATGAAAGAACATTCTTATATTTGTAATATTAACTATAATCCATCATTCACTGTGTCATATACTCCTATGTTCTATAGTTTCATTTTTATTCTAGTAACATATATGACCTGAAGTTTCTCCTTTTAACCACATTCACTTACATAATTTAATGCTGTTAATTAACACTCACAATAATATGCTGCCATCACCACCATCCATTTCCAATCAATATTAATAGAAATTCTGTACAAATTAAGCATCAACTCCCCATTCTTTAATCCCAATCTATCCCCTGATAACTTATATTCTAGATTCTAACTCCATGAGCTTACTCATTATAATTAGTTCATATCAGTGAAAGCATACAATATTTGTCCTTTTGTGCCTGGCTTATTTCACTCTGCAAGATGTCCTCAAGATTTATCCATGTTGTCTCATACATCAGCTGAATACTATTCCAAAATTCCTTGTATGTCCATTATCAGAAAAGATGCCTTTTTTCTTGTTCAATTGTATTCTGACTCTTATAGGAATTAAAGAGTAGAGTTGTAGATTGAGGATACAGTTCTATTGGGTTTTGCATTTACTCTTTTGGTTAGCCTTACTGATAATTTTCTTGTCTTCACTATACTCCAAGCCATTCTATCCTGCCTTTTCTTATCAACCTGCAGAATTCTCTTTAGTAATTCTTGTAGGGCAGGTCTTTTGATGGCAAACTCTCTCAGTTTCTGTTTATCTGTAAATATTTTCAATTCTCGCTCATTTTTGAAGGACAATTTTTTTGGACAAAGACTTTTGGGCTGGCAGTTTCTCTTTTCAGTATCTTAAATATATCATACCACTGCCTTCTTGCCTTCATGGTTTCTGATGAGAAATTGGCATTATTTTATTTTATTTTTTTTAAAGATTTTATTTATTTATTCATTTATCCCCCCCTTGTTGCTTGTGCTCACTGGGTCAGCTAACCACGCCATGCGGGCGGGTTTGCCTTCACCAGGAGGTGGCCCGGGGAACCGAACGCGGGGCCTCCCATATGGTAAACGGGAGCCCTACTGATTGAGCCACAGCTGCTTCCCAGAAATTGGCATTATTGAGGATTGTTTTTCTCTTGCTGCTTTCAGAATTCTCTCTTTATCTTTGGCACTTGACATTCTGATTAGTATGTGTCTTGGAGGAGGTCTATTAGGTTTATCCTGTTTAGAGTACATTGCACTTCTTTGATATGTATATTTATGTCTTTCATAAGATCTGGAAAATTTTCAGCCATAATTTTCTCAAATATTCTTTCTATTTCTATTCCCTTCTCTTCTGGGACACCCATGACATGTATGTTTGTGTTTCATGCTGTCACTCACATCCTGTGACATTGCTCAATTTTTTCTATTCTTTTCCCTATCTGTTCTTCTGACTGTATGATTTTGATTGTCCTGTCTTCTAGTTTGCTGATTCTTTCTTCTGCCTGTTCAAATCTGTTGTTGAATGCCTCTACTGTATTTTTAATCTCAACTATTGTGACTTTAATCCCCATAATTTCTGATACATTTCTTTTTATTCTTTCAAATTCTTCTTTATGCTCACACATTGTCATCTTAATATCTGTTACCTCTTTATGCCTGTATTTCTTTATTTCCTTGAATTGATTTAGGAGATTTGTTTGAACTTCTTTAATAAGTTTTTTCAAATTCTGTGTCTCCTCCAAAGTTTTAATTTATTCCCTTAACTGAGCCATATCTTCCTGTTTCTTAGTATGGATTGTAATTTTTTCTTTTGCTGATGTCTGGGCATCTCATTATCTTGATGAGTTAACTCTGAAGGTCTGTTGGTCCCTCTTGTCTAGGGTTGTATTGTTGACTGACTTTGTGTTGCTAGTCCAACTTATTCTAGACCTTTGGAATAGCCTGTGTTTAACTGTTCAGATTTTCTCAGCTCTTCTTCATCTTATTCTTGCCCTGGATATGCAGTACAATTTTTAAAGATTATTCTTTTTGTGTAATTGTTTCACCTCCAGGAGAAAGCTTCTTTTCTTCTGTTCCTTCTCTAGGAATTTTGATCTGTTCTGTTTGTTTTGTGCAGAATTTTCTCCCCAGTACCAATGATTTATTTAAATTCTCTCTCACACTCAGTGCCCCATTTTCTTTGTACTTTTCAGTTCTAAGACCTATCCTATCTTCCAGAAGTTCAGTTTAACTCCCCCCTTTTCTCCCTCTCTTGAGGCTCTTCTGCTTCTAGTTTCTTTCCTGTTAAGATATCTTGCCCTGGAGAACCAGATGGGGTCAATTCAGAAAGATGAGTCACTCCAGAAAAGTCCATTTTGTGTTTAGGTGGTCCAGCCAACAGAAACTGGATTGAGTGACTGCACCCCTTGCCAGCCACAGTACTAGTGCAGTCTCCTCACTACCACCATCATCCTTGGGGCCATTTTGTATTCCACATTCTGCCCTGGATCTCTGTGTATTTGGGTCCCTTTACCTGGATATGTGTGGGGTTCGAACTCACTGCTGTGAGTGCCTCTACAGGCTATGCCCTCTTTGGGAGTGCAGGACCAAGTGAGAGGGAGGGAAGTGGACCAGCAGGTCTGCAATGGAAGTTTCCTACTTGATATTTTTCTTTTTCCTTGATTCAGTATTTGTGGAGTCCTTCTCCAGTCTCTACTGCTCTTCAGAGTTCTAAGCAAGTGGGATTTGTCCTTTTATTCCCTGAATCTCTGGGGAGGTTTTTTTCCAGGGGATGTCTTACATTGTCATGTTGATGATGTCCTTTGATGTATTTTTTAAAAATATAATAAAGTTTATTTTTAAAGAGGTTTTAGATTACAGAAAAGTTACATCGAAAGTCTGAAGGATTCCCATGTACCCCCCTCCCTCTCCCACATCATCCCCTATTTTTTTAAATGTAGCAGTGCAATTTTTTATAATGTATTTGTAAAATCCACTCATTAAAAAAATGCACATTTAAAAAAATAACTCTCACTTGTAGTAAGGACTAACCTACCTACAGTAATAATCTAAAAAATAAAACCATCATTGTGACATTTATCAGGACTTCACACATCTAACAAATACTGAAGGAAGCAACTACATTGTTATACCTTCTTTAAAGTCAAAAACTTAAGCACAAATCAGAACTAAGAGAAACTTCAGAATGTTCACATTTGCATGCATTTTTGGCTGAACTTTCAAAGATTCCACATATAGCAAAACCAAAACATTGAATCAAAATTAATATTAAAAACATTTAGGGCTTGTGACAAACACTGTACAGAAGCAAGGAAAACAGAGTGAATAGTAACAGCAGTATATTTCTACGTGAGAAAGCAATCACTTATTTCCTTTATTATAAAAGTCAATGAGTCAACATTTTAATAACACTGACCAAGTTATTTACTATTCAAGAATTTGCTTTTCAAGTGTGTCTTTAAAATGTATCCATCCATATATTTGGATTAAATTAAATTTATACATCAAAAACATTTTGCTCAGAATTCTAATCTTAAGTATAAACCATAACTTATCGAAGCATAGTCCAAACACCAAACAATAACACTACCATTTAGATTTATATGCTTTGATGAATTTTTTTTTAATGTATTTTTAATGTGAGCAGCTCTTACCTTTTCTCTGGCACTGCCACTTCTTCAGCAGATACATGAAGTATCTTCTTTTTATTTATTTATTTATTTATTTATTTATTTTTCAAGTATTTTTTTGAGCAACACAACACCCACCGCAAGAACCTGAGCATTCTTTTTACTATGAAATATTTCCAGTATTTGGTAAAGTACAGCTAATAACATAGTGAATTCCAATGGACCCACCTTTTAGCTTTTGCCATATATGCTTCAGATCTTTTTAATAAACAAAGTACTACAGATAGATTCAATATAGATTGAAGACCTCTGTGTTCCTTCTGCCATCCCATTCTCTCTCTTGCTGGATGCACCCAATAACCTGAATGTGCTATCGCTCATGCCCACAGATATTTTTTGCATTTACTATACACATAAACAATGTGTATCTATAACCAATAACTTTGCAAGTTAAAAAAAGTTTTAAACAAATGTTAACATCCTGTGTGTTTCTTTCTGTACTTGAATTTTTCTTTTTGCTCACTACTGCACTTTGGGTATTTAGCCTCAAAGGTACATGTGGTCCTAACTCATTGACTTCAACTACTGCATTGTATTGTTTTATTAACATAGCCCATTGATTTTTAGGTCTTTTTTGATTTTTTATGTCCTTGCCTCCTTGAGTATCTTTGAGGATTTCTTTAGGGTTTAAGGGCTCGGTTGCAGGCTATGAATACCTTTTACCTCTCGCCACATTGTTTGTCACAGAGTCACACCTATGTTCCTACCAGCGGTGTAGAGAACTCTTATTTCTCCCTTTTATTCCTACTGCCTGCTCACAGTGACCGGATGAATGAGCGAATAGTGCTGGAATTTATAAAACATGAGCTAGAAACAGCAGAAATGTAAATACTTTTAGTGAAATCACTAACGATAGAAGATCTAGACCAGTGCTGTCCAGTACAGTAGCTACTAATCACATGTAGCTATTTAAATTTAAATTAATCAAAATTAAATTAAAAATTCAGTTCCTCAGTTACACTAGCCACATTTCAAGTGCTCAGTAGCCACATGTGGCTACTGGTTAGTAGCTACCATATTTGGCAGCACAGATGATAGAGAACATTTCCACGATGATAGAAAGAAAGTTCTATTGGACAATGCAGGTCTAGAAAATAGGTATTTCTGTCCATGCTCCCTTCCCTCCTCAAATACCTACTATTTTCATAGTATCTTCTGGATGCCTAGAATTCCCACTCAAGCTTGCCTTCTTGGGTTAGAATTGTAATTCATAATTCCTTATCTGATTTTATCTTTGTCTTTTTTCCCTAAGGGACCAGCAAGGTGGCCAAATTCAAACTCCAGCATTAACAAGTAATATAGGCTTAATTTGGTGGCCCTCTAGACACATTGCAGCATGGTATGTTGCAAAGAACAATAGACCAGAATGAGGAGTCTTAAGTTATGCTTCCCAGTCTGCTGTGTGAAGCTGGGTGGCCTTGGAAAATTACCTTTAGTTATGTGTGACCAGTTTCCTCATCTAATCTGAATAACCAAGGCCTTGCTTTCATCCTAAAGTCCTATAGCTTTAAGGGTTGTCTTCAACTCATTGACTCAAGGTCAATAAGGAAAGCGAAATTGAAGACACTGTAGCAAGGTGAATAAGGAAAGCATTTTGGAAAGACTGGCTTCAAAATTTTTCCAATTCTACAAAAGCAAGAGGCAAATTATACTATGAGTAGGACCATAATGCATTAGCCACTTTGGTGTCGATGTTTCCCAATCTAGGGTTGAGGACTGAGACCCAGAAAACTCTTACCTATTTCACTTAATGTTCAACTTTCTACTAGGCCCCTGGGATCTTCTATATCTTGTTTTTGTTTGTTTGTTTTTGTTTGGTGGTAGTGTTTTTCAAACTCAGTCCCATAGAATATTTCAAAAGAGGAATTAAAGTTCTGTATTTTCTGTAAATTATTGATTTCCTTCCATGTTGTTATTATTTTTTAGTTTATTTCCTTTTACTTTTTCCATTTTTAATGATTCTATAATCTTTACCCTTTGAAGATGCATATGTTCCCAAGTGCAATTAAGAACTGCCTCAGAAAGTAAAAAGTAGACATGTAGCCAAAAGCAGAGAAGGGATTTATTATATTCCTCTTAACTGCAACATGGCTGGGGAACTACAAGAAAAAGGAAGGAAAGAACTTTGAAACCCTCATCTTTCTGCACTTCCTAAGTTTCATCCGTACTCTTCTTCTTCACATATGCTATCATTGTTGTTTCTGACTACTTCTTATATGGATTATAAGCAAAATAAACCAACATATATTTTTTATTGTGGCTGTTTTCTTTATGTCTATGTTTTGAGGATTTAGCCATATGGGCACATATGGCACTAATTCATTAATTTTACCTGCAGCATAGTATTGTGTTTTATGAACATAACCCAATGTATTTATCTGTTCTTCCATCGATGGTTGAGCTGCTTTCAATTTTTCACTGTACATTTCTTCCTGAGCATGTGTGAGAGTTTCTTTAGAGTGTTTTCAAAACCTGCTTAACCCAGGTTTAGGAAATGTACTTGTCTTTTTAATACAGAATGTCTGTGAATATCATAGAGTTCATTCATTCAGCAGAAATATACTGAGTACAGGGATACCAGGAGAAGCAGAAACAAAGTCCCGATTCTCAAGGAGGGGCCATTGGAAATGATAATTATCAAATAATAGTGCAAATAGTTCTAACATTACAAATGTGGTAAATAAGTTGAAAAAAAGATCTGTCACCCGACAGGAGCTTATAGCAGGGAGACCTGCTTGGTTCAGGGCATTAGTGTAGGTTTTCTTAAAGTATTGATGGTTTATCTGAAGGTGAGGGAAGAACAAGTAAGACTCAGCCTGGCAAAGAAGATGGGGTTTGGGCAGCCAGTGGGGGTGGGGAAGCATCCTGAGCAGAGGGCACAGCAGATGCACAGGCTCTGGGCTGGGAGAGAAGGGGGCTGATTTAGAGAAAAGGCCTGTGTGGCTGGAACAAAGTTGGGGGGGGGGCACAGGACGAGGTGAGAGGTAAACTCAAGACCAGATGGGCCAGAGCACACAGAACTTTTTGGCTTTTACCCTTGGAAAAGGGAAATCCATGGGCTAATTTTAAGCTAAGTGATGCTATCAGATTTAGGTTTTGAAACAATGAGATCACTGGCTCCTGTACAGGGAAGTCTTTGTTGGGATCCCTGCTCCAGTTTATGCTGAATCCATGTGGCTGGAGCTAAACATTTTGTAGTCACTGGTGGGGGGCTTAGTCATTCTCACAAAGAGGGATCTGAGATGAGGAAATTCTTTTAAGTTGCAGCATCTGCTTTTTTTCTTTTCTTTTTTTTAAGGACATAGTGGGGATTGAACCTGGGACCTCATAAGTGGGAGGCAGGTGCTCAACCACCCGAGCTGCATCCATTCCCCAGCATCTGCTTTTATGGCAGATGAAAGGACAAGGTATAGTACCGTCCACAAAGTGGTGAAAGTCTTTCCAGAAAAAGGAAATGTAAAAGAGGAGCCAAGGTAAGAGGAGTGTGTCTGCAGAAGAAAAACAGGAGGGTGCAAGAGGAAATAGAGATGAGAGCCTGGCTGCATGAGAAGCCTCCTGATCATATCACAGGGATAAGGGCTCCATGGAGACTTCAGTTGAAATTTGGAAGGAAAACATAGCTCTCTAGGCAGTCCAAAGTGGACCAAATAGCTCCGAAATTGCACAACACAACAATGAAAATCCTATAGCCTCTGGGAGGGCCTACGTGCCCATCATTAATCCCTCCTCCTTAGAAAATCAAAGTCATGATCTGCGACTTGTGGTACCAACACTGCAATGGCTCCTGCTGGGTAACTCGCACGCACCACTCCACACTCTCCAGGCTCCAGCCCCCGCCTCAAACACACCTGACAACACAATCATGACTCTTGAAGAACCAACTTTTATTTCCTCTATTACTTAGCAATGTGTTTTTCCGTCTCATGCTTTGAGTAGACATTTCGTTTCTAAGACAAGGGAAAAAAATAATTCTAAGGTTCAGTTTGCAGTGGGGGAAATATTTTGCAATCAAGGGAGGAAAGAACTTTTTTGAAAAACAATGATTTTATTTGGCTTTTTCAAAAAGTACACATCACCATAAGAATGAATCAGATGCTAGCAAAAATACAGTCACAGAGAAAAACCTGATTGAAGCATAATTGATTATGTTGGACAATTACAAATGCCCTTATTAAATAATTGCATTTAAACCGCATGATAGTTTTATAACTGATTTATAAAAACAAAATCGTGAAAGTTTAAGTGACATAATTGTTCTCAATATCACTACAATTTTCAAATGAAGCAATTTAGCCCTTAGAAGCAATTTCACTTTTCATTGTGATGTTATTTTGGTGTCAGGCTGCAAGCTTTTGTTCCACTTCAGAGTTCTGGGAAAGATGATTAACCCTTCCTTCTCCTTGGCTGAAGCAATGAAGTATTTTTCTAATGTACCAGTCCTTCATATTTTTCTGCAGACACAGTAGTTTATAAAAAGAATGGTCTGCAGGCCTCCAACTAATTATATGATTTCCATCTCATGAGAATGTGGTAACTTCTGTATGGATGTGGGAAATATAAATTTATCTTTTTTAAATTCGGGGTATTTGTGACCTCAGAATAAAAACGGCAAAAACAAAGTGTCTTGTGTTTGAAGATATCAATAAGTAATGTAAAGACTTTGCATAGTTTTCTTTCCAAACTGCACCGCTACCAGAAACAATATAGGAAATGGCCTGGTATCTCTGGCACATCTCCATAGGATGTTAATCAAAGGTCTGCATTTTCAGGTACATGAATAAAGAACCTTGGAACATTCAACAGATAAAAGCCAATATCATTAACATTCCTTTATTTAGTTTCTGTGAATTAAATGGTTTCATACAACGACTCTTTCTATATCACACACAAGACTCCGATGCTCTACACTGGTAATAAGAGCTAAACCTGCTGTATTTCATTTCAGTCTTGCTGATAGCATTTATCAGCAAAATCTGGCTAAAAACAGAATATGCAACTTAAGCCTGATCATAACTGGGCTGCAGGAGAGGAAAGTTGGCGGATTATCTGGAGACTGGGAGCACAAATATAAGATTGTATTGTCATTGTGTGCTGTGGACCTTTTGGCAAACTTTCGTATAAGCCCAGCTGACAGGCCTTTTCACAACTGACAGAGGAAAATATGAAACTTAAATTCTTCATGACAGATAAATCTGCTGAATGAAAGGAAGACCAATAGGATAACAGTGGGACAAAAAACATATTGCTTTTGGGTAACTCCCTTAAATCTACCTCTTTTGTAAATATACAAAATAGGCATTCAGTGAATATCTTCTAAACTCCTACCTATCAACTTTGCTAAGTAAGCTGTTAAATTGGAATGATAAAATAAGCATCTTTTCTTCAGCAGATGAATACAGAGTCTTATAAAACAGGGGTGGCAGATTAAATTTAATATGTGGGCATGAAAGACATTTCCTGGATGACTATCAATTGGAGTGGATTTCTTGAACCAAAGTTGACATGTTAGTATTGTAGAAGGCTTATTAATTGAGATATTAAATGTACCTAATCCGCCATGATTGGGATCTTTGTCAAATTTAAAAAATATATATGACTATAAGTAATTGCTCTTTTCTGTCAGTGGGCCCCAAGTTCATGAAATGTAACCAGACACCATCTCTTCGGATTAATATCATTGGCTTTCCATTGGCAGCACCATACCTTGCGCCATTGTCAAGGGCGCTGGGACTTCCAGGGGTCTAGGGTTCTTTGCCTTTCCCATGCTGGCTTGGCATTGGCATTTTTCCCTAGGAAAATGCATCCTAATTGGCTATACAAGTTCTGTCGGATTCTAGTGGCAGCCTCTGGGAAACTGGAAAGTAATGTTTCTTGTATAATTTTTAAAATCTTTGCAGCTATTTATTGTGTAACCTCACTGCTCTTTGGCCTCTCCTGGAAGAAGGCCACTGAGCAGCACTACTTCTGGGGGGAGAGAGGGATTAATATAAGTTCCTTCATACAGGCCACCCCTTTTATTAATGAATGGCTGAACTGCCTTCCAGGTCAAGTTGATAGACAATGTCTTGCTATGAAGCCTGAAGCAAGTTTCAGGCCCCAAGAGCATTTCTGCCTTGAACTGCCACTTCCCTGGTTGCCATGGCAACTCATGGCTAATCTCCAGCCAAAAAATCAAAATGAGACCTAGGGAGAGAGAGAGAGCATGAATATGTATATGAATATGAATATGAGTGAAAGGAAAGAAAAAATAGATAAGAGTGCTGAGGGTTGTTTTTCTCTGATACTTCATGCCCCGACCAATGTGAGTTCATCCTCTAGCCAGACAGTCCCGGAATGTCCGGTAGCAGGACGAGGCCACAGTCTCAGGCCATGGGAATTGCCCACTAAGTCACAAGGAGGGGAAAGAAAGACTGTGAGAGAGTTAGAGAGACTATGAAAGAAGGAGGAGGAGGAGGGGAGCCAGCCTGGAGTCTGAGAGAAGAATCCAGGCGCCACGGTGTAACAGCTGCCTCAGGTATGCTAGCCAGTCTCAGCTCGTTCCCAGCTCTTCCTGGCAAGCCCCAGGCTCAGGCCAACACACACACTCACACACACACACACACACACGCATGCACTCGGAGCTGTGCCTGCCTGTTGTAAAGAAGCTGCTGGCCTGTCCGCAATAGTGTCTTTCAGATTCTCACTGAGAGAACTGGGCACGCCGTGCACTGCTTTTCATAATTGTGGTGAAATTGCCTAAGACCGTGGTAAAAAACAAAATCTACTCAAATATGAAGGGATTTAATTTACTCTGAAGATCATTATGTTTTGTCTGCTGGATTAAAATTGCTTCCAAAGTTATTAGAGAAACTCGACATTAGCACTTGCCTTTCTAAAAAGAAACAAACCACACACGCACAAAGATGCAGCATTATACAGTAATTACCCAAAATGCTACTGCTTGGAATAATAAGGATGCTGTGTGTTTACACAGCATCTTTCTTTTTGAAGAATTCAAATAGCTAAACCGTGTTCCATTATTCCTATCAACAGTCCTCTATGAGCTACACGGGAGGCAAGGATAATTATCTACCTTACACAAGAGGAGAAACTAAGGCAGAGAGTCATTCAAGATCCTGCCATAAGGAAAGACCGATGTTGCATTTAATATATAAAGTGTTGATTGCCAAAAGTATACCATTTAAATAAAACCTGTATTCTTTTTTTTAAATCTTGGTACTTTAAAAGCAATTTCTAAGAGTCTTTCCCCTTTAGGGATTCTTCTTGGATCCCTTTTTGTGTGTAGTCTCTACCTTAGCATCCAGTGTGTTGTAACACTTTGTTTGTTTGCCTGATATGATATTCTTCTTGAGGGCTGGAACTTACTCATCTCAGTCTCTCCAGTGCTTGGAATATAGTTGATGCTCCTTAAATGTCTGCTGGTTGAATGAATGAGAGGAAAAAGAATGAATGAATTGATGGACAATCTAATAAGAATTTCAGACAAGGTAATGATAAATGCAAATTTGAACTTAAACTAAATATGTCTCACCTGATTTTATCTTTGCCATGACAAATATGTCCACTGCACAAGCCTTCTTTTAAAGATCCAGTGAATACATTTAGAGCTAATTCCTTCCCTGTCTGGGCTGTTGGGTTTATTGTTTAAAACAATAAACTTGCAGAAATACTAGGGCTCCAGATGGCCTATTGAATTATTCTCCCATAATCTTCTATTTTGATATCTAAGGGAAAGCATTTAGGTGTAGAAGTTTGGGGGAGTTAATATATAGTTATTATGCTGTCCCCCAAACCCTTTCTTCTGTGTATTGAATTTTAAAGTCAGACTGTTATTTGGGGGGAGGGTATAGACCCCAAAATAACAATAGGAACAGTGATTGCTCTTCAAGGAGACTACAAATCTAACTCTCATACATTTTTTTTCAGTGATCAATACAAAAAAGGCAGGGTAATATATGTTAATCTTTACCAGATGTACTTTATGTATCCCCTTACATTGGAAGCCTAGCAGGAGTAGAATGTCACAACAGACATTTACAGAAATACCTGGGGAAATGTAACAAAAAGTGTTAGAGGAAAATGGTCTTTCAGCTAAATTACCTAATATATTTGCTAATGGTATCTGATTTAAAAGCCATAAAAATACCAAGTTAAAAGCACATTAGAAGATGTGTTATATTTATAAGTATTTGTCACCTTGGCAACAAAAGCTATATTCCAAATCTAACACTAGCTATGATGGGCCAAGACCTTTTAAAATTGGTAAATACTTCTTTATGGCAATGATCTGCTTTCAACTACTGAATGTTAGAACTAGAAAAGACAAGTTCCTCATTGCCAAGCAAGGGTTTTTTTGCTAGCTTTCTTCTATAGTAAGCTTTTTCCTTCTATTAGTAACTATGTTTTATTCTTAACAAGAAAAACGATGCTTTGGCAAATAAAGCATTAGTCTTAATTATTTCCTTCTTGCACTTAGAAATGCAGATATAAGATAGTAGAAGATTCTCCAGGATAGAGTTTATTTATCAACCTTATACCTAAATTTATCAACTATAGCATTGACCTTGGGTCATGGAAGAAAAACTGTAGGTGTCTGTTATAAAATCTATTATTTTGCTACAAAAATATTTCCTCCTAAGAAGCTGAGTAGAATAAGTCTGGTTTAATAGGGGGTTATACGAGGGAAGTTTTCACATACATTAGTCTCCCAACTGAGCTGCATGAGGACTTAACAATTATTTTTTATTGTGTCTCACTCAAATTTCGCTTCCTGCTTTGTAACATCTAGTAAAATAAGATGATTTAGTGCTGGGAATCCATGTTTGGAAAGGTGGCTTTCAGGTACGACTGAAAGAAGCTGACTCTCACTGTTCTTCCCTCATTGTCTGAACTCCAATCTTATTTCCAAATTCTATAAAAATTGCTTGGGTTACGTGCCAGTCAATGATCATAATTTCAAGAGTCTAACTAGATTCCCATGTGGTTGAACCAATTTTCAGTAGTAAACGATGAAAAGGTCTGGGTAAACACACATTCTCTGTGGGCTGTGGCTGTTCTCTGGGAGCCTAGACAAGTTGTCTTTGTAGTCATCTTGGGAATATCCAAATCCAACTCATGATTTGTAATTATGCGCAGCAGGTTCTCAGATAGATGGACAACTTTGAGGGCCTAAACCCGCCACCCAGAAGTAACTTTCTGTAACACAGGGAAAGTATGTCTCTCTTCTACTCAGAAGAAATAAATAAAAATTTCCTACCACATCAACTCACACTAAATATTTCCAGGAAGGACATCATTGCTTCCTTTTTATTTTCTAAGAAATGAGGTCTTTTAGTGAAGATAAGAAATAAGAGTCAGTCTAGGTGACAGGGAAGTTAATGGTGCACAAACAGAATGTTCTAGAAGAATACAAGGTGAGCCTATAGCCCAGTATAAACCATGTGAACAAAGCTGACAAAATGTATTCAAACATAGTTAAACCAGAGTTACCTTCCACTGACTGAAGGCAAAGAATCACATGGATTGACATGTATCCTAGTACTTAAACACATATTTTTCATTTGATTGATAAATGTAACTCACCTCTTGAGATGTGTTCTTCTTACATCACCTTACTACTAAGCCTTTGGTTTAATTGCTAACAAATCAATTACTAAGATATAATCTGTTGGCAAATTTGTTAAAAAATTGTCCAGTTTATTTTTGTCTCAATATAAATTTGAAAATAAGTAGATGAAAAATTATAACATCTTACTTTAAAATCATCATATATCAGCTTATCTAAGGCTTGGCTTTATAATCTCACTTTACTGTCCAGAAAATGCAAGCAGGAGGCTATGTACAGCCTGAATTTCACCAAATATAAAGACACAAGATACTTCATAATCACTACCTTAGCTGAGAGAAATAAAACATGCAGCATCATTCAGATTTCTTCCTAAGGGAATAATGGGCCCATGAGGGAAGAGATTGATTCTTTCTCAACTTTATATCTTTGGCATAGTAGGCAAGCAATAAATATTTGTAGAATTGACAATAAATGTTATAAAGATGAATTTCAATCTGTGTTATGCATTCCATGTGGTATCTACAAGTTAGTATATGATTGTGTACTTGAATAGGTAGCCAAGAATAGGTATTAGAGGTAGGAGTAAAATAAAACAACAAGAGTCACTCCATTTTGTTGATGCTTACATGCACATACGTTTGCCTTGTAAACCTGAAACTTGAGTAGATATTAGAAAAGAGGACAGGGCCACAGTAACATAACCCAAGGCAGGAAGTGGGAATTAGCATGGCATTAGGAAATTTGTCTTGTTGGAGTGAAAGTTGTAGGTTTAGGAGTGGGTAGGAAGTATGATTAAAGAGGCAGAGTGGGGCCTATGTAGACCCAGAAAGGGTGCTAACATATGCTGAGGGCCCAGCCTGGCGCAGGCCTTCCTGCAGTACCTCTCATGACAAGATTGTGAAGTGGGTATGGTGAGCCTTACAGATCCTAGAGAGTCTCAGAAAGTTTAAATGACCGTCTCAGTGGCCCACTGCAATCTAACATTCTTTCTGCTACACGCTCTATTGCGTGAAAGCCAGGCAGAGAGATGTAGAGATTAATTCACACAGAAAGCAACAGAATATTAACCAAGTCCAGAAACGTCCAATCTAAATAAACAATTAAAAAACACAAATGGAGTAATAGGACCCCTCGCTGCTCTGGGATTTTTCCGTGTGTAAAGTGAGCAACATTATCACATAATCATGTTCTTACCCTCAACAGGGCACCCTGATTAATTTTCAGTTACAGATTTCAAAGTAGTGCTGATTAAGAGTTTCGCTGCTTAGGGTGCTACTGTTCATCATTCCAAGAAAACCACAAGTCTGATTTGGAAAACATGACATCTTCCAAAGGCAGATCTCGTTATGGCGGTTCAGACATTGTCTTTTATTGGAGACCTGACAACTCCGCCACCGCGCTCCTCCCGCTGCGGTTTACATGCAGTTACCCTCCCCGACGCTGGCATCCCGTTCGGAAGTTTATTGTTGGGTTTATGTTTCATACAACAACTGCCTTCAGTCACTTCTGAGAGGGGATAATAATGACAAATTTGAAAATTTCTCCACAGGAAAAGAGGCTGTGGTGAAAACAGGAGACTGCATTTAAGCAACTACCATTCAAAGCATTTTAATTTTCTGTTGACAAACACTATTTTCCAAATGACTTAGAGTGAAGTTTCTGGGCTGACGGCCATAAAGCCTGTCTAGGACTGTGCTTTCTGGTTCTACGAAAGTGCTAATGAAATCTTCAATCGTCTGTTGGCGGCTTTTTGTTGAGTTTTAACGTCTAGACAACCCCGGCACCATTAGGTACCTGTTCGCCAGCTTCCGTGGCTCACCTCCCTACGAGGTCCCTTGCCCGGTCTCTACTAACCCCAAACACTGAAGTAGGACAGGAAGGTTTTAAGGAGCTCTGGCTCCATGCTTTGTAACTCAGCACTTTTCCTCCTTTCAGCAAAAACCATATTGTTGTTAAGCCCAGCCCTGCAAATTTGTATTTTATCTTGTTCTGCAGACATAGTCTCCACCTGATGCTTTACTATAGTTAGCATAGTCCCATCTTGGATAGTTTGTCTTTTTAGTTTCCTAGGTGCCCAGCCTTTCTTAAGAGTTCCAGGGTCTGGAACATTCCTGGTACTTAATGTGCACACTGCTGCCTGTCTGGATTTTCAGTTTTGCTTTAGATATCGTCTTGTCCAATACTCTCACTGCACAGGCAAGAAAATCAAAGTGTAAGAAAACTTGGGAGATTTGCCCAAGTTCTCAACTCTACTTATTGGAACACATGTCTGATAACTTTGAGGCCTCTATGCTTTTATATGATTGGGTCAGGGTTATTAGATGTCTTCTTTTAAGGCATTATTGCCCTTAATTTGCATTTGTATCTAATATGTCAAGGAATCTTCAAGAAAGACAGTTCCTGCCCCCCCCCAACTTTTTTTAATGCTAAAATAAGAAGCAAAATACCTATCCTTGTTCAAAGAGCCTATGGAAGGTTCTGTTTATGTAGTTTTAAGAAACACATTTTTTTTTTTTAATATGATATCATCTTTTCAGTTATCCTGTTTCTAAATTATTATTTTAAGAGACACATATTTTATTAAAATGGTCTCTTTTTCCTTTAGGAGAGTTTTTGCCGTAATATAAAAAAGTGAAGAATTGTTTTCAAATTCAAACAAATTTTTGTTGTTGTTGTTATTCTGGTCTATGAATTTTAGCTGAGACCTTTCTCAATCTTTATTTCTTCACTTCTATGTCTTACCCTATTATTCCCTCTCTTTATCTCACTTATAACATTTCTTTCATTCCAAGAAAAGAGTTTTTCACCAATTTCTTCTTTTGGCCCTTAAAATGTCAATGGAGCCTTTTGCTGAGTCTATAACATTTTAAAGACATCTTACAGCGTATTAAAATACAATCAGATACCCAGAGATTTTTTTAAAAGTTAGTAACTATTTTAGTGTTTTACATGCCTACATTTATAGAAAATAGAGATGCCATATGCTCTACAAAGGTGTTCATTGAGAAGATTTTATAGCAAACAAAACAATAAAGCCATATCACTATGAGTCATCTGATAGGAAATGGAAATAACAAAATATTACAGTGAGACCTGATATAATTTTATCCCTCCTGCTCTCCTTCCTTTCTGTCTTCTTCTGGAATGGGAGTAGGTCTTCTTCATGTGGCACTCACCTGGCCACCCAAGATTGCAGACCTGGTAACACAACACCTTCTCTTAGTTCTTAACTCTGTGTCCACATAATGTTCCACTCATTTGGAGGTGACTCTGCTGCTGCATGGGGAGTATATGCAAGGACCAATCTCAGATGTATCTGGTTTTTATTGGACTAGCTCTCTGAGGCATTCTGGAGCTAACTACAGTCAAGCCTAGGCCAACGTTTTCTTTTATGGTTTGTGGAATTTGTATGTTGTTTAAGAAAGACTTCCCTAACCAGAAGTCATAAAGCTATTATACTATACTTATTATACTATATTTTCTTCTCAAAGTTTTAAAATAATGAAGTTTTATTATTCATGGCTAATTTTTAATTGTGTGTGTATGTGTATAGGGTGACGTCTGACTGCAATTTCATTTTTCCTCCTATATGGAAAACCAGCTTTCTCAGCACATTTTAGTGACTAGTCCATTTTCTTTCCCCTCTTGGTCCTCAATGCCAACTTTATCTTAAATGAAGTTTCCACATTGTGTGAGTTTCTTCCTAGATTAGCCATTCTGTTCTGTTGGCCTCCCCAAATTACCATAGTATCATTTTGTCTTATTTATCATTGTCCCCAAGCTTGCTCTACTACTTCTTCGGAAGCATCTTGGCTATTCTTAGTTCTTTGTTCTTCCAAATATATTTTAGAATCAGATTTTCAACATAAGAAAGCTGTCTACTGTGCCTATATTAATAATAGACAAAACAACTATAAGGAAATTTCTTTAATTACTTTGTAAATTTCTAATTGTCTTGTAACCTAGACCTTATCTATATCTTACAAATTCTGTAGCTCCTGTAGTCTTGACTACATAAGTAAATATCTGTTGGGGCTATAAAGGAAATTCAAGTACAGACTTAATTTTGCCATCCTTGTACTACTTTAGTTTTATTAACATATTCTTACCTGATTGGCTCATGTGATTCTTTTCTAGATTATATATGCAGGAAAGAGAAGCCACTTTAGGTATTATAAGCAGGAAGAATTTAGTATACAGAACGAATACTTACAAAATCATTAGAGTGGCAGAAGAATAAGGCTTTACTCTGGGTTTCTAGAAGTGATTGTAAAATAATACAGAATGATCTCACCAAGTACTACCATTGAGGCACCATTGGAACTAGGCTGAAATGAAGAACCTGCTACCACTGTTGCTGCTACTGCTGCAACTGCTTCTGGATACCCAGGCATTGAGAGATCAGATCAAGTAGCTACTGCTGCTTTCACCATAATTTCTTCTCATCATCAAGGAAGCTGGAGAATGGACACTGGGACATTGTTGGAGGGGAAATCTCAGATGTCCAAATCCATGTTTAACAGTAGAGATCCAAAAAGGGACAGGAAACTATCCTCTGCCTTACTTCAGGCTTCTAAATTTCATACTAGTGTACCAAATTAGTGGAACTTAATTTGCATCCAGAACCCTAGCTGAAAGGGAGTCTGAGAAATGAAAGGTTTGTCTTTCAAGACCATCCAAACTAGAATGAGAATGGAGTGGTGATTAACTGAGCCCATCTACATTATGGTTTGTTTGGTTGGTTGTAGGCAACACGAATTGACTCTGTGGGGAAAAAAGCAGTTTATTGGAAAGAAAGAGTAGTTACAAAACCAAGGAAGGACAATTCAGGTCTTGGAAAGGGTGGAAACCAGTGAAACACTGAAGATCCAGGGAACAGAATTTAAGAACCACTTTTTAGTCCCTACCATTGGATGACTCGGCTCCATCCAATTTATGTTTGTCCTCAGTATTCTATCCCTGGCATCACTGCTCAAGATACAAATTTCCAGGAGAGAGAGTACCTTACTTAGGGTCAAATGGTCTCTCCTCTGATGATGGTAGTGGTGGGAGGGTACAGCGCCCTGGCTAGCAACTCCCCCCAGAACCTCCTAGAGTTGAGAAGTAGTAGATGTCCAATGGAAAGAGTGCTGGGAAGTCAGAAGACACAAGTTGTCTGTTCCAGTGCTCAGCCTTGATCTTGAAGTCACCTAAAGGTCACACATCTGTTGGAATAGCTGGTTATGCCAGAAAGCCTTTGTAAAGCCTTGAAAGTAGAACACATTTAGTTTTATCATAATTATAGACTGCAATATTTCAGTATAAATCCTCTAATTTTATAGGTAAGTTTTGCTACATGTTTTAAAGATCTCATATAACAGGTATAGAAAATGAAGTCCTTTCAAAGAGTTTAAGGGCTTTCCTTTCCATTAAGCCACACAGATGAATGTAGAACCAGATATGGAGGCCAGGACTTCCTGAAATGTTCCTACACACCACTCCTTAATGATTAAGGTATTCTTTGTCTTGAACTGGCTTTCTCAAATCGAAGTTATGTTTTGGATCCTCATCCATATATAGCACTTATGCACAGTACGTTTCAGAGAGCAACCTGACTCCCACCTACCTGCCATATCTGATGTTTGCATCTGTAAGGTCCCTGAACTGTCACAATGACAGCGTGTTTCAAAATTAATGACAAATGGAAATTCACAGGCCCCCAGAAAAGAAACTTTCTCCCACACTGCTCAGAAGGAAAAAAAAAAAACTCCATGTCAATATACTGGAAAGAAAATTGCTGCCAATATGGGATTATGACCAACAACAGAATGCATTCCCCAAAATCAATGTTACTCGTAAGAATCCTTCAAAATAAATTCTAATAAAGCCCCCGCAGCAGAAAGCAACCACACCCTTGGCAATATGGGTTCCTCATTTGCTTGACTGTGGGTTGGGGAAGAACTGAAAGATATTGTTATTTTCTTGGCCTCTGGGTCTCTTGCCCAGTCTCTCTCACATTCACTCCCCCAGCCCTCTGTGCTCACAGAGGTACCTCTCACAGTTCTTTACTCCGAGTAACATTTGCAGGCTCTCTCCAGGTTATTATATTTTCTCCCCGTCAAGCACGCAAAGGGTTGAGGTGCCTGTGTGCACCTCTACTTTTACCATGAAAAGAACCTGCCCTGGCTAGCTGGCTAGTCCATGGAAGCTGCTGAGTAGAGCCTCCTGGCTGACCTGCAGATCTGCATCTTGAAGCAGAGCAGCTCAGGCGGTTCCAGCCTATGGCAGTGGATGCCTAGTTGTTCCGCATATGCATGAGCAAGTCTTGCAGAAGTCAGTAGAACTGACCCCACAAAAGCCTGATAAATATGTGCTTATTGTTGTATGCCACTGAGACTTTGCAGTTGTTTGTTATTTGGCATTATTACAGAGGTGGCTGATTCCCTCCTTTCCTAATCCCTTCTTCCCTCTTTCTCCCTGTCTCTGTCTTTCTCTCTCCCTCTCTTGCTCCATCTTCCTCACCCTTGAGATCAGTCTCCTTCCTCAACTGGTGCAAGGTAATAAGTCCCAGGTAATCTACTTTGGAAGTTTATTACAACAAAGGAAAAGACTCCATATAAAAAAATACGAGCAGGCAATTCTTGTTAGCTGTGCCTCTTCTCTGGTAGGCATTTCTGGAATGTCTTTATTATTCACCTGTGTATGTCACTATCATCATGAATAGTTTTCACTATAAATTGGTGTATTACAAATTGAGAAATATAGAAAAAATTGTATAGAGGGCAACACTGACTTGTAAACCATTCATCATCCTATTTCTGATTATATATGGAATTACTCCAGGAGAAAGGAGAGAAGGAAGGGAGTAGCAGATCTCTAATCACAGGTTTCTTAGTCTCTCCCTCTCTAAAATAAATAGTGAAAGGAATCTCAAACATTGTCCCCCAATCACACACAATATAACATCTTTTCTTCCCCTTTGATCTCCTCTTTTGTCTTTTCCTTTTTCTGCACCCCCACCCCCCGCCCCCCGTCTGTCTATTATGGAGCAGTATGCCAGGCACACACTCACCATTCCCCTTTCTCCTTTACCATGTAAATGTCAGTTGAAAATGTGCCATGTACCAGATACAATATAATCATAATACTACCACTGTGTTTCTGGATTAATTAATCATAATGAATGAAATTTTTTCTTGATTTTGTATGCCAAGCCTGGAAGCATAATCCAATTTCATCTTTGACTTCTGTAGCCTGAAGCAACCACTTAAACTCAGCTGTCATAAAGCTGTTGGAAGGAGATCAAAAAACACTAAATGGAAAAAAAGATCCAACTTTAAAAGGCATAAAGAAGCAGAAACGTATTCTTTAAATATCTCAAAAGGACATATACATATATATAAAAGGAGGATACAATAAAATATTGTTTGTTTCCAAACACAAGATAAAATATGATGCCACTGCCTTAAAAATCTTTATTTTTTTTCCCCCTGTGAACCATATAGAAATAGTGTTAGACATAGGCAACACACACATTGGAACATTGAAAACCTCAGTGAAAACTAAACTGATTTGCAATCTATCAGATCTTGTTTTCACTTTCAGAACCAGTAAATTGTTATGAAAACCTCTAAGTTACTCCTTTTGAAATCATACAACCATGACATTGACTTCTTGTTTTGTTTGTTTGTTTCTAATGTGAGTCCCATCCCCTTGAGGGCCCTCTATATAAGAAGTCAAATTGCTTGTGGTTTGAATTTATAATATATAACAGTCATTGTTTTCATTCATTGTGAAAATACAGATGACCACAAAGAAAAATATAAGAATCCGCTATAATCCCACCATTCAGAGAAAGCCTCAGTTAATGTTTTAGTGTATATAATTTGATTTGTTTACCCCTGGGCTGTGAGTGTATATGTGTGTGTGCATGCTACAAAATGGGATTGCTTAATACGCAATATGTTTATGTTTAACAAGATGGCAGGAAAACCCTTCCTGTCGTCATGTTCAACTTTCTCCATTTAATGGTTACATATTTCAAATGATGTTACCTAGGAACCAAAACTAGAGTATACCCCCAAAGACCATATTCATGATACTGATGGACATCTAGCAGAGAAGAGGGTACTAGAAATGGCCTCTGAGATGAGTTCAGTTGTGTTTGTCTTTGAGAATATATCTTACATCTGTAAAATTCTTTGAGTGACAACTAAGGAATCTTAAACTTCAAGCTCATTCACCATGACTACAAGTCTCTGGACATCAGGAATTAGCAAGCTTAGTCCACTATGAGGAGGCTTAGAAAGGAGGGTATTTCTGTATCCTTTGCCACTTCGCTGCTGACACAGTTAGGCACAGCCTTCAAAGTTACTCAAAGCATCTGCCTAATCCCAGGCATCTGTTCCATTGTGACATGACAGAAACCTAGTGATTTAAATGAACATCTCCATGATTCTCAGCAGCAAGGTACTGGAGAGAAGCAATAATAAAGCAGCTGACAATACATGAAAAACATATTGAACAGTCAACACCTTCTATTCACATGTAGAATCATTCCTGGGCGGTATTACTAGAGGAGAGACAAGAGGGAGTGAATGCAAGTTTAAATCTGCAACAAAAGAGATGATGCAGAAGACACATGAACAAGATGGGATGGGAATAATTATTTGATCTGAACGATGAAAATGTAACACAAAAGCCATAGCAATCTATTGGGGATGAAGGGGGAAAAACCAAATGAGGGCCTCAATTCAGAGATTAGAAGTACTTTGTTGGTGATTGGCGATCTCAGAGAAGCAAATCCACTTCATCTTTGATTAACACCTCTAGCCACAGTGGAATAACTCTGGATTTAATTTGAGGTTGAATCTATACATTTTAAAAAGTTTTTTTTTTTTTTTAATTTTGACCCAATAAGGATCTTTTATAATCATTATTTTAAAATAGCGTCAACCCTGTCTAAACCCATTTTTCACTGATGCTGGCACAAAGAGCACTTGTATGAAGTAGACATTTATTCATACTTCTTTTTAAAAGGAAAAACTAAACATCAGATTAGTTATTTAGTTACATATGTGTCCAATTTTCCAAGAGAAAATTCCCACTGGTTTATAAGTTAGGAAACAATCGTTGTGATGACATTTCCCACCCATCTGCTCCAAAGTAGCTGTGACCCAATTCATTGTTCATTGATGTAGCAATTTTCACATTATGGAATCCTGTAGAAATCTGGAACTGATTCCCAGTGATACCCACCTTATGACTCCATGAAGCTCTAAAGCAAGTCCTAAGGGACACCGTTAAGGATAAGGAAAGTCTGCTTTGGAATGAGATTATTTGCTTACACTGAGGTTTCAACCTGCTTCCAGCAGAAAACAGTATATGCAAAGAGTGTTGTTGACAAACTCGCTAATTGTCCTTATCCAAATTCTTTCTGCTACAGCACTTCTATAGGTATTTCTGAGACCACACCCATAACTGAATGGAAAACTTGAGTCAGTACTTTGCCCCATGATGAATGCCTGGTAGCAGCTCTGACTCCATGGCCTCATAAGATTCAGCAACAAAATCTGCTGACAGAAATCCACTCAGTCTCATGTAGAGTTTCAGAGGCCATTTCTCCTTCTCCATGAATAAAAGTACTGAGGGCTCTCTTTTTGGAGTTCCCAGAGAATTGGACTTTTTATTCTATTTCACTTTAAATGGAACTTCACCTGTCTAAGTTCTTCAAAGACAGGTGCCATAGTATAGGTTTTCCAGCCACAATGGTTGGCGTGGGCAGACTTACTGACAATGTACTCTTTGTGATTACTCAATAAGGCTAAGACTTACATGTGATGCCTCCCTTCAGCATCCCTTTCTCAGCCCATCCTGGGAAAAGAAATGCTTGTTAGATGCTAGATAAGTTGCCCTTTACTGTTCTGTCAGATATCATTCACTGGGGGACAGTAATGTGCCTTGTAGAGATTCTGTGAATTGCCTGTTTCATGGCACTAATCTGAAAGCATCCTTGAATTCAATTCAACAGCCTGACTGCCAGACGTCTCTTGAAGCCATATTAAAAAAAAAAAAAAAAAAAAAAGGAAAAGAAAAGAAAGAATGGGATTCTTATCTGGCAAGTACCGTACTGTAAAGCTCTGAGCATGATGGTCTGACTGCCTAACCGACTGGTAGGTAGATTCTGTTAAAACCTGAAAATCAGAGACAGATTTGTGGGGAGGAAAAAAATTCATCTTATTTATCAAATTTGTCTACTCGTATGCTTCCTAATTTTTAATAGAATTGTTTCCATTTTTGTTAATAAGATAAATGGCCTTAACTGCAAATAAGATAAATGGCCTTAACTGCAAACAAAACTGTTAAGTAGTTGGATTTATCTGTACCACTCATGCTCTTTCTACCCACTCTCTGCAAAGCCCCACCCCCCAGAGAGGCCAAATGTCCCTCTCATCTCCCTTGTGATTCTCCCATTTTACTTATCCTCCTTCCAATTAAGTATCATTTGAGGGAAGAATCTGATACATTCAGTTAGGTTGGATATAAAACAGCACTAGAATGTAAGCTCCACGAGGGCAGAAATTGTTCTCTGTTTTGTTCATTGGTGCATCTCAAGCCTGGCACATAAATGCTCAATCAATACTTGTTGTTCAATGATACGGCTCAGTTTTTTTACCTGATCCAGAGGTAATTGTACTTTCTTTTTATCATATGTTCTTGTAGGGATAGATAGGGAAGAGAAAGAGAGAGTGATTGAGCTAGCTATAAAAGCTGAAGGCTTGAAATCTCTTGAATCTTTTACCTTTAGTAGTAAAAGGTATTATATGCAAGACAAAATCTGTGTGGGAACTGTCTCTTCCATTGCCTTTTCTCTTGCTGCTCTTGAGAGGGAGGAGAGGCTTGCTGCAAAGGCACCTCTGTGAAGAGGTGAGGCCATTGTGGGAGGAGCTACGTGGCAACCATGTTGTGGGCCTGTTCACAACCATAAGGAAGGTGAAACTGTTCATAAGGAGCTGTTGCATTTTGTTGCTTTCCACCATGCTTTGCTTTGTTTTTCAAAGCACTCTGCCTTTGGTATATGGTAACACAGAGAGCCGGAAGCCTGACACACATAAAAAATTATTTGGTATCGCCTAGAGCCTGAATCTCTGGCATCACCTAACACTTCTTGGTTTCTGACTCAGTTTCTCTCTGAATTTTGGATTTCTAGAACAAATTCTGATGACACATCCTGATGTACCTCCCATGATTCCCCATCCCCTTTCTATGTTGCTTCTTCCCAAATTGCAAATGTAAGCTGACCCCTGATCATGCAGGCCTGATGCTGTGCAGCATATTCCCAGGCCTTGGCTCTGCGCCCCTCAGTGCAGGGGAGCTGGCAGCTATGGAGATATGCACCTTTTATCCTTAATTCCTGAGGAAAGAGACTAAGCAAAATATTTTTAAATTTTATTTTCTTATAATTATTTGTTAGGTGATCAGTATTTTCAAATGTAAATGGAGAAGACAAGTAAACAAAACTACCATAATAAAAGCAAATGAAACGGAAAAAAATAGGAAACGTTTGAAGGAATAATTGATAATATATCATTTCCTTTGTGAAATCTTCTCAACTCCCAAAGAAAAGTGTGGATTTTGTTTTGTGTGCCTAGCATTACTTCTCTTGGTATCAGAACAATCCCTGCCCCTTCTTTTTGGGGAGCTGCACATTCCCTATAAATGACTCCTGAATAATACAGATAGGTACTGCTGTGGTCTCTTATGTGACCCTACTAGACCTCTATGCCGCACTTCCCAGAGGGAATAATTCCCTGTTCAGGACAAATTTCCAAAGAGTGAGGCAAAGAGGGAAGTGGTAACCTAGTTTTCCCTGAAACATCCATATGTTGGATGCTATTCATATTTATAGGACTGGTAAAGCTCTACCGAGATCAAGAAGAAAGAGAAGTGAGAAACCTATACACCTGAAATTGAAGGCAACTCCAATTTTAGAGAGGATACCTGAAACTTTTAAAAAATTGGCTGTTATGCTGTAGAACATAACAACTTATGTAACAGCTTCCAGGACAGTGTGATTTGGTCAGTCATCTGAGCAGCTAGTTACCCTATTGAGAGAAAAAAGTGAGAGAGAAAAAGTACTACCATCTGCCTGAGAAACTCTATCCCCTCTCATTCTTTATCTTATTCCTTAAGAACATCACACCCATCTCTGCAAATTCCAAGCCACAAATCTCAGTTCTCCTTCCACTAAAATGCCACTCAGTTGGACTTTTGATAACTCTCCCTATTTTAATGACTGAAAAAGCTAATAATTGGAGGTTGCTTTTCTTAATTTCTGGGTGAGGAACTATGACTTGTTTATCTTAGCATTTTTGTTCTCCTTAGCATCTTTCCCACCAGCTGTACCTATAACAGAAACTCAATAAATATCTGACGGATGAATGAAAACACTTTCCATTTAGCTATATTTCCTGAAACATTTTTTTAAAAATCATCACTGTTTTTTTTTTTTTTTCTTATTTTTACAGACTTAATACAATTATTTCATTATGAATTCAGCTAACTTTAAGGGTATAGGCCCCAATACATTATAGAACAAGAATGATTGGTCTTTGCCAGATAGAAAAGGGACTCAGAATCAGGGATTTGTAGCTACAAACTGAAAACAAGTTTCTTGGTGTTGAAATCCAACACCAACTTGGCAAATCATTGCTTCTTGTTTTTAGAATAAAAGTTTCTTTAAAAGGCTCTAAAACCTTCTTTGACATCAACTCGCTAGTAAAAAACATTTTGATTATTTAAATCTAAATGAATCAAAAGCACATGGGTTAAATTTCCCTTAAACTACATATGATTTTTTAAATGAGAGGAAAAAGTGCTTGGCAAAATGCAAGTCGGGTTTTATTGAACCCAAAACTTTTCGAAAATAGCTTAAGTTGCTTGATGGGCACAGATCATGGTTATTTAAAATGTAACTTAGAAAAAAAAACTGTGAAGGCTAAAAAGATATTTAATAAAAATACTCAAATTCTACCTTTCTATAAAATATTGTGAGTAATCAGTTTGACTTTAAGAGAGTTCATATAATTCACTCAATGGAGTCAACAGACTTTTAATGCCCTCAGACCTGTTCTTTTGTGAACTATAGATCATCTTTAGCTTTTTAAAAGCATGGTGACATGCATTTTCACTGGAAATGTTCCCAGACAATCCTGACACTTTATGAAACTGTTCATAAGGAGCTGTTACATTTTGTTGCTTTCCACCATGTTTTGTTTTGTTTTCTAAGAAGATATTTAATTAATACAAATTGCCTAGCTGATACCATCCTGTCTCATCAGGCTTCCCCACTTCTCCTTTTCCCATCCTCTTTTATTCCTAGCCAATGAGTCTTTTAGAATGTTTTCTCTGGGAAAATAAGCCTAGGGTTAATTTCATGGATTCATCATGGCTCAGGGAGAATATGTCTCAAGTTAAAATGACCTTGTTTTCTATGGTCAGTGACATTACTAGTCATTCATTTGTCCAGACATAATTGAGTATATACTATCCACAGTTTGGGCTGGGCCTGTGGGTGGTAGATACAGTCTGCAAAGATAGATGCAGTCACTTCATGAAATTTGCATGAGCAGTAGGTTCTCAAAGCTGGCAAACATTAAATCTGGAAGTAGACTCAGAGTTCTGAAATTTTCCACCTACCAACATCATCTCTTCTCTTACCTTGCCCTTTCTCTCATTCCCACAGTTGAGGTTACTGTTAAGAATAGAAGCATCATTTTCATTTAGGTATAGTTTCACACATTTGTACTACTTTGGGTGGCCGACACAAACACCATTTTGCAGAGAGCATCACTCCACCACTCCATATTGGCTCTACCACTCCATGTGGACTCAGCTTAAGTTATGCTGCAATAAAAAACAACCCTAAAATCTCAGTGTCCTAGAGAAAAAAAAGAGTTTCTTTCTTGTTTGCACTACTCCTCTGTCATGGGCCAGCTGAAAAGCTGTCACTCTGTTCCATATTGCCTTCAACGTCCTAGCTGGGACATTACAATCTTGTGGCAGAGGGAAAAGAGAGAGGGTTCCACGATGGCTCTTATGTTAGACAAGGTTCTCCAGAGACCCAGAACTGACATAAAATATGTATTTGAATATTAAGACATTTATTATAGGATTGGCACATGTGATTGTGGGAATTGGCAAGTCTATATGCCTGCAAGACCACAACTTGAAAACTCTAATGAAGATGAGGTTGAATTCCACAGGTTGAATTCCACAGGAGAGGCTGTTTGGCTGAAGTAGAGGCATTCTAGAGGGATTCTTCTTTCCAACTTCTGGCATCCTCCGTTCTGGCTCTAAGACCTCCAACTGATTGGATGAGTAGACTCCTGTCATTGCTGAGGGAAATCTCCTTCGTTGATTGTAGACACAATCAGCTATTGATGTAATCAGCTGACTATCGATACTAACCCATCTTTGAAATACCTTCACAGTAACAATCAGGCCAGTGTTTGCTTGACCAAACAACCAGACCCCATAACCTAGCCAAACTGACACATGAAATTAACTATCACAGCTATTAAAGCTTTTGCTCAGAAATGGCACACATTTTTATCCACATTTCATTGGCCATATTAAGTAACCTGGTCAAGGTTGACATTATGCTCCAAGATGGGGTGGGGTGAGGATGGTGTTTTGAACTTTGCTTTATCTACCATACCACATGTAGACCCACTTTAGTATCAAAGAGAGAATTTGACCATGGTGCACTTAGGCCTATTCTTCAATGAGTTGGCTAATTTATATTTTTTAATTACATGAATAAAATAAATTAAATTAATGAAGTGCTATTGATCTGGTTACTGGGCACTTTCATATTGAATTTGGAAAGATATCTTCTTGGGCCTTCCCACTAGTATCTTAATTGCTCCATAACATAATGTAAATGTAGCTGTATGAGAAGATTTTCTATTTTTCATCTATAGTCCCTTATCTTAGCACTAATTTTTCCCTTAAGAAGATTACATTTAATTAATTTACAGCCAATCAACCAAACTCTAGACTCAAAAAGCTCTACTTTTCCAATTTTGCTAATTTTAGTTTTCTCTTTAAGAATCATTACTGTGCCCACGCTGAACATATTTGATGTTTACCCTTTTTTTAGATATTTCTGTGAGGTTCTTTTGAAAAGCAATGAAAAAGATTATTTTTTCCTTTTCCCATAACCCAACAAGGCTTAACTGAATCTGTTCATTTGTTTTGAAAAAAAAAAAAAAAATCTTCTTTTGGCTTAAACCAAGCATGGAAAATTTCAGCCCCAAAGGAACGTTTGGAAAACAGTTATATAAACAAAAGAAAGAAGGACTTGGATTAGAAAGGCTTTCTCACATTTAGCTACAACAATGCCATTTAATTTAGGGCCCAGAATAAATATAGAAAGCATTAGCTTGTTTTAGCAATGATAATAGTAATAAAAATAACTAAAAGCATGCTACAGTAATAATAATAAAGTAGCTAATGTTTGCTGCATGCTTACTACTTTATCTATGGGTATATTATAATACTCTATCATATATTCACTTTGGGAATATTATTTCATTTAATCCTCACATCAATTATATAAGGTAGGTACCATTATCCCTGTTTTACAGAGAAAGAAACCAAGCCTTTGAGAGGTTAAGAAATGTAACCAAGATCACAAAGTTAGTGAATGGCTGAGCAGGTCTAAATGATTCTAGAATCTAAAACTAACCATTAGCCCACGGGTTTTCAAGGGTGGTCTCAGAGTAGTAGCAGGAGCAGCAGCAGGAGTACCTGGGAATATGATAGAAATGCAAATTCGCAGGTCTCACAACTGATCTAGCAAGCAGAAACACTGGGTGCTGTGTTTTAACAAAGCAAAACCTCCATGTAATTCTGAAAGTTTGAAAACCACCCTGTTATTCTATATGTCCCCCAACAATATTTTTTGAGTAAAACTTTTGCTTTTATTCTCTTCTCTTTCTACTTTTTAAATGGAGGCATTGCATATAGTGAAGAGTGCATATAGTGAAAGTACTCCAAGCTTAATTTTATAGTTAATGATTGTTTCTATATGTATACATCCATCTAGTCACCGTTCAGATCAAGATATGGAACTCATTTAGCATCCCAGAAAGTTCTCTTGTGCCCTTTCCCAGTCAATCCACCCTCCTCCCAAAGAGTAACCGTTACTCTAAGATTTGAAATTTGTGTTCGATGCCAATTTTGTGCCCTGCCCAGATCCCTGGTGTCCAGCCCAGCGGCTATGAATGTTGGATGCTAACAGACCACAGCTGCCCTCTTTCTAGAAGACATCTTGCCCCCAGACCTTGTAGCCTTGGAGAAGGCAGGACTGACTAACCCAGGGGCACAAAAGGCCAGCCCCCTTGCCTTAAGGGAGGGAAACAGTTCTGCCTCCGGATTTATGCTCTAGCACCCTTCTTAGTAAATCATACCAAGGCAAAACATTACTTAAGATTACAGACTCTTCTAGATTCTTCTCCCTATCCTGTTTCCTCTCCTCCCTTACATGATTTTTCCGAGAGCGCACCTTCAAATAATCACGTGCTTCTGATTCCCTGTCCCAGATTCTTTCTCTAGGGAACCCAACCTAAGACACCACAGATTCATTTTGCCCTTTTTTGAGCTTCATAAACTTGGAATTATACACTATTTGGTTTTTGTGTATGTCTGCCTTTTTTTATGAGAGATTTGTTCATGCTGTTGTCTTTGTCAGTAGCTGGTGGTGTATTTCTGAGGAGTGTTCCATTATATGCATACATCACACCTTATTTATTCATTTTCTTACTCTGGTTTGTTGCTATTATGAATAAAAGTTTCTACGAACATTCACATATATTTCTTTTGCTGGACAGATGTTTTCCTTTCTCTTGGATAATAAGCTACAAATGGAAATACTGGGTCACAGTGTAAGTTTATATTTAACATTAGTAGATTTTGTGAAACAGTTTTTTAAAGTTGTTGGACCAATTTATACTCATTTATGGGCATTTTACTTGCTTCACACCCTTGCCAATCTTGCTATTGCTAGTCTTTTTGCATTTTAACCATTCTCCTAGGTGGGTAGAGGTACCTCATCAATACTTTCATTTGCATTTCCCTGATGAATAATGATCCTGGGTACCTTTGCATATGCTTATTGGCCAATTGCATAGCCTCTTTTGTGAAGTGGCTGTTCGTATTTTTGTCCATTTTTATTTGGTCATTGTTTTTTTAAATTATTGATTTGCAGGAGTTCTTTACATATTCTGGACACAAGTTTTTTGTCAGATATATATATATTGTAAATATTTTCCTCCAGTCTGTGGCTTTTCACTGTGTCAGTACTATCTCTTGATGAAGAAAAGATCTAAATTTTAATAAAGTCCAATTTGTCAAATTTTTATGGTTAGGGCTTTCTGTGTCCTGTTTAAGAAATTTTCTCCTACCCCAAGGTCATGAAGATATTTTTTTTATGTGTCCTTCTAAAAGCTTTATTGTTTTACCATTTTGTTGTAATTGGCTGGAATATATCATAAATGTCAATTAAATCATGCCAATCAATAGTGTACTAATGTTCTGTCTACTGGTTATATCAATTATAGAGAGAAAAGTATTGGAATCTCCAACTAAAATGTGTATTTGTCTATTTCTCCTTTCTATTCTTTTCCATTTTTGCTTCTGTATATTGACACACACACATTTAGGATTGTTAAGTTTTCTTGATGAATTGATAACCTTTATTATTATAAAATGTCCTGCTTTATACTTGCAAATATTGCTTATTTTGAAGTTTATCTTGTTTGAATTCTGTTTTCTTCTGATTAATGTTTTCATGTTATATCATTTTCCATCCTTTATATAATTATGTCTTTATATTTAAAGAGTGTTTCTTATAGATAGAATATAGTTTGGTCTTGCTTTTTTTCACTCATTCTGATATTTTCTGTCTTTTAATAGGATTTTTAGACCTTTTCCATTTAATGTAATTATCAGGCAGGTTGGGTTTAAGCTTCTTATCTTACTATTTGCTTTCTATCTATCCTATCTGATGTTTGTTCCTGTTTTTATCTTTTCCTGCCTGATTTTGGATTAATTGAGTACTTTTTTAGGATTTCATTTTGTCCCCAATATTGATTTATATTGACTATAAATCTTTTTTATTGTTCCAAGATTCACATTTTATACCTTTAACTTATTAAAATCAATAATATTATACCACCACACATATAATGTGAGAAACTTACAACAATAGAATTCCATTGGTGTTTGGTGTTTTGAGTATCATATATTTTATTCATGTGTACACTATAAATCCCACAATACATTGTTACTGTTTTTGTTTAGATAATTGTCTTTTAAAGAAATATAAAACTTAAGAAAATTTCTTTATATTTCTACACATATCTATCATTTCTCACATTCTATTTTTTTTTTTTTTTTTTAGATCTGAAATGAATTTTCCTAGCACTTGAAGAATTTCCTTTAACATTTCTTGTAGTCAATTTCTAGTGGAGATGAATTCTCACAACCTTTGTTTATCTGAAAAAGTCTTTATTTGCCTTCAGTTTTGAAAGATAATTTCATTGTGTATAATGACATTTTCTTTCTTTTTTCCCACACTTTCAGGTTGACATTCCATTGTCTTTGGCTTGAATAGTTTCTAGAAAGATGACTGTAATATTTCTTATGTTTGTTTCTCTGTATGTCATCTGTTTCTTTTTTCGTCTGGATACTTTAAAGATTTTTCTCTTTCACTGTTTTTCAGTAAAATTATTATAATGTGATTCAATGATATTTTTTGTAATATTTGTCCCACATTTTTACTGTAAAGGCAAAGAATCTAGAATAGACAATATAATTTTGAAAGAGACTGGAATTGGAGAGGTACACCATTTGATTTCAAGACTTACTATAAAGCTATAATGTGACATTAGTGTAAGAATAGACCATGCATTCACAATGGAAGCAACATCACCTAAGAAGGTAGAAACAGGATCTTGGAGGGGAAAATGTGTTATTCTTTTCACATATAACGCAAATATATACATACAGTACATAAACAGATCTATAATATATCTCTGATATTAAAAGTTCATAGGGAGAGTGGTAATTAGGAGAAAAAATATGCTATAAAGTCTTCTTTGAAGGATGATAATAAAAAAGAGGTTAAGAAACACTGGGATAGACAATTAGATAAATGAAACAGAATAGAAGGTCCAGCAATAAATGCACACATAGCTACTTATTTTCAGTCACGCCATCAATGAGGAAAGTCTTTTTTGACCAATACTGTCAATAACTGGATATTCGTATGGATGAAAATGAACCTCAACCTCTATCTTACTCCACTCACAATGGATCATGGTTCAAAAGCTTCTTTAAGAAAACACTGGAGAATATCTCTCCATACTTCAGATAAGCGAAGATTTCGTAGAACACAAAAATACAAACCATAAAAGAAAATAATGATATAATGATAAATTAAATATTTTATTCTTCAAAAGATACAATTAAGGAAATAAATAAACATGCCACAGACTGGGAAAATTGTTTTCAACATATATATCTAATGAAAGCACGATATACAAAAAGAACTCCCCACAGAAAGAACAAAAAAAATACTAACAGCAATTAAGAAATGAGCAAAAAGATTGAATAGTCACTCACTAGAATTGTAAAATAATGATTGACAGCATTGAATGGATGCAAGTACGTGGATCAACTGGGACTCTCATACTTCGCTGGTAGAAGTGTAAAATGATACAAACTCTCTGGAAAATTGTTTGTCAATTCCTTAAAGTTAAACATACATTTTTACTATGACACAGCAATTGCCCTCCTAGGTATGTACCCAAGAACAATGAATACAAATGCTTACACCAGTGGTTCTCAACTGAGGGTGAACTCCCTCCCACCAAAGGACTTTAGCAATGTCTGGAGACATCTTCGGTTGTCACAATTGGAGCTGCTACTGGCATCTAGTGGGTAGAAGCTAAGGACGCTGTTAAACATTTTACAATATACAGGACAGTCCCCTACAACGGAGAATTATCCACCCCAAATGTCAATATTGCCAAAGTTGAAAAATCTTGTTCTCCACAAAAACTTATAAATGAATGTTCTTAGTAGCCCCAAACTGGAAAATCCCAAATATCAACCAATAGGTGAGTGGATAAACAAATTGTGGTATATTCATACAGTGGGATAGTAATGAACAATAAGGTGAAGCAAGCTACTGAAATATGCAACCTTATGGATAAATGTCAATATCACTTTGCAGTGAAAAAAAGTCAGACAAAAGAGTACATCTATTTGATCCTATTTATATGAATATCTAGGAAAGACAAAACAAAGAGTAGATCAGTGGCTTCCTGGAACTGGAGGTAGAAGGTAGGTTGCCTGGGGCATGAGGGGACTTTCTGTAATGATGGAAATGTTTTATGTCCTGAATGTGGTAGTGGATACATGGGACATACCTTTGTCAAAATTTATTGAAATGTACACTTAAAATATGTTCATCTTATTGTATATAAATTTTGCCTCAATCAAGTTGATTTTTAAAATAAATTTGGGGTTGCATTGCACTTGGATCAATTTGGGAAGAAAGAATATGCCAGCAATGTTGAATTGTCTAATTGATGGGCATTTTTTTCCTCCACTTATTTAGTTCTTCTTTAATTTCACTTAGCCAAGTCTTGTAATTTTTAGAAAACTTTTTTTATCTTTGTTAGAGCTATTACTAGATATTATAACCGTACTTTTACTATTGTAAATTTTTTATTTCCCAACTGTTTGTTGATATGTTTGTTTTGAACTTACAACCTGTGGAGTACTATTGTATGAGAAAAGTATAGTGGCACTGTTTCAGAAACTTGGACCAAGAGATCTGGTTTTATTTATAAGATGTATTCCAGCAAATGTTATGCATTGTATTTTCTACAGTCTGCTATGTTTCCAAACATTTACTACCAGGCTGTGTTAGGCCTTAGCACTTATATAGTGAGATGGCTTCACTAGATAAGACTATGGTTTTGTATGGCAGCCATGGAGGTCCTTCATTTGCAGAGAGTGCAGTTAGTTGGCAGCTTCTCGCCGCAGAGCCTTTAGTATCAGCACAGCTTTCAAGGGGAGGCCGTGCTCTTTCTGGGAAGTCCCCAGCCAACGACTGAGCAGGGCAGGGGGGACTAGGGACTGGCCACTTGTACCCAGAAGGGATTCCACTAACCAGTCATCTTTTCTCTGGAACTCCCCTTGGGTTGACTAAGAAGTTGTTACATCTCATCACAGTCTGAGGCTCTTCCTGCTGAATTCTGCTTCCCCAGAGGTCTTTACTTTTTACTGGCGTGGACCTTTGTCTCAGTCTGAAGGCTACCCTTGCCCAGTTTTGCTCCCTCACTCCTTTCTCTTTCATAGGTGTTACCTCCCTGCTCCTGCTCTCTAAAAAACCACTTGTACTCTAGACCATTTCATCTGCTCCTCAGTGGACACAACTGACAACTTTGCCATATGTTTGAAGAAATTGGACTCTGTCCCTCAGTTACACTTGCTGTCACGCCCCGCCCCCCCCCCCAATTTCGCCATTCCTTTTACACTCAGAGATGATCATTTCTACTTTGAAAGTAAAAGCTCTTCTCCTTCTTAAGCATTTGTATACAGGTATGGCACATCTTGCCTCAGATCTGAAGGTCTGTGTGTGAGATTCTGTCGTTTTCCAGAAGGGAGCTCTGAAGGGTTCTTATACATAGATTATAAATCTCATCAAATATGATTGTTTTGCACAAGAAATCTTAGCTTTCCTCGCAAAGACTACATTTTGTTTTGCCCATGAGTCAGTTTATAGATGCATAGCCTCTAAATTAATATTTCTGTCCATCATGCTGCAAACCATTCGCTTGTTGGCTGGGAACACTGTTGAGTCTTCAATGTCTCATCGTAGGAAGGCTTTTTTTAAGTACTGCCAAGTCTTTATGCTTGGTTTGAGTTGCAAGGCTGAGATTAGGAAAGAAAGAAAAAAAAAAAACATAGTATTTTTCTCTTCAAAAGTTCCTTCTTTAATGGAATATGTTGTTTGAAGGCTTTCATCCAAGTCTCTGGGGTCTATAGTGGTAAAGGATTTCTGGATTTCTCATCTCTCACTGGTTTTCTGAAAATGCTCGAGACATATAGTGGTCCTTATTTAGACTTTACATTGCCATGCTCCCCTTTCATTCCTGTGTGGTCTTTTCAGGAAAGGGTAATTGCCCTGTAGCTTCCCCGTTACCATTCATTCACTCAACAAATGTTTTTCAGCACCTACTGTGTGCCAAGCATTTAGTGCATTTTTAAATTTTATTAGACAAAATAAAACTAAAAAGCAAAATTAAAACAAAGCAGAATCATATGTTGATTTAAAAACTTGGAAGAAAATAAGGTTTTTGTTTTGGTTTGGTTTGTTATTTTGTAGTAATCAGTCAATGAGAGGTTGTATAAAGTGAGTGGGAGGGAAAAAGGAGTAGGGTTAGTTAATCCTCTTGTTCTCTTAATGCTTTATAGTATAGTAGGAGCACTTACACTAAGCTGCAACTCAAAGTTCACCTGTCTAAATTTGAAATCCTGATATGTATCCCTTAAACCTCTTCCTGTCACAAAATCCCCCACTTTGGTAAATGTCAATCTCATTCTTCATGTTGTTCGTGTCAAAATCCTTGGAGTCATCCTTAACTTCTCTCTTTTATACCATATACCCATTTCATCAGGAAATGCTATTGACTCTACCTGCAAAAAAACAGATCTATCCACTTATATTTCCCACTATTACTCCGTCTAATCCACCATCACTTCTACATGGATTACTGCAATGCCCTTCCACCTGGTTTTCCTGTTTCTGCTTCTGGCCCTTATAGTCTATTCTAAGAGGTTTCTGGAGTCTTCCAGTGTTACTTCTTTGCTTAAAATCCATTGCCTCCCCATTTCTCTGAGTAAAAACTGATACTGAAGCTTTTCCAATGAAGTTCAATGGCCTTCGTGACCAGATCTTTTTCTCTCTCTGACGTTCTCTCCTACTGTTCTTCTATCCTGCCCTCCCCTCTACTACTATACTCCCCTCACTGCCTATAACTGCATCTGGGCCTTTGCACCTGCTAATCCCTCTGCCTGGAACCCTCTGCCTCCAGAGAGCCACTGGGCATCCTCTCTTAACCTCCAGGCTTTACTTAGATTCCACCTTCTCAGTGAGGCCTTCCCTAGCTCCCCTATCTAAATTGTATATACACACACGTGCACACATACATCCCTTCCCCATTTCCTTTTACTATTTTTTCCTTAGTACTTATTGTAATCTGAAACAATCCATATTTTTTTTATTTATCCAATTTTTGATGAACAAGATTGTAAGCTCCATGTAGGCATGAATTTTTATCAGTTTTTCAGTCCTGTATCACCAGCCTCTAGAGCAGTGTTCAGCACATAGCTGGCACTCAAAAGATATTTGCTAGCCAATGAAGTTTATCCGAGGCACGATTATTGCTAATTGAAAACTTTTCCCAAGTGCCAACTGGCAACACAACTGGAAAAAGACCTTGAATAAAAGGGGGAAA
>JAKSZT010053770.1:48990213-49243204 GCA_026826555.1 Tolypeutes matacus | reverse complement strand
AGAAGATCAAAACAGCACTTTCATTACTGCTGCAGTCCAGAGTCAATGTCGTGGCTTTGGGTTTGTGAACCCAGCAGGAGTGCTTGTAGAATGCCCCAGAGCTGGGCAGCTCACTAGCCCCCTGCAGAATCCCTGAGTGAAACAATCTCTCCAGTGGCCAAGGCAGACCCTGGAAAAGCACTGCACACTTTGTGTTGTGAGGAGTGGATACCAAGAACAGGAAGAGAAACAGCCTGACTGGCCAGGGGTCTTTTGCAAATCTACTAATTAGGCCAGTCACTTTATTGTCCCTGGGACAGAGAGAGTAAGGGGCTGAGAGAATCCAGGAATGTGCTTTAAAAAATCTCTCCACTTGTAAACCAGAGGTTGGAAAAGTCACTCCTGTCTGACGTTATTCTTCAGACTTCCCTCCAATACTTGCTCCTTTGTGTGTCCTTCTCTAACTTGCTGAGAAACTTAGAGGCTTCTTTGCATAGGCCAGTACTTTTCAGCCAAAGGTGAGTTTACCCTCTAGGAGATATTTGGCAGTGTCTGCAGACATTTTTGGTTTGCACAAAGGAGAGAGGGTTGCTACTGGTATCAAGTGAGTAGAGGCAAGGGATGCTGCTAAACATCCTACTATGTGCTGGACAGCACCCCTCGACAAGATATCATCCAGCTCAAAATGTTACTAGTGCCAAGGCTGAGAAACCTTGTCCTTGGCAAACATTGCCCCTAATTTGTACTCTCCCACCCTCACCTTCTTAAAGTCCCTGAAAGAAAGATTGTTTATTTCATTTTGGAGTTCCAGTGCCTAGTACAGGAGCTCTTAACCCTTTTTTGTTCCACAAACCCCATTGCTAGTCAGGTGAAAACCATGGACCCCTTCTCAGAATGTAGCGGCAGATAGTTTTATGACACTCAACATCAGTATGCCTTTAAATTAAATTGCAGCATTATTCAAAATTACATTCTACAACTTGCCCATAATTTCAATACCTGATAACCTAACACTGTCCAACATCTGTTCAAATGGTCATTTTTGGCAAACATTTAGAAATTCGAGTTTTCCCACGGTGTCATAAAACCATCTCCACCATCCTTACCAACCTTTTTGCACTCAGAACATGCTACATCAAAATAAAAATCATACCAAGGCCACACTATACTGTGTATTATTTAATAAATATATCACACCCACACTAACATGTCCCCACAAGAATTTTTTTGAATTTTCAATTCAAGCTCATGAACCCCCTGAAATCTTGGGGGTCCGTGGACCCCTGGTTAAGAACCCCTGGACTAGTAGGTGATCAATAAACATTTGCTGAAAGATTTAAGGAATAAATGAATGAATGAGTTGGGTCATAAACATCAAAATTTCAGGAAAACAGTCAACCCACTGGATGACCCAGGACTAAGGCTGCTAATTTGGTCTTCACAGTGTCTGTGAAGTACCAAAATTTCTTATAAAATGATGTGTGTGTATATTTTCATTTTTTCTAAGTAGAAGGCCTAGATTTTACCAGCTTCTCAAGGAAGTCTATTGCTCCAACAATCTTAAAGTCACATTTAAGACAGCAGTTAAAAAATTATACCTTGAGCATTAGTATATCAGTCCCTCTTTCTAGGAAAGGTCTGGATACAGCTTTCTGATTACCTTGTGGTTCTGACTCATCATACCCAAATTTAAGAACCACAATGCTTGTTTTTATGCTCAGAGCCTCCTGAATCTGAGTATCTCATTGTCCTCTTACCTTTCTTGACCTTTAGGTCACATTTGCTGTGCTGATATATAGGGAGATTTCAAATATTGTATCCTGAGCTTTTCCTCAATCTGCCCCCATTTCATTTGTTTCCAATTTGTATTCAATTTACCAGCACAACGTGCAATGTTAAGAGACATTAGAGATTATTTGTCGAATGCAGCCATTTTACAGATGACAGAACTGAGACCCCAAAATGATGGCATTGCTCAATATCAGAGAAAGTACAAGGATTCAAGTACAGGTTTCTTGATTCCATTTGAGTGTGCTTTTTAGCACATAAGCTAATGTTTAAACTCTCATGACTTCCCAATTATTGCCTTTTATGCCATCTTGCTTCTTAAGAAATTATAGCTGTGGTACATAATGGAAGCTGCCTGCCGTATCTTGAGATTTGATAACAGCAAAACAATAAAAAGAAGTAATAAATAAAAGAAAGAGGAGGATAGACAACTCTATGACAATGATAGTTACTGATCTTGGAAACACAAGCCAAACAGATCCTTGCACAATATGCCTTAACCCAGAGTTCTCAGAAAAGATCACTAAGGATGTCTTCTCCTCTTAGGTGAAACAGAGCTTAGGTCCCCAAGACTGACTGCACATTGAGGTCTGACTCAGACAGATCAAGTGAGTGAGACCTCATACCCTAAGTTCCAGAAATCAGGAAAGGTGCAGACAATAGAGGCCAAATATTGGCCAGGTAACAAGTTCATCAGTAAGAGATTAGCACCTTGTTTACTGCCAAGAAAACTGTCTCAACATTTCACCTTCTTCTTACTAGCTGGTGTTAATCCCTAGCAAATCAGAATCAGCTTCTCTGCCTCTGATATAGACCTGGCGCTCCTTTTTTTTTTAAAAAAAAAAATCATTTTGGCCATTTAGTACCTATGCAACCTGTAGCTAAATACTTTCCAACTTTAAGTCTCAGTTTTCTTATCTCTAAAAAACTTAATGATAAGGCAACCACTCCATAAGTTGCATGTGGATGCTTAGCTATTGCATAGATTCTAGTAAGTGCTTAATAAATATTAACTATTAGTATTTATGTTTTGATATTTTAATGGAATTGTTTTGGAGGATACTCCTCCAACTTAACCATTACGTTTTTCAGTTTCTTCAGGAGTTTAATAAATTCTGCTTTGGAAATGCAGCGTTCTCTTTAATAACTGAGATGAAACATTTCCTTCACATTTCAGTCAAAAATTCTGCCACTGAGCAAGTGAAGGAGTTTGGGGTTTAATTTCATGCTGGCAATCTACTAATCAAAATTGCTGCTTAATCACCCTAGTCTTTGTATTAACCAATACAAAGAAGAGTCAGTGTATGGAATGGATACATTTTTACCAAATTAAGTTCAATTATATCTTAGTTTAACAAGTTATTTTTTCAGTCTTTTATGTGATTGAGCTCTAAAACTGTGGAGGAGTAGAGTGACATAGTGGTGGGGTGCTGATGATGCAGAGAAATTTGTGTAAGGACAAGAAAATAAAAGCACAAACCAGCTCAAATGCTTAAATTGATCTTACTAGATGTTAGAAAGAAAAACAAAATCCTTCCAGTTAAACATTAAAAACAATTTTGCCTCTTTCAGGGGATGTGTGTGTATGTGTGTGTGTGTGTGTGTGTGTTATAGACATATTCTAAATTTGGGGATTGTGGGGTGATTTTTACGAATAATTAGACAACTAGGCACTGGGAATTTTTCCTCTTGGACTCCAGAAGCAAAGTTTTGTTTGTTACACTTTCGGGATCCTGGTTCCATGCAGGTCCTGTTGTTTTTGGTTATTTTTCCCCCCTTAATCCCAATACCCACCTCCCTCACCAATAGCCACTTGGATTTGTTTAATTATGTCTTGGATATGTACATATCTTTGCAAACTGTGTTGATGTGTATATTGCTTTTCTCACTCAAGACTATGTCATTTGAATGTTGCTGTATGTACATCTACTATATTGCTTTTAACTGCTGTGTGGTATTCCAGACAAGCATTTGCTACATTTTATTTATACATTCTCCTATTGATTGGATCTAGATTGCCTCCATGTCACACTTACCACATATAACCATGTAGGAATAACCTCATAGGTGACTGGTTATGTATATTTGAGAATATTCTCTGGGGTATAACCTCAGGAGTGGGACTGATAGGTCTCAGAAGAAAGACTACATATATTTAACTAATATATGTTCATATACATACATGCATGTGCAGGTACATGTGTTCACATTACGTAACTGGTGTCAGGTTACTCTCCTGAATAGCCATTCCTATTTACATACCCAGCAGTGCTCTAGAATCCTTGTTTCCGCCAGATTCAGCAACACTTCATATTCTACTGTTTCCAGTTTTTGTCTCTCTGATCATTAAACATATTTCATTGTTGTTTTAATTTGCTTCTTTTTTTTCTGATTTCTAATGAAATTAAGTATCTCTTTATATACCCATTAATCATTTGGATTTTCCATTTTGTGAGTCACTTCTATAGCCTTTGTCTTTTTAAAAAAAAATTTCTAGGAGTACTATGTTTATTCTAGTTTTAGACCTAGCAAATATTTTCCTCTGAACAGTGACCTGTTAACCCTGTCTGTGGTGCTCTTCGTTGAACAGAAATTCTTAATTTTTACATGGTTATAGCCATCAGTTTTTGTGTAGATTTGTTTGTGCTTCTTGGATCTAAGGAGCCATTCCTGAGGATGAAATTAGAAAATATTCCTTTACATTTTATTTTACTAGCTTCACAGTTTTTTTCTTGCACTTTTTGGTTGTTAATTCATTTGGAATTCCCTTTTTTATGGTGTGAAGCGGAGAGTTACTTTATTTTTCTCTGCATAGTAACCAGCTTAGCGGATATCATCTATTAAAAATTTGCTTGTCTAGACTGACCTATTATGCTCCTGCAATCATATATAAAAAATTCTAGTTTGGAATTATTATAGACATATCTTGTTTCTGTTCCTGGTGCTTGCATTTTATTTATTTATTTATTTATTTATTTTTTAAGATTTTATTTATTTATTCATTTATCCCCCCCCTTGCTGCTCATGCACGCTGGGTCAGTTAACCACGCCGCGCGGGCGGGCTTGCCTTCACCAGGAGGCCCCGGGAACCGAACCTGGGGCCTCCCATATGGTAAACGGGAACCCTACTGATTGAGCCACAGCCGCTTCCCATGGTGCATGCATTTTAATACAAAGTTAAATTTTACTTGCAATAAATCTCATAGCATCCTCTAAGATCTATTTGCCTTCCTACTGGAAATATTTGACTAAGGGTCTATTTAAGAGAATCTTATGTTAAAATTTTTCTCAGCTTTGTGCCACTGAGACTATCAGAAAACTCCAAATTCAAAGATCTTTTCCATTTTGAAAATATTACTCTAATGTCTTCTTTATCTGGAGTTGCCATTGAGAGATTTAATAATAACAACTAACACAGAATGCTTACTATGGTATTAGAATACTATACACAGTGTTTAAACATTTGACATAGCAGAACTCATTTGCTGTTGATCATAGCAATTTAATTCTTGTTCCCTTGTAGGTATAATTTACTCCCCTCCCTTGAAAGCTTGTAAAATGTTTCTTTTTCTTCAGTGTCCTTAAATATTAGTATATTGTACCTTGGTATGGTTTCTTTTTCATCTATTCTGTTTATTAGTCCATGGGTCTTTTTTAATCTAAGGTCTTATTTAATCCTGAGAAAATTTTATTCACTATTTCCTCAAATTTCTTCTCCTCCTTTTATTTACTCCCTTATCCCAAAACACCTGTTATACAAATCTCAACATTTACTTTACTTCTATCCTCCATATCTCTTACTTTTTCTTTTATATTTCCTTGCCTGCTCTTTTCTGGGAGAGTTCCTCCATCTGATTTTCCAGGTCATTAACTCATTCTTCAGAAATGTTAAGTTCTTTATTTCAACTATCATACTTTTTTCCCAATTACTTTCACTGACCCAGTCTTATAATACTATTTTTCAGTTGCATGTTCTCAATAATCTCCTTTTTTCTTTGAGGATTTTTTATTGTACTTTTGAACAATTTTTGTTCTTCCTGGTATATAAATTGTGCTTTATCTGGTATAGGTTATTCAGTGTCTTCCTTCATACTGCTTGTACCTCAAAAAATAGCTACCTTGATTGGTTACACTTTCAAACTGAAGCAACAAAAGCCTAGGGCTGTATTTAGTACCCAACAGAGTATATTTCACAAGGGGAGGGGTGTGTTCCTCAAGGAAGAATGTCTCTGATGTTCACATTTGCCCTCTCTCACTCACCCTGCTTGCTCTCCCTACCACCACCTAGACAGCCTGGCTTGAAATCTCCCTATACCTTGGGCACTACTCTTTGTCAAGAGCTGTCTCTTTGCGTTGCAACCACCTATCCCCTGGGGTATTGAAAGGGGAAGGGAAGAGGGAGAAAAGAAGGCTGAAGGGCTGGTCTGATCCCCACCCCCCTTGTTTTCATCATTCTCCTTCCAAGCAATAGAGCTTTCCCCCACTGAGTCCTGTCCATAGCACAGGGATGCCCTTTGCTCTGGGCTGCCATCCCCTCACACCCCCAACCTCCCTCTGTTGCCCCAAGAGCTTCTTACAATTTTAAGTTCAGTTCGATGGCTACTCAACCTTCCTCTCTCTCTTTTGGCATCATCAGGATTGGGTAGGGAACAACCATCACCAAGAATTAGTTCACTCTCCACAGGACTGACCAGTTAACTTTTTTGGTTCTCAAGTGTATTCAGCCCTCATTTCTAAAATATGTTTAAGAATACATGTCTGCCAAGAAATATGGTAAGGCTGAGTCTTTCACTCAGGAAGTTCTAGCTCTGCATCGATAGGTGTTTCACAGAGACTCGAGGTGACAGTTTTCTGGTTAATGTTTTTAGTTTTTAGAAAGAACATGGTCAGCCAAGACAACACGATGGGCGTTAGGAATTGGCCAGAGGAATTGGCCTCCAGTCACTCTTTGCCTTGTTCTTGCCTTCTTTCCCCTTCTCTCTCTCTCTCTCTCTCTCTCTCTCTCTCTCTCTCTCTCTCTCTCTCTCTCTCTCCATGTAGAATAGTCATGAGTTTTTTGTCCACAGCAATCTGAATCTGCATGGTGGAGAGATGGCCAAAGCTGATTTGCAACAGGAAGTTGGTTGGAAATGGAGAGAGAAATACTTCTTTCCTTCATGGTCAGAGGATTGTGTCTAGACTAGGATGACTGATTTGACTCTGAAATTGAAATGTTGCAAAGCAATTTTTCCAACAACAAAAGGTGACTCATATAAGCAAAGCATGTATGGTTCTTTTTTTTTCTTTGCTCTTCTAACTGTAATGTCCCCTCTGATTTCTAGTATTAGCATGTTTCTTGCCAGAAGCAAGCTAGATAATTAAGTAAAGACAGCTGGATTAATCACTCCAAATTACCTATGGTCTACAAAAGAAAAAAGGATTACCAGAAATCTACCATGAATTTTTCTTTACTCCCAAAGTGAAAATATTCAGGGAACTATTCAGAAATGTTATTTTATTTGCATTCTGCATTTATGTAAATCTGCCAGAATAAATGGTTTCCAATGACATCATACTCTCTCCTTTGTAAGTAGATAATTAACTGATGGGTACACTTCCCAAAAGAAGGATTTCACCAAATAAGGGTCTTTGCGAATACAAATGCACAAACTGGCACACATGCTGAATAGAAAAATTAATTTACACCCCCCCCCAAAGAGAAAGAATATAACTAAATAACTGCTTCTTAAGAATGATAATGTTATCCATTTAAGATATTCTTGTACAGATATTCCCAATTTATTCAATAAAGAAAAATAGTTTTCAACCCATGGTCCAACTAATACATTTGAAATGGAGGGGGTGGCGGGTGGAGAGGCTTCTGATAAGACTGGCATTGCTCCTTATTCTCCATCTAGACTCTTCCACAGTCACTGGGAAGAATAGAATCCTCCATCTATAACTTGTAATGTGAATCTCCCCAGACCTCAAAATTCACTGAATTATAGGGACGGCTCCAGGAAGCAGACAGCAGATCAAGGAACTGTCTGTCAAGATACAATAAATATTAGAGACTACTTATGCTAAAAGGGACAATTTCCCCTAGAGTTTCACAGAACTAGAATCCAGGGCTTTATGAGCAGTTTGGCAAATAGCAATGTATATTGATTTGCATCACATGTACTCATTTCCCCTTTCTTGACACAACAGCTATGCTCCAAATTAAGTTGGTTCAGCTTCTCTCCCCAGCTTTTATTCTACTGCATTTTTTATTCAAAGGCACCCTCATTCCTAAACTCTAATTGGTCTACTCATATCCCTTTCATTTCTATTTTGTCTACAATCTCCTTAACCATTGCAAATTGTTCTTTTCTCCCTCCTTCCACACCGCTCCCCACACTGATAGTCATACTTAAGCCCAGTGTACTGAAATACTCAAAACTCACATTGACCTATCTTTAATATCTGATACTGTTGAATACAAACCATACTTCCTGAAAGAACAATTCCTGCTATTTAGTGAAATTTAAGTTTATGCCAAGCACAATATCAAGCATTATGTATGCATTGGCCATTTGTGTATTTCAAATCACCATTGAATAAATGAAGTAATCAGGTATAAAGGATTTAAGTAATTGCTCACATTTCCCCAGTAGTAGAGGAAAGATTCAACCCTAAGTCGCGGGTCTTCCAAGCCTACGCTCTACCCTCCATACTGATACTCCTTCACACAATATGCTTTTGTCCCTTCACATTTTCCTCTGTTTCCTCTTCTCTCACCTCCTTAAATTTGGGGATTTTCAAGCCCCATAGTTTTCACTCTGCCCTTTTTTCTCTGTACTCTGCTTCAGGCTGTTTCTAGATTCATGTCTGGGAATAATCTCTTCTGTCCTCTAATTCAAGCTTCTCCTTCTCTCTGACTTCCTAATAGAACTTCCCCCTTGAAACTTCCACCCATCACTTCAAATTCAACAAGTCCAAAATCCAGTCTCTCATCCTCTCTGTCATAGAAATGTCAGCACTCTTCTCCAACTTCAGGGTTACAAACTTGGAGTAATCTTGAATTATCTTTCTATTTCAACCCCAGTATCTGGTTATCACTAAAGACCTATTAGTTTGTCCTTCAAAATGTGTCTCATAATCATTCCCTCCTTTCTCTCTATACCACCATCACATCCTTGTCTACTACATGAATTCACTATTGTGGTGTAACAAAACACTCCAAAAACTCAATGTCTTAAAACAATTATTTAATATTTGTCATGTATTTGGGGGTTGGCTGGAGGTCAGCTGATTTGGGCTGGGATCAGCTGGGACTTAATTCTTTTTCCTTAGGCAGGCCAAGACATGTTCTTCTCTTGGTGCTAGCAAAAGCAAATCCAATCACCCAAGTGCTTCTCAAGTTTTTTTTACACGCCACGCCCACTAACATGTTATTGGCCAAAGTAAGCCACATGACCAAGCCCAAAGTCCTGGGCTGGGGGCCACAGGATGGGAGAGAGAGGTAGCTACTATTTATAACAAAAATCTAACCTACCACATCTCCTTATTCATATATTATGGCACAGCTGCTTTTGCTGACTGTAGTATCATCTTTGACTAATGTTTCCTACATACATTCCCCAGGTCAATCTTTCTTAAACACCACTTTTATCATGTCATTCATTGTCTCTAAAACCATGAATGGGTTGTATTTACAATTATACTGTCTAATGTCTTATTCCTGTCTTTCAAAATCCTTCATAATTTGGCCATTCCCCATTTCCTCAACATTCATCCTCCACTATAATCAAGCCAGATTGTTTAGCATTTCATGAGCATACTGTAACTATTCTCATCTAGGTTCCTTCATTCATACAATTCCTCTTATCCTAAAAGCTCCCTTTTCTCTCCAGTTCTAACTGTATCTCCTCCAAAAGTCTTCCTAGATAATCTTCCCTAACTTGTCTCCATGATATACTATTGAATCAAGGTGCTGCTTCTCCCAGGGGAAGATTTGTTGTTCATTTATTCATTCAACAAAGATTTACATCATATTTACCAGGTGCCAAGCATTGTACTAAGAGTCGGAAATAAACAATGAAGAACGCCCAGTTCCCAACAAAATGCTGGTTGACAATCTCTTGAGGGAGGTTACGGTGCTTCATGGGTGAGTATAGCATGCTATGGGAGTACACAGAAGGGGAATTTAACCTTGTCTTGGAGGACTACTGAATGATATTTGAAGGACAAGGTGCTTATGGTGAAATCTGCAGAATGAGTAAAACTAACTATGGTATTGGAAAAAGTTAGATGAGTTCAGAGATACTTGCAAGTAGATTTAACAGGAATTGGTTATCAAATGAAATGAGGGTGAGGGAGAGAAAAGAGTCAGGGATGTGTTTGGGTTTCTGGTATAGACAAAGTAAATAAAAATGCCACTAGTTTGCAGAACTTAGGAAGAAGAGAAGGAGATATGGAAAAGTAGACACAGGACAAAGAGGCAGGTGATGAAGTGGGATTGTCACACCTTGATTCTAATTGAAGAGTGATACTTGTTTCATATATCACCAAGCAGGCAGGTAGGGAGGCCCTTCCCAGGACCCTTGAATGACTCCGTGTGGGTGGCTACCTAGTCTGCTCATGAGTGGGAATAGGCTAAACCAGAATGGGCCTAAAAGAAGTACTATGGTCTAACATTGTCTGAAATCCATATCAGCCAAGTTATGGTTACCATATGCATGACAGAGAGTTTCTGAAGATAAAACCATGAGTCTCTGTGAATTCTATCCTTATTGGACTTAAAATATTGATAGTTATAACAATTCCTCTTTCCATTGGTGGGATTCCTGAGAGATATAGCTCATCCCTACTCATTTGGGGTAATGGAGCAACACATAAAAGAATGAAGTCCAAAAAGGCTAGTCGGATTTTGCATTTAAAGAATTTTAGTATTTTTTTTTTAAGGAAACTGAAATTAAGATTGATCCTTTCTATTCTGGGAAGTAAAATTCCTTTTGCTAGAAAAATGATTGAAATGCATATTGGATCTTAAGATATAAGCAGACTTATAGAGTTTTTATATTAATCTCAGTGATATTGGAAGGTTGCCCCAAAAGATAATAGTGCCCATAGGAACCATGGAGACACTCTCAGAGGAAGGAAAGGTGTACTTGATGGTTTGCAATGCGTTCAATTACTGGGTAGATCAGAGACTCAAGGCTCTTAGTAGTGGAAAAGACCATTAGATCACCTACCCCACCCCCCTACCAGGGCAGGATTCCTCTCTCTGGTATGTTCGTAAGGACTCTGTTCAGTCTAGTTTTAAAGGTCTTAAGTTTGGAGGCTTTAATCACCTCCTTCAGAAGATTCTTCCCTACTATCATAAGAAGTATGTCCTTAAGGGAAATTCACTGATACTTAACCCATATTTTACTTGTTATAATTTCCTATTACCTAATTAATACCTTTCTCTGAGCCTTTCCTTGTGACTCATTCACCATGTATCACCTCTTCCTCTGCGGTATTTTCACCATTCAGATCCCTTGCATGTGGACGGTTATCCTGAGTCTCTAGTCAGTCTTAATAGTTAGGAAATGTTTAAGCCTGTAGTACTAATAAATCAGCTCAAGGTATAATTAGAGGCTTAACTCTGTGAAGAGAAGATGTAACCCATTTGTTAATAACATCACTTAGGTCTTTCGAAAACATTCTTGCCTAAAATAACTGAGTCAAATTAGGAACTAGCCTTAAACAAAATGTCAAAATAATGGCTTTCTAAGACATTATGAGTCCAATTCCTTCACAGAAAGCACAGCTAAAATGCTCTGTAGCTTTCTGTTAGTTATTCCACGAGACTGGTTGACTCTTAGCTTCTCTGAAGTTGATTAAAATCCAGATGTGATTAATATTCATCAATGCACTAGATACTTTCATTTAATCCTCACATTATACTCATTTTATAGATAACTACACTAAGGTGAAGAGAAGTTAAAGTAACCTGACTGACACTATCCAGTAGAAAATGACAGACTCAGGATATGCATCCATGTTGTTGGACTCCAAATTCTGAGATCTTGAAATGTCATTCACATGATTGTGAGCCATAAAATGGTGGGCTTGAGACTTTCCACCAGTCTGTGAAGCCTCAGCAAAATATCTGCCTTGTACTTTCAGTTGTGCCATGAAGCATATTGGCATTAAGAGCAAGCAAGATAATGGCTGTATATGAGTTAAGGAAATCATATTTTCCACCTGGTAGTAATCATGTTCCTGCCCACCCCCACCCAACCAACTTTGCATTACCCCTTTCTGTTTTATAGTACATGTGGCCACTGCCACCTCTGTCCCTGTCACAACCATTTCACAGGGTATCCCATTAATGCACCAGCCTAGGACAAGGAAAGAGAAATGAGGACAAAGAAGGACTGGATTGCTCTGCATTCTCTTCCCATTGCCATCTTTGGGCTCAGCCTTTCCTGAAGTCCAGAAAAGGGAGGACACAACCACTTCTTCTTCATGCAGGGCAGAGGAGAATAATTCTTCTCTCCCCACTCCCCATAACCAATAATTTCTAGAGAATTATCCCTCTTGTCTCCCTGACTCTCAGTTTCCGGGAATTAAAACCCTTGAGTGGAGACTTGTTCCCCTCAACCTTAGTCGCATCAATGCAGGAAGAAAAAAAGGGCAGGATCCTGGGGGCCCTTTGCCTGGAGGCTCACTCTGGGCCTGGGCTGGAAGCTCAGGAGCATGATGGCTCTACTGTTTTACCTTTAAACCTTCACAGAAAAGCGTTCAGATCTAGGGGTGCACAACCATCATGCAAGGAGCTCATTTCCCCCAATTACAGGTGCGGAGGGATTTGGGCAGGTCTAACCAAGGAACACTGGTCTTTGCCTGGGCACCCATAACCAAGTGGGTTATAGGGTCTGCCCCAATTCAGCTATATTTTTCTTATCAAACCATCTCCAGAAGAGGTTTATTTGATCAAGAAATCACATTATGGATAATTTTGTATTCATGTATAAATTTTAATTATAAAAAGTGTTGAAACTTATGTAGGGATAATTTCTAAAGGGTGTAAGGTAAGAAGCCCATATAGGCAAAATTGGTCATAAAATTACCTTAGAGGGGCACCACACTGGAAATCAGTATGTCCAACACAGATTCCCCCTCCACCTTTATACCATATTGCAAATTCTTTAAGATAACATCCAGATGAAGTAGTTGACTTAAACACCTAGGGACTTTACTATATGAAAAATACATACCCTTATTTACTTAGAATCATGCTTTGTGTGGCAAGACTCTGGAATAATGAGAGGCACAAGAGAAATAAGGCAAACTGAGGGAAGAGAATATTCATGGTTCCATCTCTTGTTTACTCTCATGCCTGTACTCAGTGAAGAGAAAGAAGGTGGAATTGGTGCTTTTCCATTTCTCTCAGCATATTCATTGTCCCGAGTATTTATAGTTGTCTTCTTTTAAGTTAAATGTATGTATGATGCAAGTTTCCTGTATATGATATAGATGCCCCTTATTATTGTTCACCCAAATCCCACACATTAGAGTAACACCAACAACATTATGATCTTAACAGCCAATGTTCAAACATATTTTGATAACTGGAGTCTTAACACTTCATTTTCTACTATTCTTAAGATAGTGAAGACCATATGTAGGGCCTGGGAGATCTGCAGTTATGATGTAAAATACCACTGGAAATTATGATTTCCTCATGACTAGGATGCTGGTATTCTATTGACATCTGGGTAGACCCAGGAGCTGTATTAGTTGATTCCCAAAATAATTCTATAGCCTTGGTTTGAAATTGCTTTACATTTGTTCACATTTACATTTTAAATTAAAATTGATGGTGAGTTGTTTTTTGTTGTTGTTGTTGTTGTTTTGTTTTTAGGAGATACTGGGGATTGAACCTGGGACCTTGTGCATGGGAAACAAGCACTCAAACCACTGAGCTACACCCATTCCCTGAGGGTCAATTTTAATACTAATATGTGTCCTTATAATTCCCACATTCTGAAGTTTTTATTTATAGTTTGGAACATTGGAAAGAGGAGAGTAAGAAACAAAAAGAAATAAAGGAGAGAAAAGGAACCAAGGTTTATTGAATGTCTCACATGTATTTGAGAAATCTTATTGACTTAATCCATGTATTCTTTTTTTTTGTCAAAGATCTATTTATTTCTCCCCACCACCACCACTTGTTGTTTGCACTCACTGTGTCTGTCCGTTGTGTGTTCATCTTCCTTTTAGGAGGCACTGGGAACCGAACCTGGGACCTCCCATATCAGAGGGAAGTGCCTAATTGCTTAAGCCACCTCCACTCCCTGATTTGTTGTGTCTTTCATTATGTTTTCCTCCTTGTTTCTCTTGCTGTGTCAGCTCACCATGCCAGCCTGTCACATCAGCTCGCTGTCTTGTTTGTCTTCTTTAGGAGGCACCAGGAACCGAACCCAGGCCCTCCCATGTGGTTGACGGGAGCTCAATTGCTTGAGCCACATCTGTTTCCCAATCAATGAATTCTTTACCTAAAAGATTTGTATTATTATTCACCCTTTACAAATGGTGTGCTCCAGGAAGTTTGTTCCAAAGTTCATGCAGTAGTAAGTGGCTAAGTCCAAAATCAAATACAAGTTTCTCTGACTCCAAAGCCCTTCTTTTTTCCACTGATAGTAAAGGAAGGAGTTTCTACTTTGCTTATTCAAAGAGATATTGGGGGAAAAAATAATTGAAGAGTGATTGCAACATATTTTGCAAGTAAAATATGCTAATGGGAACTGATGGTATTGACCTACTGACCCCACAAGAATTGTGCACTTGATGAACTTTAAGACTCACTAAACCAGTTTTTTTTGTTGTTGTGTAATTCCTCTTCCTGTCACTCTCTTAAATATACAGGGGGATGGATGTCGCTCGGGTGGTTGGGCATCTGTCTCCCTTATGGAAGGCCCTGGGTTCAATCCCTGGGACCTCCCGGTAAAAAGAAAAAAAGAAAAAAGTAGAATGCGTGTGGGCCACCAGGCCCTGTGCGCGGGTGTGCTGCCAGGCTCCGTGAGCATGTGAGCCGCCAGGCACCTGAGCCACACAGCAAAATGATGACATAACAGGAGAGTGACACAAGGGAGAGCCAAGATGAGAAGCGCCAAAAAAACAGGAACTAAGGTGGTACAGGCAGTAGGATGCCTCTTTCCCACATCGGAGTTTCCAAGGATCGAATTCCAGTGAAGACAGGAGGAGAAGGATGAGAAGAGAGGGCAGGAAATGGACACAGAGAGTTGCCCAGCAAATGGACACAGAAACAGCAAAAATGGGGGTAGGGGGGATGGATAAAAGTAAATAAATAAATAAATAAATCCTTAAAAAATGTATAGGGAAGGACGATACGGACTATAGTTAGTAGTAATACTTTGATGATGTTCTTTTATGATTTATTAACAGATATTTCACAACAATGAGGGGTGTTTGTGTGTGGGGGGGTGATGTGTGGGAGCCCTGCATGAAGTTATGCATGTTTGTCTTGTAAGTTCACGATGTTTACTGAACACTTATAGTTTATGTATGTTCATGTATGAATGATATACTTCAATAAATTAAAAAAAAAAAGAGCATGTAGCTTGACAAACACAACCTCAGTCATGTGATCAAGGTGAGCATTAACAATGATAAGCCATATTGATAATATGTATTTTTATTATGGTAGGATGAAAATGGCCCTTTATCTTGGTAGGCTTCCTCCCCAAAACATATAACCCCAGTCTAATCATGAGAAAAATATCAGCAAAATATAAATAGAAGGGCATTCAGAAAAAAATACCTAACCAGTACTCCACGGAACTGTCAAGGTCATCAAAGACCAGGAAAGTCTGAGAAACTGTCACAGCCAGGAGAAGTGTAAGAAGACACGACAACTAAATGTAATGTGGTATCCTGGATGGGAACCTGTAAAAGAAAAGGGGATATTAGGCAAAAAACTAAGGAAATCAGAACACAGTATGGACTATAGTGGATAAAAATGCATTAATATTAGTTCATTAATTCTGACAAATGTATCATACTAATGCAAGATGGTCAAAATAGGTGAATGAGGTGGGGGGAATATGAGAATCTCTGTACAATCTTCATAACTTTTCTATTATCTAAAACTGTTCTAAAAATAAACTTTATTTGAAAATAACTTTTAAAAGAGCATGTAAAACAGGATTTTACTTCAAATAAATTCCTTAAAATGTGTGTTCTCCTTCCTTTGTTCTCATGCATCTTCAAAAATCCCAAGGACATAGCAAAAACAGGCATTTTTATTTTACCTCACAGAGAATTTGTTTATCTGGGGAAATTGTAATAAGTTAGACTTGCCCCATTCTGCCTTCATGAATGGAGACTAAGAAACTGAGGGCCATGGCTTCTGGTCAACCAAGATGGCAGTATAAGCTGCTCCAAGGTGCCAATCCCCACAGAATCTTTCAACAACTAGAAAAAACTGGCAGAGTAAACTTCTTCAAAAACTCTGGAAAATATTTAAAGGGTTGCAGTAACTAGGTGAGTGCTGAATCAAGAACACACAGCTTCAAAATGGTAGGAGACGCTTGTAGCATGCAGGCTGTACCTCCCATCCCCCCATCCTACTCCCCATTCCCCATTGCCAGCCTGTGTTACCATTGTGAGTCCTTAGCCCTGGTCTGGGAGGAAACAGATTAACACTGTGCATACTGCAGTGCCTATATATCTGTGCCAATCTATCACGTAGCAACATGAAAGACTGAACCAGGAAATGCATTTCAGGTTCACACTCTCAGAACTTGCCCTGTAGGCAGAAGCAGCTTGTGGACAGCTAAAGAAGTATAAGAAACAATTAAGTCAGAGCAGGCTGTGGCAAAGGATTACCTGCTTTAAGTGACACAATAGAGCACCCAGGAGGGGGAGGGAATCGGTTTCATAGGCAGTAGAGGGGCCATTCAAATTTCTGTAAACTGGAGTACTCCTAAGGCCTTCAGCAAGCACAAGGACAGGACAAAGCACAGACTCAGAAAAGACAGAGAGGACTGTACACTCCTGAGTTGCCTCAGGCTGGTCTCCTTGGCAGGAGGACTAAACTCTGTGTCAGCCAATACAGAGTCAATCTGCAAAGACTGTGAAAGGTGCTTTTTGCATTCATTGGTTTGTATTTTTAAGCCCCTAGCACTTAAGGAAATCTGTGTGGTATCATTAGCTGGATACAAACTTAAGGAACAGAGAGATCAGAGACTAAATCCCAAGGTTAAAGCTTTAAAATATTAAAATGTACAGTGTATAACAAAAGACTACAAGATAAAGAAACAGGAAATGATGGCCCTTCCATAGGAACAAGATAAAAATCCAGAAACAATCAACAAAGAAGACAAAACTTTGGACACACTAGAAAAACAATTTTTAAAAGAAGGATCCTCAATATGCACAAGGAGATAAAGAGAAACACAGAGAAAGAACTAAAGGTATCAGGAAAATGATGAATGAACCATATGAGAATCTAAATTAAGATATAGAAATTTTAAAAATGACCCAAACAGAAATACTGAAGTTGAAGACCCTAGAGCATTTCAACAGCAGATTGGACCTGACAAAAGAAAGAATTAGTGATCACAATGATTCCCGCTGAGGAGCGGAAAGAAAAAGGAATAAAATAAACTGAACAGAGCCTAACAGACTTGTGGGACAACCTCAGACATACCAATTATATGCATTATGGGAGTCCCAGAAGGAGAAGAAAGAGAGAAAAGGGCAGAAAGAATATTCAAACACCCTAAATTTAATGAAAACATGAATATGCACATTCAAGAAGCCCCACAAACTCCAAACAGGTTAAACTCAAAGAGAACCAAATCTAGACACATAGTAGTCAAAACAGTCAAATGCCAAGAACCAGGAGAGAGTTCTGAAAGCTGCAAGAGAAAAGCAATGTGCTATGTACAAGGAAGTCCCAGTAAGATTAAGTGTCATTTTCTCTTCAGAAATCATACAGTAAGAAGAAAGTGCTGAAAGAAAATAATTTCCATCCCACAAGTCTATATCTGCCAAAACTGTCTTTCAGAAATGAGGGAGAGATTAGTTCATTCCCAAATAAAGAAGAGCTGAGAGAGTTAATCACCACTAGACATGCCCTACAAGCAGTACTAAAAGGAATCTTTCACACTGAAAGGAAAGGACATTACACTATGGACTGAAGCAGCATGAAATAATAAAGACCTCCAAATAAAGGTAACCATATGGGTAAATATAAATATCAGCACTAATATATTGTATTTTTGGTATGTAACTACACTTTTTGCTTCTTACAGCTTCTAAAATGTAAATGCATAAAAGGTAATGATAAATCTATGACTTTGGACATATAGTATAAAAAGATAATTTGTGGAAAAAAAATGAAAAGGTAGGGGGATGGAGTATATAGGAACAGTGTATGTGTATGCTATTGAAATTAGGCGGGGATCAAATCAAACACGACTATTAAAGATTTAGAATGTTAATTTGAAACCCCATGGTAATGACAAAGAAAATACATGAAAAATATATACATAAAGAAGTGAGGAAGAACTAAAAAATGTAGAGTATAAAAAGTCAATATATATAAAGAAGAAAGTAGGCATTAAAGGAAGAATTGAGGAACAAAAAAGAGATAAGGCTTTTAAAGACCAAATAGCAAAATGGCACAAGAAAGTCTTACATTTCTATAGTTACTGTTTTAGTTTGCTAAATGCTGCTAATGCAATATACCAGAGATGAGATGGCTTTTACAATGGGATTTGTTAGGTTAAAAGCTTACAGTTCTGAGGCTATGAAAGTGTCCAAATCAAGGCATCACCAGAGATGCTTCCTTCCAGAGCTGCTACTCTGGGCTATCAGGCACATGGCAGGACACAATGGCAGTGTCTGCTGGTCTCTGCCTTCTTCTCCAAGCTCTGTTCCTTTCAGCTTCTGGCTGCTTCTGGCTTCTCTGGGTGTCATTGTTTCAGCTTCTGGCTAACTCTTTCAGCTTCTAGGAGATTTCCTCTCTGTCTCGGTGGCCTTCTTTTGGTGTCTGTGGCTTTTTATTCCTCCATTTATAAAGGACTCTAGTAAGAGGATTAAGACCCACCCTTGGTCATACAATCTAATCAAAGGCCCTTGATTGAGCTAATTTAATCAAAAGCTTCCACCTACAATAGGTTTATATGCACAGGAATGGATTAGCTTTAAGAACAGGATTTTCTGGTGCCCATGAAAGTTTCAAACTGCCACAGTTACTTAAAATATAAACAGATTAAACTCTCCAGTCAAAAGGCAGAGAATGGCAAAATGGTTAATAAAAGCATGACCCAAATATATGCTGCTGACAAGAGATTCACCTTAAATTCAAAGACACAAGTTAGTCAAAGGTAAAAGGATAGAAAAAAATATACCATGCCAAAAGTAGCCAAAGTAAAGCTCTGTTAGCTACACTAACATCATGTAAAATAGGCTTTAAATAAAAACCTGTTACAAGGGACAAAGAAGGTTACTATTTACAGATAAAGGGGTCAAGTCAACAAGAAGACATAACAATTTTATAAAATTATAAGAATTTAATGCAGTGGTCCAAACTATGTAAAGCAAATGCTGACAGGTTTGAATGGAGAAATAAACAGTTCTTCATTAATAGTGGGAGAACTTAACACATAAATTTCAATAATGGATAGAACATCTAGACAGAAGAACAATAAGGAAATAGAAGACTTATATTCTAAACTCTATACTTATACTCTAAACCAACTACACCTAATAGACACATAGAGAACAAATTGCCCAAAAGCAGCATAATATACATTCTTCTCTAGTACACATGGATCATTCTCCAGAATAGACCATATGTTAGGTCACAAAATAAGTCTCAATAAATTTTAAAAAAATTGAAATCAGACTATATATGTTTCCCAAACACAATATAATTAAGTTAGAAATCAATGACAGAGGGAGAAATGGAAAATTCACAAATATGTGGAAATTAAACATCATACTCTTTAATAACCAATGGGTCAAAGAAGAAATCACAAGGGAAATTAGGAAATATCTTGAGGCAGATGAAACTGAAAACACAGCATACCAAAACTTAAGGGATATATGAAAGGCAGTGCTAAGAGGGAAATTTATAGCTCCAAATGCTTATGTTTAAAAAGAAGAAAATTCTCAAATCAAAGACTCAACTTCACAGCAGGGGGATCTAGAAAAAGAAAAGCAAACTAAACCCAAAGGGAGCAGAAGGAAGGAAATAATGATTAGAGTGGAGATAAATGAAATAGAGAGTTTAAAAAGAGAGAAAATGAACAAAACCAAAAGTTAGTTCTTAATTTGTACTAAAATTGATCGTAAATGTTTGGAATGGTATAGAGGTGATGATAACACATTAGAGTGAATGTAATTAGAAGCACCAATATGGGGGTATAATTGTAGTTGAAAGGGAAATTTTCTGTATGTCGCTAGAAGGGAAGCAAAAGGATGAAACAAAGGACTGTATAGCATAGTGAGCTCTGTAATGGACTAGGAGTGTGGGTAATAGTACAAATATAAGAATGATCTTCCATGAATCAGAGCAAACATACCTTAATAGTACAAGATGTAAATATTAGGGTAGTGTTTGGGGAAAAATAAACCTAAAGCAAACTACTGACTGTAGTGAATAGTAATATATTAATATTTTTCATTACTTGTAAAAAAAAAAAGTAATTATCCTAAGTAACAGAAACCAGATACCAAGTAATGCATATTGTTTGACTCCATTTATATAACTTGTAAATATAAGTAAATTTATAGAGATGGAATTAGGTTAGTGGATATATATGGCAGGGGAAGGATAGAGAGATCGAGAGGTGACTGCTAAGGAGTTTTTCTTTTTGGAGTAATGAAAATTCTGTAATATTGATTGTGGTGGCGAATGCACATTTCTGTGGTTATACCCAAAGCCATTGAATATACATTTTAGATGGATTGTATGGTATGTGAACATATCTTAATAAAATTAAAAAAAAAAAAAAAAAAAAAAAAAAGTTTAGTTCTTAAAAAAGATCAATAAAACCAACAAACCTGTAGCTAGACTGACTAAGAAAAAGGAGAGAGGATGCAAATAATAAAATTGGAAATGAAAGGAGGCTATTATTACCTACCCCACTGAAATAAAATGACTATAAGAGTATACTATGAATAAATGTGTGACAACAACTTAGAAAACCTTGATGAAATGGACAAATTCTTAGAAACATACGAACTACCTATACTGACATAAGAAGAAATAAAAGATCTCAACAGACCAATAACAACTAAGGAGATAGAATCAGTAATGAAAAACTTCCCAAAAAATAAAAGCTCAGGGTGAGATGGCTTCAATAAAGAATTTTACCAAACATTCCAAGAAGAATTAACATCAATTCTGCTCAAACTCTTCCTAAAATATTGAAGAGTAGGGAACATCCCTAACTCATTCTATGAGGCCAATATCATCCTAGTGCAAAAGCCAGATAAAGATACCACAAGAAAAGAAAATTACAGACCAATATCCCTTTATGAATATAAATGCAAAATCCTCAACAAAATACTGGCAAATTGAATCCAACAGCAAACTAAAAGATGGCATGATCCTTATACAGAAAATTCTGAAAATCCACAACAAAGCTAATAGAATGATTCAACGAATTCAGCAAGGTGGTAGGGTACAAGATCAATACCCCCAAAACTAGTAATGTTTCTATATACTAGTAATGAACAATCTGGAGAAGAAATCAAGAAAAAATTCCATTTACAATAACAGCTAAAGGAATCAAATATCTAGGAATAAATTTAACCAAGAATGTAAAGGACTTGAACATGGAAAACTATAAAACATTGCTTTAAAAAAGTCAAAGAAGGCCTAAATAAATGGAAGGACATCCCATGTTCATTGATTGGAAAAGTAAATATCATTAAGATGTCAATTCTACCCAAAGTGACTTTACAGATTCAACATAATCTCAATCAAAATTCTAACATCTCTCTCAGAAATGGAAAAACCAGTCATGGCAATTTATATGGTAAGACACACCAAGTTGCCAAAACCATCTTGAAAAAGAATAACAAAGTTGGAGGATTCACATTTCCCAATTTTAAAACTTATTACAAAGCCACAGTAATCAAAATAGCATGGCACTGGCACAAAGACAGACATATAGATCAATGGAATCAAATTGAGAGCTCAGAAAAAATCTTTCAAATCTATGACAAATTGATTAATTTTTTTTTAATTAGAGAAATTGTAGGTTTACAGAAAAATCATGTAAAAGACACAGCATTCCCAAATAACCTCTTCCCTATTATTAACACTTTGTATAGTGTGGCACCTTTGCTACAACTGATGAAAGAATATTATAATTACAGTATTAGCTATAGTCCATAGTTTACATTAGGGTGTATTTTTTTCTAATATACCACCCTATAATTAACACTTTGCATTGGTTTGGTACATTTTTTTTTATAATTCATGAAAGGATTTTTAAAAATAATTTTACTATTAACTATAGTCCATCATTTACAATAAGGTTCACTGTGTTGTACAACCGTGTTTTTGTCTTTTAATTTTTATTCTAGTAACATATATATAAATCTAGATTTTTCCTTTTAACCACATTATAATTCAGTGCTGTTAATTACACTCACAATGTTGTGCTACCATCACCACCATTCATTTTCAAAGCTCATGATCAAACCAAATAGAAATTCCATACAAATTAAGCCTTTACTCACCATTCCCTCCCCTCGCCCAAGCTCCTTGTAACCTATATTCTAGATGCTAACTCTATGAGTTGTTTATTCTAATTATTTCATATCAATGAGATCATACAATGTTTTTCCTTCTATGTCTGGCTTACTTCACTCAGCATAATGTCTTCAAGGTTCACCCATGTTGTCACATGTATCAGGACTTCATTCCTTTTTATGGCTGAATAATATTCCATTGTCTGTATATACCACATTTTGTTTATCCATTCATCAGTTTTTGGACACTTTGGTTGCTTCTATCTTTTGGCAATTGTGAATAATGCCACTATGAACATCAGTGTTCAGATATCTGTTCAAGTCCCTGCTTTCAATACTTTGGGGTATATACCTAGCAGAGGGATTGCCGGGTCATATGGTAATTCTATACAAACAATCCAATTAAAAAATAGTCAAAAGACTTGAATAGACATTTCTCTAAAGAAGATACACAAATAGGCAAAAAAAAAGCACACAAAAAGATGTTCAACATCATTAGACATTGAGGAAATGAAAATCAAAACCATAGTAAGATACCCTTGGGGAGTGGGAATAGCTCAGTGGTTTGGGTGCTGCTTCCCAAGTACTGGGTCCTAGGTTTGATCCCAGTACCCCCTAAAAAGTTTTTTTAAAAATATACCATTTCATACCCACTAGAATGGCTACAATTTTTTTTTTTTAATGGAAAATAAGAATTGTTGGAGAGGATGTGGAGAAATAGGAACATTCATTCATTGTTTGTGGAATATAAAATGGTGCAGCCACTGTGGAAAACAGTTTGGTAGTTCCTCAGAAAGTAGGTTTAGAATTACAATATGACCTGGCAATGCCCAAAAGAATTGAAAGCAGGTTCTCGAAGAGAAGTTTGTACACTGATGTTCACAGCAGCATTATTCACAATTGCGAAAAGATGGAAGCAACTCAAGTGTCCATCAACAGATGAATGGATAAATGAAATGTGGTATATGCATACAATGGGATATTACTCAGCCATAAAAAGGAATGAAGTCCTGATACATTCAACAACATGGAGGAATCTTGAAGACAACGTGTTGAGAGAAATAAAGCAGACACAAAAAGACACATACTGTAAGTTCTCACTGATAAGAGATAATTAAAATATGCAAATTCATAGAGTTAGAAACTAGAATACAGGAGCCAGGGTTGGGGCAGGGAATGGGGAATCACTGCTTAATTTGTATAGAGTTTCTGTTTGAGGTGATGGAAAAGTTTTGGTAACGTATGATGGTGAGGGCAGCGCAACGCTGTGAATGTTATTAACAAAACTGAATTATATATGGGAATGCAGTTAAAAGGGGGGCAAATTTTAGATTTTATATATGTTACCAGAATAAATTTTTTTTAAAAAATCACCATAGGACTGTACAACACAATGAACCCAAATAGAAATTATGGACTATTGTTAATAATACAATTATAATGATAATCTTTTATCAATGTAAGAAAACTACCATACTAACACAATGTGTTAATAATAAGGAAAACTGCATGTGCAGGTAGAGTGGGTATATGGGAACTCTATATTTTTTGCATGATTTTTCAGTAAACCTACACCTTCTCTAATAAAACAAAAAGAAACTCAGGGTTATTTTTCTTCAGATTTGTTATTAATTAATTCTGATCTTAAAAATCCCTTTTTCCATTTGTAAAAGATATAAAATGATACCTCATAGGAGACTTATAGAGTTTAATGAAATGAAACAGAAAAGTAAATTGTGCATAAAATACATTACTTTAGCACTAACAGTCTAATATTGACGTATTTAAAACAAGGCCAGAAGATTTGACTTCCCTGTCAAAGAGGCCTATAATGATTTTATTCCTTTGTTGAATTTTCTTCATACAAATGAGCAAGTACTTAATCTTTGCTTAAATACCAGAACATGCTGACACAAGTTGGGGACAGAATTTCATAGAGTCCACACCCTGGCTCCTGTTCTGTTTTAAAAGTCCAGGACACAGTGTTAACTCAGCTTGCAAGTCATTGTTTCATGAATCAGCCCCTCAATGCTAGCAAAAAATTCCTTAGCAACCTAGCTGTGTTGTTTTAAGGTAAGAGAAGATGCCTAGGGAGAAGACATCAAGGCTACCTCATGTACAGACTTGCCCTGCCCAGGATGTAGGGAATTTTGCTTTGCTTGGAATCAGCCTCAGAATTTAGAATTACGCTACCTTCAGCTTACTTTTCTAATATCCTAAAAAATGCATGCTTTTCCTAAGATCCTAGGTGTTTGCTTTCATATTTGTGCATGCTTTGCCTCTGCTCACCATCACTGAGCCATAAGAATCTTCCCGTCTTTGTCTTTAGTCTGAAGTTGTGGTATGACACACTTTGGCTTACTCTCAGTTCTTGTTCCTGAGAGTAAAGTTCAAAAGGAAAATAAGGAAAAATGCTCATTGGGTTCCTATTTGTGGGCAATATTTATTTTTGCAGAACTTTCAAATCGTTATCCCCAAATTCAGTGGGCATTTTTATAACATGGAAATCATCCCCCATGAACATATTATTGGAATAATTACATCCTTATCTGGAATTCCTCCAAGTGTTGAGTAGTTATTCAAATGGTGTACTAACAAAGGAGAATTTGACTTCACATTTTATTTCTATCATTTCACTCATGAAAGCACCTAAAAGGATTTTATGGAATGTAAACGTGACAATGAAACAAACTTACAAAGTTCTGTGGCTTGGTTTCTAAAATTATTATCATCTCTCCACTGAGGAATTCTGCCTGGTGGGATTCAAAACTATTCAAGAATTTCCGCAGATCCAGAACCTCATTTAAAAGAGTTTAGGCTTATTATTCATAAAGTCACCAGAAAAATTTAGTAATTTATAATGAAATGTCTTTATAACAAGAAACTTAGTTTTGTTCTTCCTTCAGATATCTATTTCATCTGGACTAAGGACAACAGTAGACTTAATGCAATGGAACCAGGAAATAAAGGGAAGAGTCTGTTTTTAAGCTGAGACAACATGCTGAAATTTCCTCTATAATCATGGTACCACAGGGCTGTATCTGCCCAGCAAACTGAATATTCCTGTCACTAGTCAGAGTGTTCTTAGTTTAGGGACATACCAAAAAATTCTTAGGCTATAATTCTCATTTTTCTGGATGTCATATGAAACCACACCTTCTGAATTCTAAATTTCCAGCCCATTGCAACCTTCTCACAGCCTTTGGACTAGTCAGCATTGTATTTTGTTTTCCATTTACTTGACTTCCTGAGAAAAGGAGGCATCCATGTGTACTAATTACTGTCAGTTCCATTGTAGAATTGGCCTTTTTTGTTTGTTTGTTTGTTTGTTTTGCTTAGTTTCTAGCATTCATCTTATTTTGGCCTGTGTGGGAACAATGTACCACATTTCAAATGTGTATTTTTGTCTTCAGTTAAATGGGTTCCATAAACACAAAAATGTTATTATAGCATTACAAAAGAGCACCATATGGGATGAACCTTCCTTTTGTTTCTCATCCTATATGTATGAATGAGAGAATTAATATATGTTGACATAATAGTAGGGAACTTCATACTTCGTTACATACAGTAAATGATGGAGTACATGAGCAGAGGCCTACCTTTAGTCAGTCATTACTGATCTGGAGTTTTAATTTAGAGAACATTTGCTTTGTTCTAATTACGGGACTTGTAAAGCATTGATAGGATAGCAGGGAATCATGCAGAGAGGAAAAAATATGATTGTAATTGACATTTACATACTACTTACAGTTTCTGTAACACATTCACCTAATTCTTAAAAGGATCCTGTGATGAAAGAATGGAACTGGGACAACTGGATATCCACATGCAAAAGAATGAATTGTGACCCCTACCTCACACCATATATAAAAATTTATGCAAAACAGATTATAGATCTAAATGTAAGATCTAGAACTATAAAACCCTTAGAAGAAACACAGGAATAAATCTTCCTGACCTTGGATTAGGCAGTGGTTTCTTAGATGTGACAGCAAAAGCACAAGCAAAAAATTTAAAATTGGACCTCATTAAAATAAAAACTTTTGTGTTTCAAAGGAAAACATTAAGAAATTGAAAAGACAACTTACAAATGACGCATCTGATAAGAGATATGGATCTATAATATCTATCTTAAAATTCTCCCAACTCAATAATTTAAAAAAACAAATAATCCAATTGAAAATGGACAAAAGATTTGAATGGACATTTCTTCAAAAAAGATATACAAATGGGCAACATCACAAGAAAAGATGTTTAACATCATTAATCATTAGGAAAGTGAAAATCAAAACCACAGTGAAATACCACTTCACACCCACTAGAATGGCTATAATCCAATAGACAGACAGATTTGGTGAGGATGTAGAGAAACTGGAACTGTCATACTCTACTGGTGGGAATGTTAAATGGTTCAACACTTTGGCAGTTCCTCAAAAAGTGAAACAGAGTTACCATATGACACAGCAATGTACTCCTAGTTATATCTCAAGAGAAATGAAAACATATATCCACCCCAAAACTTGTAACTAATGTGTTACTCATTATGTCATTCTATGGCATTACTCATAATGGGTTCGGTTCTGGTGCCTCCTAAAGAGGATGAGCAAACCAGCAAGCTGACACAATGGGCTGGTGCGGTGAGCTGACGCAATGAGATGATGCAGCAAGATGACACAACGAAGAGACACAGCAAAGAAACACAATGAGAGATGCAACATCAGGGAGCGAAGGTGGCTCAAGGGATTGGGTACCTCCCTCCCACATGGAAGGTCCCAGGTTCGGTTCCTGGTGCCTCCTAAAAAGAAGACAAACAGAGAGCAGACAGAGAGGGCAAACAACATGTTATCTGTGTTGGGGGGGAAATAAATAAATAAAATAATATTTTTAAAAAGTGTATCTAACCGAATATCCATCAACTGATGAATGGCTAAACAAAACCTAGTATAGCCATACAATATAAGATTATTAAGCCATAAAAAGAAATGAAGTACTGATATATGCTAAAACATGATTGGACCTTGAAAACATTATTTTAAGTGAAAGAAGCCAGACACAAAAGATCACATATTGTATGAATCCATATATATGAAATGTCCAACATAGGCAAATCTATAGAGGCAGAAAAATCGATGAGGGGCTAGGGTGAGAAGGACCTGGGGAGTGACTGCTAATGGGTAAGTGGTTTCTTTTAGGGTAATGGAAATGTTCTGGAATTAGTTTTGGTGGTTGCACAGCTCTGTGAGTGTAATAAAAACAACACTGAATTGTACACTTTTAAAAGGGCAAATTTTATAATGTGAATTATATATCAATAAAGCTATTATTTTTTTAAAAGCCAACAATCCTGTAAGGTAGGTATTAGAACTACCTACATTTTAAGTAAAGTATGGTTCACAGAGGCTAAATGACTTGATTAAAATTTTAAGGTGGTGGTACAAGGCATTGATGAGACCAATGGTTCTCAAAGTGTGATCCCTAGCCCAGCAGCATCAACACCACTTAGAAACTTCTTAGAGATGCACATTTTCAGGTTACACCACAGATCTACTGAGTCAGAATCTCTGGAGGTGAGGCCCAAAAATCTGTGGTGTAAACAAGCCCTGCAGGTGATTCTGATGCATGTCCAGGTTTGAGAACCACTGGGTTAGTTACTGCTCTGATAGCCTCATTGCTCTTCCACTCACTAGATTTATACCTTAGGCAAGTTTCTTGACTTTTCTGTGTCTTGAATTATTCACCTGGAAAAATGGTTTTCACTGGGTTATTGTGAAGACTAAATGTTTTAACACAGATAACATGCTTGAAAGATAGCTTGCCACTTTGTGAGTATTTAATAAGTGCCAGCCATTATTATGCAATAGTACTGAGCTGATTTGGGACTCAAATGCAGATCCTCTAACTCAGCAGAATGTGAGTCATACATGTAAGCTTAAATTTTCTAGTAGCCACATAAAAAAGAAAAAAGATACAAAAGAAATTAATTATAGTAATATATTTTATTTAACACAATACGTAAAAAATACTATCATTTCAACACACAACCAATATAAAAATTTGTGAGATATTTTACATTATTTTTTCATACTAAGTCATCAAAATCCAGTATCTTTGATACTTGGAGCACATTCCAATTAAGATGGCCCACATTTCAAGGGCTCATTAGCCACATGCAGTGATCACTTTACACTCTAAAGTTCCTGAGCCTTCAGGAATACGGTCTCTGCCAGAGGATTTTCATGAATCATCCTTTCCCACCCATGTCCCATCTTAACAGGTGATGCTGCACTGTAGATGGCCTTCCCTTTGACCCAGTGCTTTGGCTTCATGTTGTGACACAAGGATGATCTGTAACTCAAGAAGAATGTTAGTGGAGTAACATATTAGATTGCAGCCTCTTGAGTGTTGTTCATTGTTGTGAGTCTAGAAAATGTGTCTGGCACATAGCAGGCATTAAAAAACTTTTTTTTTTCAATTAATGAATGGACATTAACAGTGCTTTTCTAACTTAATCTTTAATTTTATAATCATTTTCAAATTTAAACATCTAATAATTTCTTTAATATTGTCTTTACTTCTCACAAGGAGACCCATCTTTGTCTTCTAAATTGATTTATAAACTTCTAGTTCCTTGAAAATATTTATCAAGCCCCCAGTAGAGATGGGTGGTTGGAACAGTTTCCCAGAGAGTCTGTGACACCTTACGTGAATCAGCTTCTTCACTGACATCCTAGAATTCTAGCAGTGGATGCTGTGGGTAGTTTACTCAAAGTAAAATATGAGGTCTTAATAACAGCCTACGAGGCCTTCCTGACCTCATCTCACAATTTTCTTCCCCAGGCTCACTCCTTTCTGGCCACCCTGACTTCCTTCTTGTCCCTCAAGCACACCAGGCTTGCTCCAACCTTCCTACTTTGCCCTTCAGGTCTTCTTTGCCTGGAATGCTCTTCCCCCAATATCCACTTGCCTAACTCCTTTCACAACCTTTGAGTCTTTGCTCAAATGTCTCTTCTTTTCCATGAGTTCTACCCTGACTTCCCCGGATACCCACCCACATTCCCCATTTTCCTAACCTTGCTTTTTTACCCTCCTTAACCTGTAACCACCTCTTAACATATAATATGGCATACTATGTTGTTTATTGTTCTCCACCTAGAGATGTATTCCAACCTAGAATAGTGGTTGACATATAGTACATGCTCCATAAGTATTTGTGGAATGAGTTAGTTCACTCATAGTCCACGCTCTTTAATATATCTCTTTTCTCTTTTACTTTTTAGCCCACACTAGTTTTAGCATCAGTTGGGGTGTTTTGCAAGTAAGTCTGAGAAGTTGAACTCTCCCAACCTGTTGGTTGGGCTTTCTCAGTGAAGGGTCCTGTCTCGGAATTTATTCCTCTGGGCAGGTTGCCAGAGCTGAATTTGTCTTCTTTGGGGCATGATGCAAGATTTAGGGGCTTTTCTAGGGAGGGGCGTGTTTCCATTTTGGCTGACTTTATTGTTTTGTCTGGGGTTTTATTCTTGTGTTGAGTTTTATTTGTCTAGGTTTATCAAGCAATTTAGCAACTATTCTTCACAGAGCTATGGAATAGTAGAAATTAGAGCTGGAAAAGACCTCACGGTTGATCCAGTCCATCCCCCTTGCCATTGAAGTCTCGCTTTGCACAATACAATGTCCATGGCTTTGTTCAATGAGGTTTTAAGTATCCTCAGAGATTCCTTTGGGCGCCCATTCAACTAACCTAATACTCTCAACAATTAACAAGAATTCCCGATGTTTTGTCTAAACTTTCCCTTTCTTATTTTCATTTCATTTCTCCTATTTATAGTTCATGGTAGCAAGTCCTTTCTCTACTGGGTTTTTATACCTTTCAGAGAAGTGTGGACTTACATTTCTTTCTGTTGGTTCTTTAGCCAAACTATATATATGTTCCTACCTTAAACTTTCTTCATTCTTTTTTGTTTAATAGTGCTTTTTGAATTCCTTCCAACTCTTCACTTTGATTTGTACTAACCATAGTTTCACCAGTCACCCATCATACAACTATACACAATGCTTTTCCTTCTGAAATCTAAAGACAAAGTACTGCCATTTACCATTTGAAATTGCAAATATATCCAATTTACTGCCATAATCAACCTAGGGTGTTATTTTATTCATCAGAATATTAAATAAGGCTTGTGCAAAGCCATTCACTTAACTTGACTTTATAGCTTTGTCAGTAATCATGTAATATCAGACATCTCATCTAAGCCCTTTGCATCTTATTTTTTATATTTGCAAAAGGAGAGGCCAACAACTGCTTCATACTCCTTTGCTGTATGTCATCTTATGAAAATAAATCTTTCAGAGATTAAAAAAAAAAAAAAAGAAACCCTCACTTTCCTCAGATGTGGCTCAAGCAGTTGAGAATCTGCTTCCTACATGGGAGGTCACAGGTTTAATGTCTGGTACCTCCTAAAAACAAAAAGAAACAAACAACCAGCACACAAATGAAATATCTACTCAGGGGAGCTGATGTGTCTCAGTGGTTGAGTACCAGTTCCCACATACAAGTTCTAGGGTTCAACACCTGGCCCCAGAACCTTAAAAAATAAAATAAAATAGTATTAAATTTAAAAATACTGTGACATTCAAATGGTACTTTTGTTTGTTTGTTTGTTTCTGGTTTCTAACAATATATGCTAAATCAATGTATCTCAAACCATTTGTTAGTATGCCAAAATCTGAGAAATTCCCATATGCTATGGACTGATTTTTGTAAAATACAAAATTGCATGGTAGGATGAAGAGGCAATGTCAAACTGTTTTAAGAGTTTCTAAATGTTTATACTCACTTTCTATGCTTATCTTTTCTTGGATGGGCACTGCACAGGTCTGAGTGACCCTGTGCCAGAAAATCATATTCCTCACCTTCAGATTCAGATTTTTCTTCAGCAAGAATGTTTCTCTTCTAAAGATTGCATTATGCTTGCTTTTGCTTTTCAGCTTGTTTTCTACTTCACTTCAATATCAACTTTTAAAAATAGACGAGTCAATTAGTTATTACTCTCAAATAATGGGTTACATGTTTCCCATTTATTTATCTTCACTTGTTTAATGGCATGGTAATCCCTAATTTATTTAAAAAAAATAAAAACTTAAATAAAAAATACTTTTGGGAGAGACAGACAGAGAGAGACAGAGACAGAGTCAGAGGAACACTTTCTTGGACCTTACACGGATTCATGAATTACAGGATCGTCTCTTGGTTGCAACAATGCCAGTAGCTCTGCTTCTCAAACTGTCAGCCATCTCTGGCAATCCTGATCAAAATCAGGGGCCATGCTGATAGCAGGCAGAAATCCTTCCAATCTGAAGGAAAGTTAAAAAAAAAAAAAAACAAACAAGCAAAAACACTCAGATATATGTAAAATTTATCCCTCCCTGCCTGGCACTCTGCCATCAACCTGTACTTTTTGGATTTAAGACACAGATTATATGACAATAATAACTGGAGTAGCTATTACATAAGCTGGTTATGGGATGCCATGTGCTTTCAGCCTGCTGCTTTTACAGTTCACAGAGAAGAACAATTTAGAGTTTTAGCACTCTTTTCTGAAATAGACTTCTCTTACTTTTAGTTGGTTTTAATTACTTTGGGAGGGAATGAAATAAAAATATACTGAAACTTCATTTTTCCAGGGAATTTAAAAAATAGAGTTTATGGGAAAACAAGAAATGTGGGGAAATATTAAATACAGTAAACTGCATAAATATAATATGTTACTTAAGTTACACATTGGGATTTTTATGATCAAAAAGTCTATCCCCCCCCCCAAAAAAAAAGAAAAATTGAAATTTAAGAAGTTGTGAACTTGTTTCTTAAAAAGTAATAAAATGAGTCCTGCTGGTGTGAGAACATTGATAAAGTCACAACTCCTGGTAAAGGTACAACAGAGTATAATGTATATAAAAGCACAGGATGAGTGAGAGAGATGTTGACAGACAGAAACTTTAAATGCAGAACATTTTACACTGTTTTCCTAAGGACTTCTTACAAAAGTAAGAAAACATTTGATACACATACACACACCAATAGCTGAGAGAATATATAGAAACAATTTCAGATGAAGTTTTTCTTTACACAACTTCCCAAGAGCAAGCACATAGCCAATGTAGATTAATCACTAATGAATTTAACAAAGTGAACAGATTATTAGCTCCTAAAGCTAGTTATTTTGTTTTTCAAAGGTTTCAATGTGCCAGACATTTCAAAAAATATTTTTTATGCTTTAAAGTGATTTATGAAGCTAGAATGCCCAACTTTTATTTCTGTGTTAAAATTTAAGAGTTAAAAACCTTTAACAAACAGAATTTGCAGTTCAGTTAGCAGTCGCTGAATTTGAAAAGAGTTCTTAAAATGCTCCTCTTCAGAGCCATTCTCGTTCCCATAGAAACCAATGTGAAATCCTTGAAAACAAGGTAAGTTCTAAAATAATCACCATTATAAATACCCATTATATAAATGTAAATACAGGCAATTGAAATGATTTAGATGATTTTGAAATTGCATATCATTTCCCCAACCATAATGATTCCTTCAGAGTGGTTCTTGTCTGTCATATAAATACAGCATTTACAAAATGTTAAAAATTTTTATGATTTACTTGTGAGACCATAATCGCCTTTTCAAGCAAGGTCTTGGGAATGCAAATATCGATTTTTGAACATGTATTTTAGTGTCAGATGGGTCTTTTTTTGGATGGGCGTTTACTTTGAGGTAGATTAAGTACATATTAGCATTTGGATCTTATATAACTGTTTTCTTTATGCATTACTAATTGCTTTACAATGAGATCTAGACACTTTAGGGGGTTGTTTTACAATTGATTTCTCACATTTTTTATTTACACAAGCATTTTGTCGTGATAAAAGAGTGAAGAAAGTTTCTTTTATTGAGATTGTAATAACGTACTCAAAATATTAATGAAGATATATGAGCTGTTCACAGACATATGTAAAAATTTGTAAGAACTAACCTCCCCCCTTCTTCCCCCAAATGTTTAAGGAGCAAGAACATGGAAAGGAGCACTTCCAACAGTGAGAAGGAAACATGTATGGCTGTTAAAGTAACCTCAAGTTATAGACTAGTAACATAGTATCATTAGCTGGATCAATTTTCAGAAACTCAGATGTTTCCTTTTACTTCGATTTCATCTAAACTCCTGCTTTGTCAAATGTGGTCTCCAGACCAGCGGCATTGACATTACCTGGGAAACGGTTAAAAATGTAGACTCTCAGGTCCCACTCCAGACCAACTAATCAGAATCTGTATTTTAACATGATCCCCAGTGATTTGCATACATATTAAAGTTTAGAAGCATAGCCAGTCCTAAATATTTGCCCCCAGAAAATTTTGTATAAATTTTATGCCAGATGGACTGAAAGCAAATATAACCCACTAGGATGTAAACTCTAGGAGGAGAGAGACCCTATGCACTCCAGGCATCTGCCCAGGGGCTCAGAACAGATTACATAACCAATGTTAAATAATTTGGGGGAAAGAGAATGAAAAATATTCCTTTATTTTATTTCAAAAATAACATTTATAAAGTTTTATGTTTTAAAAAATGTTTTTTTTTTTTCATTTTTAATCTACCCTGCAGCCCTCCCCTTCCCAAATATTAAACATTCATCATATTAAGGTTAAGAACTTGCTGCAGTTGTCCAGAGCCCACATTTTAAAAAGATCCTCAAGATGTTTCAGGGAAAAGTTGTCAAATTTCAAAGGACCAGGAAAGAATAAAAATTTCAGTAGGGAGTTATGGGTTTATATGAATTAAGATATTTTCTATAAAAGAAATCCCAATTCTGCTCTATAATATCCCATTCTTACACACTTTGCCTTCTTCATTTCTGTTGCTGCAAACTGCAAAGGGTCTGGTTTGGCCCTTTACAATTTCCCTTTTCTCCTAATGCAGTTACATTTTCATATATACCAAATATATGGCGAATTTTGGTGCTGGTGTTAACTGCCTAAATGTTGTGAACTGGGGGGAGAGAAGGGTCCTGAAGATGTGCGATAGACCAGCTTTATGGATTTAATCTCAACTAGGACCTGCCCTTTGGAGACTCAAAGAGAAGTTACAGTAAATGGTTGCATTCTGGAGACTACAGAAGGCAGATGAGAAGATACCCAAAGCATCCAGCACAACAAATATTCAATATTTTGTGATGACACACATTGATGCAGTTGGAAATAGTCAACTACTTTTCTAACCTTGAAGGGTTTTATGCATTGCTAGAGTGGGAAGCAACATTATCATTCTCCTTTCTACTCCAAACTACAACTAGTTATTGCATATTTACCATATGCCTGGCACTCTTCTGAGTGTTTTTCATGAAGAAGTTAATTTAATCCCCACAAGAATATTGTCTGCTTGCTCAGCTCTTCATGGCTTTGCTAATTAGCTCTGTCCTCTTCAAGTCAAAATGAAGGTACCTTTGAAATTGTTCTTTCCTCCAGATAACAGCCATTTTTTATCTAGACATAGATTCAGAAAGGTTAACCTGATGTGATTCATTCTGCCTAGTTACTCCATATTATCACTTCATAGCAAGCTTAATAATGCAGATATTTATGATATAACTAATATCATGTGGATCCCTAATGGAACTAGGAGGGAAAGAAAAGATTTGCTTGAGGCAAATGGAATCAGCTATTATAAAATACACCCTAATGTTGATTTCCTAACTGGAAAGTTAAATATATTCAACCAATTACAGATATGATATAATGTGTAGGTAAAGGCATAATTTTGACTACAAATGCTTCTCACATGCGTTGTGGAGGGTTTTCTAGAGAGCTATGTCAATCCTGGTGTTCGATTTTCTTCATTCTACCTCTTTGCCTTGTGCACATCTGTCTACATTTATGTGTTTTTGTCATTTTCTTGCATGTATGTTTATGTTTAGGAGTTAGAAAGAAATAATTCTGGGAGTTCTTGTGTCAACTGGCTGCCTCTATGTACAGTGGGATGGGCTAATTCCTGTCCTTTAAGAAAGTCATTAGGATATAGTTGCTCCAGCACTTCTTAGTGACTTGGCTATGTTACCAACCTCTCTGTGCCTCAATTCCCTCTAGGGAAAATGGGTTTAAAAGTGTACTCAACTAATAAGGTTGTTGTGAGGAGAATTAAATGAGTAAATACCCCAAAAGAACTTGGCACAGTGCTTGGTACAAAGTAAACATTAAGCAAATATATGGTAGTTATCATCGTTGTTGTTGTTGTTATCTTGGGAAAAGACTGACTTCCTTGCAACAGATCACCAAGATATCATCTAGGAAACAAAACCTACACTTGGAGAATTTAGGGTTGATAGGGAGGAACCTGAGATATTTTAAATTTTTAGTCCTTTATTTAATAATAGCCTGCATGTATTGATAATTAGTTATGTGCCAGGTATTGAGCTATGTACTTTATATACATAATCCCATTTAATTTTCACTATAATTCTGCAAGTAACTAAAATGTGCTTCAGAGAAACTAAGTAATTTGCCTAAGCCCACTGTTTAGAAGGAATTCAGCAGAATTTATATCCTGATCCATCAAATACACATTCTTATTTACTTAATTTAATTAAGCAATAAGACTTCTAACACTTTAATAGCTATCATTTCCCAGTTTTTCCATGTGCCACAACCATTAAAATGAGAAGTTGCTCACTGTACCATGTACCATGACAACTAAAATGAGAAGTTATTTCAATGTTTCCAGGCTTCTGATTTCACGAAGCAGTAATAAAATTTTTTAAATGGGCAACTGACATAGGTTGTTGATTGAGTACTTATTCATTTAAATTGAATTAATATAGTTTTAGGGGAAAAAAATCACAATATTGCTGTTAGGTTTTTCTTTTGCTAAGGACTGATGATGCAAACTTCCTAAAATACCAGATGAATTAACGGTTCCTAATCTATTCCTTCGGCAAATCTTTTTTCTCTGTACAAAACGACTGTCTCGAATCTGTGACTTGTGTTTTATTCTTTGCTGCCTAAGTCAAGCTGCCTGCCCAAAGCTTCACTCTAGTATGTGGCTCCCAATGGCATGGGGATAATAGGGAATAGGCCACTCTAAGAGACCTCATCAAGGTTTGCAAATGCTACCATATGAATGGACTTTAATATGCAGGATTATTCTACATACTCACTACATGGACTCAAATTTTAGATTTCCCTCATCTTTTCTCTTCTTTCATTAATTTGGGTATTTATTTTTATAACAGGCCAAATTATGTATATTTGAACGTACTTTGAAGACCACTGATATTTTCAGTAAGCAATCAAATCAAAATATTATTATAGGAGCCATCTTTTTAAAAAGTTACATATAATTGTAGATCCCCAAGTTCTGGTCCAATTTTTTTTTCTCTTTCTATGTTCTCTGTACTCCATACACTCTGTCCAAACTACTTCCCACATTGTTTTGTTTTATTTTACATTTTAACTTCAAAAAATAAAATAAAGACAAAAGGCAGCCTAACAAATTATGGAGGCATTACTTTAAAAAATCCTGTTTTTAAACTATGAACTAAATACAATGAGTAAACTCATGGAGGTAAACCCTCAAGTATACGTTAATTAGGAGATAGAATGTGGGTTGAGAATGGGAGCTGATGCTTAATGTATGCAGAATTTTTAATAAGATTTATTGTGAAAGTATGGAAATGAATAGAGTTGATGGTAACACATTATAGTGAGCATAACTAACTGCTGATTTCTAAATGTGACCGTGGCTGAAAGGGGTAGTCTAGGGACATGGATGTCAATAAAAAGAAAGCTAGAGGAGAATATTGGGCTTGGTGCTGGATGAGGCTTGTGGATAATAGTACAAATACAAGAATGTTCTTCTATGAACTAGAGGAAATGTTGATAGCCTCTTTGTAAAATTCATATGGAAAAGCAATGACCAAGAACACCCAAAATGCAGTACCTCGAGGTCTATATAGAACTGCCATATGATCTAGCAATCTTGTCACTAGGATTATAGTCACAAGAACTGAAAGGATGCAAACTGGCATTTACACATGGATGTTCATAGCACATTATTCATAATTGCTAAAGTATGGAACCAGCTCAAGTGTCCATCAATGGATGAATGGATAAACAAAATATGGAATACTATTCAGCTGGGAGAAGAAATGAAATTAGGATGCACATGACAACATAGATGAACCTTGAGAATATTATGTTGAGTGAAATAAGTCAGATACAAAAGGACAAATAGTGTATGGTCACACTAATATGAACTAAATATGATGAGTAAACTCATAGAGGTAAACTCCAGAGTATAGGTTACTAGGAAATAGAATGTTTGTTGAGAATGGAAGATGATGCTTAATGTGTGTAGAATTTTTAATAAGTTTTATTGTAAAAATGTGGAAATGAGTAGAGTTGATGTTAATACATTTACTGAGTATAACTAACACTGCTTATTCATAAATGTGATTGTGGCTGAAAGGGCTTGTCTGTGGATGTAATATGTCAATTGAAAGGAAGCTAGAGAATAATCTAGGGAATGTATGACAGTGATTTCGGTGGTAGATGAAGATTGTGGTTAATAGTATAAATGCAAGAATGTTCTTCCTTTGCAAAGTGTTAAGTATATGGTGATACATGGGAAAATTACAACTACTATAAGTTATGGACGATAGCATTAATATTGTAATATTTTGGCAGCAATGGCAAAGAAGATATATCAATTCTCAGGCACAAAAACTAGGGGGTATAAGGGGGATGGGATTTTTCCTTTTGGAGTAATGAAAAGGCTCTAAAATTGACTAAGGTGATGACAGCACAACTCTGTGATGAATATGAAAGTCACTGAGTGTACACTTTGAATAGATTGTACAAAGCATGGGACTGTATTACACAGGGAATCCTGTGGTGCAAGATGGACTGTAGTTTAAAGAAAAAATATGAGAACGTTCTCTCATGAAATATATCAACTATATAATACTAATACAGGGTATTAATAATTGGGTTGGTTGGGGGAAAATACACCAAATGTAAGTTATGGGCTATAGTTAGTAGTAATATTTTTTTTTTTAGTAGTAATATTTTGATGATGCTTGTGATGATTAAGCTAATGTGTCAATTCTGCCAGGTAACGGCGCCCAGTCGTTTGGTTAAGTAAGCACTGGGCTAATTGTAAATACAAGGGCATTTCATGGATTTTAGTCATCAGTGAGTTGATTGCATAGATGGCTGGTTACATCTACAATCATCTGAGGAGATTGTTGTCAGCAACTAGTGATGTCTCATCCAATCAGTTGAAGGCCTTAAAAAGGGACGTGATTTCAGCATTCAGAGAGATAATTTCCATCTCTACTTCGGACAGCCAGCATCTCCTGGGAACTCATCAAGGACCTTCATTGGAGCCTCTGGTTTGCAGCGTGCCCCACAGAATTTGGACTTGTGCATCTCCACGGTTGTGTGAGACAATTTTATAAGATCTCATACTATTAATAGATATCTCCTGTTGGTTCTGGTTCCCTAGAGAACTCAACTAATACAATGCTCTTTTATAGTTTGTAACAAATGTTTCACAACAGTGCAAAGTGTTGGTGGTGGGGTGATGTATGATAGCCCTGTATGATGATATGCATGTTTGTTTTTTAAGTTCACAACTTTTACTATACACTTATTGTTTATGTATGCTCATGAATGAATGATATACTTCAATAAAATTTTTAAAATTCCTGTCCAGGTACATTTATCTTATATAATCCTAAAAACAAACTCAATTGTATCTTGTATTCTGAAAGATGAATAAATGAGCACAGATTGGTTAAATGACATGACCGAGAACTCTTTGTTAATGAAGAAAACAGAAAAAAAAAAAAACTTGGTCATATTTGTATTTCATAAAACTTACTCTCATATTCTTTTTTTTAACCTTTAAGATTGATATAGTACCTTCTTTGCATTTGCTACAAAATATTACAATATCACTGGGGTCTATATGTTACATTAGTTGTATTTTTCCTGTTATCACCATATTCTTAACACCTTGTAATAAAGAAACATTCTTATATTTGTACTATTAATCACAATCCTCATCTACCACCAAAATCACTTTATTATACAGTCCCTAGATAATCCTCTAGCTGTGTTTCAATTAACTTTAATCTCCCTAGATTACCCCTTTCAGCCACAATCAGATTTATAAATCAGCAGTGTTAGTTATACTCATTATGATGTGTTGCCATCAACTCAATTCATTTCCACATATTTACAATCAACCTTATTAAGCTTTCTATACATTCAGCTCATAATTTTATTTATTGCCACATAATTTTATTTTAAAATTCAAATGGATTACCATGTTTCATTGTGATTTTTCTGTTTACATGTCTGAGTGGACTATGAGGGGAAGGGCCTTATCTATGCACATTTGATTTCTAGCACAGTGCCTGGTACATGATATGAACTAATGTTTTGAATAAAGGAATATTTTTTTTTAAGATTTATTTTATTTATTTATTTATTTCTCCCCACCCCCTCACTGTTTGCACTTGCTGTGCCTTTAGGAGGCACCAAGAACTAAACCTGGGACCTCCAATTTGGGAGGGAGGTGCCTAATCACTTGAACCACCTCTGTTCCCTGCTTTACTGTATCTCTCATTATGTTTTCTCTTCTTGTGTCTCTTGTTGAGTCACCTTGTTGCGTCAGCTTGCTGTCTTCTTTAGGAAACACCAGGAACCTGAACCATGGACCTCCCATAGGGTAGGCAGGATTTAGTCACCTGAGCTACATTCGCTTCCCAGGAATGGGTTTTAAATATACAAATATGTATCTAAATTTACAATAATACCCAATTAGATATATGTTACATAATATTCATCCATATTACATATTCATATACATTATATATAGCTCCATATAGTTCACCAATATATTCAAAATAATATTCAATGAGTTTAAATATATTTTGAATACCACATGCTACAACATCCATTTTAGCACAGTATTATTTTATAATACTCGGTAAGAGTTTATACCTATATTGCTAGGTACCTAGCAAGGAGAGAGAAACTATTCACCACACAGTAATTCCCAGGAGGAGTAAAATGCATAATAGAAAAGTTTGGAGACTGGAGTCAGGCAAAAAAATCTGCATTTGCATTGTTTAGCACTACCTCAGTGACATTGGCTGTTCTTTTCTGAACTTGAATTTTCTGTGATGTGGAGATACTTAATATTATGTTTAGTAATTGGTTTAAGGACTGGAGGTAATGTATGTTAATGGACTTGGCACTTAGTAGGCCTTTGATGAATTCAAGTAAACTAGATCTTTAAGCAGTCACTTCACCTCTTTAGATTTACTTCCTCAGCCGTAAACTAAGTATAAGCGTTTAATTCTTCTAACATTATGAGTCTTTGCCAGTCAGGGAAACCTACACTGACTTCAACTCAAGGCAATTCGGAGAATCTGCACAAAACGATGAAGACGCAAAATAATTCATTCTGGAGGATTGCTAAATCCGCAGAGAGCGCTGGGAGGACCTCCATATCCCAGCATTCCCCGCGCTGCTCCCGTAGCTCTTCCCCGGCGCCTCTATGGTAGCGCGGACCTCGGAGGCGGCTGTGGTGGTGACGGTTGCGGACAGGAAGAGTGAGGGTTCCTCTTTACTATCTGGCCTGTTTTGGGGTGCAGAGGGTCGCGATGTCAGAGAAAAAACAGCCGGTAGACTTGGGTCTCTTGGAGGAGGACGACGAGTTCGAGGAGTTCCCTGCCGAAGGTAACCGGCCTCTGATATGCGCGGACCGTGACTCAGGCCGCCGAGTGGAGGCGGCGCGTGCGCTCGGGCCTGGCTCCGGGTCCCCCGGGGGAAGTCTGGAGCTCCTCTGCCGGCTCACAAGGGCCGGGACGCGCGACTCTCCACGGCCCCTGTTTCGGGGCCAGTAGGCACGGTGGGACTCACCGGAGAGGCCAAATGGCTTCAGCTTTTTCATTGGGAGGAGTCCTGGTGACCCCGGGCTCCCAGCACTGTACCCGACATGGTCCCTTTACTGTTCATGTCTACATAACCTCCTTTCTCTTTCTCTTCTTTTGGTTTAGCATCTTTCTGTTGCCTTTAAGCCTTTCCAAAATTAAATTGTTGTTCCTGGTTGTGCTAGGATGTTGCAAGTGAAGCCTGTTAAGTAGGATGAGAGGATCAGGTCTTGGTCACTTAAGTTTCGAACCAACCTAAGTTTAAGGCAAAACCCTAGAACTTAACACATTTCTATTACTTTCGTGGCTACCAAGAGGATCCTTAGCTTTCTCATTGCAGTTAACAACACATAGCTAACATTTATAATCGTAAATAGTAACTAACATTTATTGAGTGGTTACTATGTTGCCAGTCACCTGGATGACTAGTTTTAACAAATTTTCAGATAAAGAAATGGAAGTTTGAGATGGTTTGAGAAACTTGCCCAGTATCATCCAACTGTAGAAATGATGGAATTGAAATTAACTATGGGGTAGCTTTTCTGAAGGTGGTTGGTAGGAAGAGGAGTGTGGTTAATGGTATACACATCTGTTCCATTAAATAATTACAGCTTTACTAAAATTGTCCTACCCCATCATGCTCCTACTGTGCATAAAAGCACATAGCGGGACATTTATTCTCTTTACTTACACCGTGCTCTATTATTTTGTTTAGTGGAAGAGAACATTACTATGAACACTACAGGAATTCATACTAACCCAAAGCACATTTCTTTTTGAATTCTGGAATTCATTATATATTGTGAGCATTGGTTTTTTGTTTGTTTTGTTTTTCGTAGTGGATTTATTCAGTCAGGTTTTCTTGAATTCCCTTTCATGTTGATTGATAATCCTCAAATATTGGGCTATGTGGTAGAAAAGTGGCTCACTGAGAGCAGGATTCACTTCTTAATCAAACGACATCTACATTTGATTTGTTTTGGCAACTTTTGTTTCATCAGCTTTTATTGTATGCAGTTTGTCCTTGTTCTAAGTTTTATGTTTTGAGCAGTAAATTCTTGCTAGTTGGTAGTTAAATAGTAAAAGGCTCATTTAAAGTTAAAAGGAAAAGCAAAGAAACTTAAAATATTTTCTCTAAAGACAGAGGCCTCTCAAAAGACGGGTTTGTCAGTGTTGAGTAACTTACCATTTATTCGTCACCTATAATTTGTTTTCATTTTGAAGTAGAACCTAATTCATTCAGGAAACTTCATTTTAGTATGAGATACAACAATGCATGAGTAACCGCAATGTCTTTCATTCATATTTCTGTATTTTTCTTTGGTTTATAATTCAGACAGGTTTTCCTACAATGCTAATTTGAATGAGTAAGATTTTGCTGGATACAAAAATAGCTGGCTGGGTGAAACCACTAAATCAGGGGTTCTTAACCAGGGGTCTACAGACCTCCAAGGGGTCCATGAGCTTGAACTGAAAAAAAAAAATCAACTTATTATCTTTATTTTCTCTGACCTCTAACTGAAATCTAGCATTTCCTTCAATTATGAATGTATGCAATAAATAAATTACAGTAGTATTCATTTCACCTGACTGGCAAAGGAGTCCGTGGGACAAAAAAGGTTAAGAACCCCTCCACTAAATATTTACTAATGAAAACTGCTCTGATAAATAACAAAATGAACAAATAACTTGCAAAAGTGTCATCAAAGAATCATTTCTCTTTTTAGGCTGTATATTTCTAACATATTTTGGCCTAGTCATGGTTTAGAGTCTCTCTAAACCAAGTGTGATCCATGGACCAGCAGCCTGGGCATTACCTGGGAGCTTGTTAGAAATGCAGCATCTTGGTCTCTCCCTAGACCTGTTAAATCAGGCTGGACTAAGACTCCCAAGAAACTTGTGTATATTTTAAAGTTGAGAAGCCCTGCTTTTTAAAACATGGGCTTATTTTGAATCTTTCAGTATTTTGAGTTTTCGGTTCACTTATTAATGCCTTGAATTACTTTCAACTGCTTTCCTTCTTTGGGAATTTTTTTGTGATTGTCTTTCTGGTAAATTTGTCATTAATGAACTCTTTAACAGATACGAAATTAAATTACTGTTGTTAAGCCAGCCTCTAACCATCTGAATATCTCTAACCTATAGGAAATCTCACTTTCAAGTGAGAACCATGATGAGTTTCAGGTTCTCCAGAAAATGGAAGATGTCCACTGTCTAGGGCAGCTTGCTAAATAGAGTCTGCCACATGAAAGTTGTTACTGGTTATTAATGAAATTATATGTCCCTGATTTGACCAATGAATTGTCCATCTTTTGGGAGTGTTGTCCCTCCATCTCATCCCGGATAAATACCTGTTTGGTGGGATGTTAATTTAGTCATTTAAAGAAAGAGAACTTTTATTTTATAAAGGAAACCAAGATAATGTGTTTTAATGGAGGTCTCATTGTTTCTTCTGAATGATGACTCCTGAATATTTCTTCATGGCGAGGAGTAACATCTGGGGTGATTTTCTGACGGTACAAAGGAACAAATGCTTTTTTTTTTTAATGTTATTTATTCTGTGGATCTGTGTTATATTAGCAATTCCTCATTATTCTAATCGGTGGGTGTGTAATCTGTTCATTAAGCAGGGACTATTAAGAAATCATGTTTAGAATCTTTGTGAATTGCATTCTCCAACTTCTTGACTAATTAAAATGATGGAGAATATTTCATTAGGAAGACATTGAAGTCCTGGACATGATTGATTATAATTTTGGAGGCTTTGACATGGTTAGAGTTTTAGAACTGGAAAACATCTTAACACCTAGAGAAGGTAGAACTTGTCCAAGACCATGCAGTTAGGTATGTAGTAGTAGAGTGATGTCTAAAACTGAAGTACTCTATAATTTATTTGAAATGTCAAACAATATTTCATATCAGATATTGAAAGATTTTTTAAAAATTCACTAATTTCCTTTCTCTGACAAAAAGAAGTGGGTGAAAATAAAAGTGGGAAGAGAATGAGCAGTCCTTTAGATTCTCTTATTCTTTTCCTGTGCCAGAATTTGAGAAGTTTCCCACCCCCCAGGGAAAAGTTCCTTTAAAATATTTAAAGTGAAATTGAGTTTGCCTTCAGAAGTAATGGTATTTGCAAGGGAATGTTATTATATATATATCCTGAGTTGCATTTGGTTGTCATGTCTCTTTAGTCTTCTTCAATCTAGAGCAGTTCCTCAGTATGTCTTTTTGTATTTTGACACTGAAGATCACAGGCCAATTATTTTGTAGAATGACCCTTAATTTGGGCTTGTCTCATGTTTCCACATGATTAGATTCAAGCTCTGCATCTTGGCAGGAATATCAAAATTGTGATACTGTGTTCTTCTCTGCCTCTTATTGGGTGGAACATGATTCTTATTTGTTTTATTATTGATGGTGTTCACTTTGTTCGCTCTATTAAGGTTGTGTCTTATCAGGCTTCTCCATTGTGAAGTTATTTTCTCTTTGTAATAAGTCTTGTGAGGAGGACTTTGAAACCATGTTAGTACAGTATTCTGTTCATTAGCAAACTTTCAATTTATTTATATCAGTATAAACTCATGGATTCTTATTTATTAAGGGTTAGAATTTGTTGCTTTTCTTTATTTTGATCCTCAATTTGTTCCATATTTGAACATGGGGCACCCCTTCAAGCTGCCTTCTGTGTCCTTTTGTCATGTCCCCATAATTCTTTGAGCATTTTCTAGCATTCTGGCCAAAAAGCATGTTAAAGCTAATGTTGTACTTTGTCTGCTTCAGCCCTGGAACCAATCATTTCTCCAAAGTGGGCTCCTTGCAGGGAAGCGGCTGTGGCTCAATCAGTAGGGCTCCCGTTTACCATATGGGAGGCCCCGGGTTCGGTTCCCGGGGCCTCCTGGTGAAGGCAAAGCCCGCCCGCACGGCGTGGTTAGCTGACCCAGCGAGCATAAGCAGCAAGGGGGGGATAAATGAATAAATAAATAAAATCTTTAAAAAAAAAAAACAAAGTGGGCTCCTTGCTATTTAGAAGGCAAGATCTTTGACACAACTAGAGCTCATTGCTTTTGGGATATCCTTGCTCCCAGGTCCGATTTTTGTAAGGAACTAGGGAATATATGAAAGGTGTGTGTGTATGTGTATGTCTATATATATCTGTATCTATCTATAGATTCAAAACCATGAATTCACACAAATAACTAATTGTAGACCAATTCCACAGAGTTCATTCTAGGTTTTACCTTTCCATATTTCTTACTCCCTGCTCCAACAGTGAGAAACCTGGCTTTCATTATTCTTGATATTTTGTCCGTTTGGTCATTCCCGTGTATGTAACCAATCTGCTGTTGCTGCCCCTCCTTATTCCAGCCTAGATGTCTTTCTCATCCTGACCAGGCTCTGATACACCAACTGTGCCAATCTATCCCTCCACAGGAATGCCCTTATCACTCTGCTCAGGCTTTGACACCTAGCCCCAGGGCCAGGTGCATTTTAAGGCATATTCTCAGATTGCCTTTGAGAAGGCTTATACCAGTTGATAGTCCCATCTACAGTTCAGCTTTTCCCTAGTAGTCTTACCTACCCTACATATTAAAGAAAAAAATGATGTTTTATTTTTTATATAACTTACAGTATAAAATCAATTTTATGTTTTATCCATTTGGTATAGCATTACCCATGAGCTCCTTGCACTTTCTTGTCAGTACTCAGTTTAACTGCACTTAATTGGGAATTTTGTTTTTAAGGTTATTTATTTATAATGGCTTAGTCATAAATGCAAATTAATTATTTGTAAAATTATTGACTCTTTACTGGCGGCAGTAGAGTTGATATTTCACAGCCATGATAAAAACAATTGGTTAATTTACATGTATGTCCAGATAAAATATTTCATTGGAAAAAAGGGCAAACTCTTAAAAAAAAAAAAAAAAAAAAAAAAAAGTTTAGCTATTGAGAGGCCTTTCTGCCTCCATGTAAATCTCAAAATACATCCACCCACCTGGTACTCTTGCTGTGACCCCTGGTGGATGCATTTCCTCTTTGTTAACTAGGACCTCTAGACCCAGAGAGACTGGAGTATGAGCATGGGAAGCACAAAATTTCCCAAGTAGATCACTGGGAGTAATGGTAAGCAGAGCTACTCCTCCCCCACCTCCCTTCCTATTCTCATTTCTTGGGGACAAAGAACCATATGATGGCTCTTGATTAAGACTATAATACTGCATCTTGGAGGATGCTGCTTGCAGGGTTTCACCTCTAAGATGATGCCTGAGCTACCTTTTCAAAAGGTGATTACAGTCCTCTGTTGGGTTAGCAACTTTTGTCTGTTTTATTATGTGATAGAACCAATGTATCCCATGCCTCAGGACCACTGCTACACTTTTACTATAAAGTGAGTCTCTTGGGCCAAGGCAGCGTTCTGTAGAATTCCTTGTTGGTGGATCAGAGATTCTTTAAGCTACCAGGTAATGATGCTGGCTGAGCCATTTGGGCAAGAAAGGCAAAATCACACCCAGAATATTTGTTGGTTCTAGCTAAGTGAAATCCTGCATTGTGGACTAAGTTGCTATTGTTGGCAGATTGGGCTTTGAGTGGAAGCAGTAGCTAGATCAGCTGGTGAATGGGAGTCCAAGCTGTGGTACTACTCATGCATAAACTCCTTCCTTAATGCAATGGCCACTTTATTTATTTTGTTTATTTATTGTTTTTTGAGATGGCCAATGACAGAGTGAACTGTTAACCTTCTTAAACCTGTTTCTTAATTGTGATTTGTGGATAATAATGCTTATTAGAATTATTTAAGGATTAAATGATATATTTAAAGTGCCTTGCACAAAGTTGGTATTCAGTAAACATTGATCCCCTTTCTTCTCTCCCCACCCAAACATACTTAGGGGTTTGGAGTTTAAATAATGTTTGGTATTCAATTTAGAATTTGATCTATTTCTCGCAACTATTTTATTGGGTAATTTTAGGTTTACCTAAAATTAAGCTTGTTGAGTTTGTGGATTATTTAATATTTGATTTACTTTCTAATATTAAAAACTTATAAATTAAAAAAAGATACTGCCATTTAAATGTTTTTCCAAAAGTACTTTAAAAAACACTGTGGTCAGTCATATAACAATAGCATACATTGTGTAAGGGTGCATATCTATATAAAAGAGATACAAAGAAATTCATCAGAATAGCAATAACCCAAATCAAGATACTGGTGCTTGGGAGGGGTTAGTGAGAGGTGTGATATTAAACAGTAAAACCACATTGAAAAACTATTTGATTAGCTATTTCATTGATTCTATGGAATGAGCAAGTAAAAAGAAATTGTGATTTAAATAGTATTTAATGTTACTACTTGGTGGTTGTTAAAAATTACTTGTTGAAAGATGTGATGTGGTGATAAACTGTGAAATCATTGAGGGGGAAATAAAACTAAAGTTTCAAAAACTATATAACTCTTTTCTGGAAGTATTTAAAATTCACCAACTATCTTTTTTCCAATTGTGTTCTGTTGTAGAGGTAATGTTTGGTACAAATGATCTTTATTCTGGAACATGTTTCACTTCTCATCTCCCCTTCTCACCCCTTAAATTCCTTTGCAGTGATTAGCTCATAATAATTTATTCATTCCATCTGTATTTTTTGAGTGCTTCCTATAAATCTGGCACTGAGAGAAAATTAGCCACTATTTATCAGTACTAAGTGCTTTTGACACCGAGTCTCATTTAGTTTTAACAACAGCCCTATGAGGTAGTTTTTATACTTGGGGCTCAGCAAAATTAAACAACTCATCTAGTCAACTAGAGGTAAATATGACTCTTTACATAAATATCTGTTTTTAAACTTAGTAAGTAATATAAGAGTTAGGAGAAGTACGGATCAATGTTTTCACTCAGCTATTCTTCGGTTAATTTGGAGGTGCTTATCTTGGAATGTGGGACACTAAGTCCTTCTCTCCCCACCTCCAATTAAATTAGAGCAGCTTTGCTTTGGCTCTTTTACCTGTTGGACTTCTGGGTAATATTTCATTTGAAGAAAGGTTTCCTTTGGGGGGGGCAGGGTGAAGAGGAGAGAATGAAACAGTTGATGGTAAAGGGCAACAGCAGTTCAAAAGGAGGAGAAATTATTTCCAATTTTGTACAATGCAATATTTAACAGGGCTTTCAAAAGATAGAAATGTGGTAAAAGGGTTTCCAAAAGAAGAGGAAAGTGTTATATGCCTGGAGGGGGCAATGTGCATGTGTAATTTTTTTGCCTATGAAATCTTGATTGCAAATGCAGGTAGTTTGGGGCCTGATCGTGGAAACCTTTAAGCCAAATGGCCAGTTTGGTTGGACTTCATCCTTAGGTAGATAAGAGATTTTTTTTCCCCCTGTAACAGTGATAAGTGAGAGTTGTGCTTTAGTCAGTAGGAAAAATTAACTCAGTAGAAGTAATTTTATAGGATAAAAAGGAAGCACATCAGGGAGACCGATTAACATGTCATTGAAATAGTTCAGGTGAGGCCCAAGGGCCTGAAGTTGGCTATTCTAGGTGTGAAGTAAAGGGGGTGAAGCAAGAGAAACAAGGGAGGTAGAATTGGTGATAGCATTTTGGCAACTAGTTTGATGAGGAGTGCTGTGAATAAGAAGAAATTGGAGTTTGTGATTTTGCATTTGCATGTCTAGGAAGATGGATGCTGGCATTCAGATTGGGTATCCTTGACTAAGTATTGTGAAGGAGGATCATCACAGAATGGGGAAACCTGATGAGTTTAGGACACGAGAGCAGGAAAAAGATGAGAACAGTAGCTTTTGAGAATGTTATGGAATTAATGAGAAATGAAAAGCACTAACCCAAAAAGAGAACCAAAGTCAGCATGACTTTGTAGTGGAACCATTCGGCCAGATAGTTTTAAAAAGAATTGTGTTTGATTTTTCTTTATTTATTTAAATATAAGTATAACTATAAGTGATAATGTAACTTATTTTGAGCCTCTCTTTCAGACTCAAATAACTGAAAGCTTACTTAATGATCTGGTAGCAAAATCATTTATGACTTGCTTTTGGTTCTTTGCTCTCAAGTTCCTCACTGGCATTTTTGGTCCTTGTTGGAGGAAATATAGTAGTACAATGGTACAATGTCAGGTCCTGATTTCTAAGCCATTGAATAGACATTAAATCTGTAGGATAATCGGTATGTTTGTGTCATGATAATCTACAGAAAATGAAGTTTTAGAAAAGTAATTTTAACTTATTTTATACAGCCTAAGCAAGAATATATGTAAATTTACCTCAGGGTGACTAGATTTGGTGTGGCTTTATTATCATACTCATGAGTGTAATGATGCTGTAACTATTGCTGTATTCTCTTTTATAGTCAAGAATCAGTGAGTGGGATTTAAAAACAATTTAGAACTTTTTTGACCCTTCATCTGTTTTTTCTATTTTTCTCTTCATGTAATGTTCTGCATACACATGCACATTTTTTATTTGAAGAAACTTTGTTGGAAATCAGTTTGTTTATATTCAGAGTAGCTTTGCTATTATGGAATGAATGAGAATTTGTTGTTCCTGAAAACAGGTACAGAATAGAACATTTGCAACCCTATTTGGTATAAGTGGAATTTCCTCTTTAGTTTTCTCCAAAGTGGTATACTTCATACTTTTAATAGATTTGGGAATGTATGTTGGGGAGTGAGGAGAGTAATTTTAAGAACATTTTCTGAGTTGAGAGAGACCCTTTTTCATACTTAAATGTATGTAGAGTGAAGTATGTGGGGTCTTCGATAGCTCAGATTTTTGAAATTTAACGCTAGTCACATATGTGATTCTCACTGCCAGATGTGAACAAAGCCAAATTTTGGGGGCAGAGTCCTAAATAATTTAGAATTGCTTGAAACTTATATATTGGGCATCTGCTATTGGTTATTTCCAATTCTCATTTTATAAAATATGATTTTTTTTTTTTTTTTTTTTTAACCAGTATACATTTGGAGACCTATGCTGTGAAGTAAACACAGCTGTGGCTATTCTAAATGATTAATCAAAACCCTGGCAATACCTTCAGTGTTGAAGGTAAAGTGTATACATTATAAGGTCATCCACCTATTGAAGGAAGATATTAGACATAAATCTGGCATACTTGTTTGATGTTATTTATTTATTTATTTATTTTAAAGCTGTTTTTGGGCTTGAGGCTTTAAAAATGAATGAGTAAATAAAATTACATGGTTATCAGTATAGTATTTGTATTAGTCAGCCAAAGGGGTGCTGATGCAAAATACCAGAAATCTGTTGGCTTTTATAAAGGGTATTTATTTGGGATAGACGCTTACAGTTACCAGGCCATAAAGCGTAAGTTACTTCCTTCACCAAAGTCTGTTGCCACATGTTGAAGCAAGATGCTGCCGACGGTCAGTCTTACTCTTCATCTTAAGGCTCCATGGTCAGGCTCTCTAGGCTTTGTCTCTCTCCCCAGGGCTCAATTCTATCTGTGCTCAGCCTCTTTGTTCTCTCCGCAAGGCCAGCTGTGAACTGTCAGGTGAACAGTTCATCTCTTTTCCCGGGGCCTTCTACTTCTTGGGGCTCCAGCTCAAAAACTCCAAACTCCCTTCTTGGCGGTACGGCCCTACTGACTTGGCCCAATCAGAGCCTTACTCGTTATTTAATCAAGTAAAAGTTAAGCCTCTGAATCCAGTATACTCTAGTATGCCCAGAGGACAAACTAGTTTAAAAATATAATCCATTATTTCTTTTTGGGATTCATCAATAATATCAAACTGCTACAGTATTGTATTGAAAATTCAAACACAGTTCAGAGATGTACTGCAACAGGTGTTAGCTAAATCCAGAAATAACAAGTCACAGCTGTTTTATAGTGTACATTCACTTTGTAAAATTTATGTATATTGTGAGGATTTGTGTGTTAGAAATATTCTGGGATTTATGCCCTATATGTCTTAATTTTTTTTGGCATAATATGGTTCAGTACATAATCCTAGTTAATAAACAACCTTTCAAGTTTCTCCCTAAAATTATAGATTCTGTTTTGTCAGGATGAATACTAGTTTTCTTAATGTTCTTATTAGATAATTTTAAATACTTACTAAGTTGAAATTCAAAAGGGTTATTTATTGTCTTAGATTCCCTATCTTTGATAATTGGAAGGATGATCTGGCATAACTGACTTCAGTGCATATTACTCCTAGGATAAAGTATTAAGGTTAAAGAGAATATTCAAATTTATATAATTAATGAATTTAATCAGTTTTTCCATCTTTCTATAATCAGTGGTGTCATAATTATGAAATACTGTAAGATAATACCAAACAAGTATAGAGGAGGTGTCGTGAATCTTCTTTTTTGTGTTCTATCTAAAATATTGCTCACAATGCTTTTGGTATTTTTTCCCCTTCATGAGCCAATTTCTTTTTCTTGGGACTTTATTTCTACCTTTATTTCCCTTCCCTACCTTTAAAATAGCATGCGGTGGTTGTTAAAGAAAGGAGAGATGCAAAGATACTCTTAAAATGAGTATCGCCCATATTATGTTAAGAATTTTTACTTTTTCCAGCCTTTTTAGAATTAAGTTTTAAAGTCCCTACAGAACAGGTTATTGAATCTGTAATGTTTCTTGTTAGAGAAGGAAACTAAGAAGAGGTTTAAAAATTCCACAGAACCTTGGTTGGTGACTCTGAGGCACTTGGGTACAAATTAACAACTATGCTTTTTCATCTCTCAAAGTTCAAAGAAAGCCAGCTTGAAGATATCTTAATGGCATCAAGTTATAATAATATTGAAGTCAACATTTTGAATCAAGTCATAATTAGATTGAAAGTTCCTGGGGGTCTTTAGTTTTACTGTTTTGGAAAGGGTTATGTTTAAAACATTTAAAAATACAACCAAAGCCCTTCAAAGACTTACAAGATTAGCAGATAAATATGAAATAAATATTCTTGTTATTTTACATTTCTTACTTGAATCTTTTGGCACATTGTCAGCCTTTTTCTTCTTTAGGTACCATTAGAGGTGGAAACTTTCTTGTCACCAATTTAGGAAGTTGGTTTGTTGGAATTGGTTCAAGCTCACTTGAGGCTTGGTGTCTCAGAACCTTAAAACTGTTCAGTTGTGACTTGAGTAAAGGAGTTGTTACCTCCTTTACTCAAGAACATAATATTTAATCTTTGTATTCTGATTATTTCATGGAACATTAAATTCCATTTTATTTATTTATTATTTATAGGTGGTACTGGGGATTGAACCTGGGACCTTGTACTTGGGAAGCAAGTGCTCAACCACTAAGCAACACCCACTCCCCATAGATATCTTTATAAAGATTACTTAAATATCAGTAAAAGAAGTACTTCATTTGACAACTCCCGTTTCTAGGCTCAACCCAGATATCATATTTAAAATCTGGGATTTGAGGACAAGAAGTAATGATAGGAAAAAAGTTAATAAAATATTTTCTTGTGAGACCGTCATCACTTTTATCTTTTTTGGTGGTGGTAATGGTGGTAGTTATTCTGGATTACTTACTATTGTTAAGGACTTCAAGGAATAGTATTGGATTTGAATTTAGATAATTGCAACAGTCCCTCTTTGAGAATAATAATCTTACTGCTTTATATAAGGGAGTTTATCCATTTAAAAATCAATATTTTTGACCATTGGGAATTATTAATAAATTTAGATTCACTATCCTATACAATGATTAAAATTAGTTATACATTAGACTGACCTTCCTAGCAACCTGAAGTGAATTGCCTAAGAGAAATTCATCTTTTCTGTTACTGAGGTCTTAAAGAAATTTCATATATGCTCTCCCTTCAGGGAACACTGAATGAAGTGATCACTGTCCTCAAAAGCATTCTTATAATAAATGCAGTTGAAAATTTTAAATGGCTCAATCATAATACTTGATACTTTTATTTTACTCTTTTCTTTCTTAAAATATATTCTTTTGCCTTCATTGCAACCACACACTGGCCTCAGTTTTCTTGGGATTATCTGCTCAGAAGGAGGAAAACTTGAGAAATATAGCTCCGTTTCCCTTTATTGAATATTTACAGTGTGCCAGGTGTGATGCTTATAGGCATTAAGGTTACAAATTTAATAAGACATTCCTATGTGAAAGTTTTTAATAGTGCCTGGCAGGAATGGTGTTGGTCAGTTTAGCCATCAGTGGAGGATGGGTATAAACAGTTTAAAGACTGGAGGGGAGGTGGGGACAGAAAGAAGGCCACAGTAATATACCACAAAGGAGAGAGATAATTGCTCCTAAATTAACATAGTGGCAGTAAGAATAGGGAGGGGAATACTAACTCTGGAAATACATGGGAGTTGAAATGGAAAAAATGTAATGATTGAATATGATAGTTGAAGGAGGAAGAGTCGTCAGCGTGCCTCCCAAGTTTCAGGTTTGGGAGACCACCTAAATGGACATATTTTTCTTCATTTCTTAAATCTGGATGATGACATAGCTCACACATTGAAAAAAATCTTTTAGGTGAATAATGTAATTGGAATAAGATACCCATAATATGATCCAAGTAGATTTAAGTCTATATATGCATAATAAGAGAAACCTAAATCATAACTTTATTTTTTCTTCTGGGGTTGGAATGTTCTTAGCCATGTTTCTAATAAGTAGCTGCTAAGAGATGTACAGAGTATGTAACTAATAATTACTGCTTTTAGTGTGTGTTGGGGGGTGGCATTAAACAAATTACAAAGTCTGATTTCATTGTTAATTGTGATGCAGAGTTTTGTTGCTTTCACAACTGTTTGTATACTTGTGCACAGCTATTAGTTGTGCATATGATAGGTGCTATTTGTAACTGGGGAATACAAAGATAAATAACATGTTGTCACTCTTAGGGAGATCAGACACTAGTAGTGGACATAGACCATGTAAACTGATGATTATGATTGTACATTATGTAAGTGCTGTGACAGAGATAGATGCAAAAAAGGGGGCTTAATCTGAAGGTGAGAAGAAAGGATTAGGGAAGGCTTCCAGAGGAGGTGAGTTCCTAGCTGTTTTTTAAAAACTATTTTTGCCATGTTTTAATATTGAAACTTTTAACCCTATAGAAAAGTTTAAAAAATAGTACAATGAACACATATCCATCAAATGTTAACATTTTACCATATTTGCTTTATTTTTAACATACATGCACAAATATCAACAAATGTGTATATATCAGTGGATATATGTTTGAGAACCATTTGCAAGTAAGCTGCCAACAAAATGACACTTCATCCTTAAGTATTTCACCTTGCATATCTTAAGAATAAGGGCATTCTCCTATTTAAAAAAAGCAATTTCAGCTAAGAAAATTAACATTTAATTCAAGAATACCCCAAAACACAGTCTATATTCAGATTTCACCAGTTGTTCTTTACATTTTCTTCCCTCAATCCAGTATTATTTTACTCTCATGCATTGTGTTTGGTTGTTTAATCCAGTATAGTTCCCCTCTCTTTTTTGTGTTTCATGACATTGACTAATTTGAAGAGGCCAGTTGTAGAAAGTCCCACCCTCTGGAATTGCCTGATAGTTTCCTCTTGACTAGATTTAGGATCAACACTTTTAGCAAGAGTACTTCATAGGTGATATGCATTTCTTATTGCATTTCCAGGAAATACATGTTAGGTTGTCCCATTTATTGTTGATGCTGAGTTTGATTACTTCCGCTAAGATGATCACTACCAGGTCTTTCCATTTTCCCCTTCTTAATGAGTAAGTAATCTGTTGTCCAATCATTTTTCACTCAATAGTTTTAGCATCCATTGTTCATCATCCTTGCCTAAATTGCCTTGGGGGTTGCAAAATTATGTTTTCTAATTCTGCCATTCTTTCTAAGTTTGTACAGCTAGTCATTGTAAAGAAGAGCATTACCCTCACAACTGCCCCCTCCTCTTTCTCTCTCTCTTTTTAAGTATTGCTCTGCTGTCATGGATTTTTTTTTTTTTTTTTTTTTTAATTCAATGTGTTATAATCCATTACTGTCATTCTTTTTGATCCTCAAGTTGTCCCAGATTTGACCAGTGGGAACATCTTTAAACCAATTTCTGGGTCCTTGTGATATGCTTTCTAGCATAAAGATATCCCATACTCACCTAGTAAATTCCCTGTCCCAGTTCTAGAATCAGCCATTTCTCCAGGGATCCATGGTTCCTTTTACTTACTTATTTATTTATTTTTGAGGTACTGGGGGCCGGGCATTGAACCGGGACCTTGTATGTGGGAAGCTGGCGCTCAACCACTGAGCCACATCAGGCTTCTCTGAGTTGGTTCTTTCATTTGTTTTGCTCGTTGTTTTTTCAGGAAGCACCGGGAACCCAACCTAGGACCTCCCATGTGGGAGGCAGGTGCCCAACCACTTGAGCCACATCCATTCCCCAAGGGTCCTTTTAGAGGGGATTGGTATTTGAGCTAATTCAGGAGGAGTAGAAGTCAGGCCAAGTAGTAGGTTCAGGAGATGGCACAAGCAAAAATAGGTGAGGAGCAGCATGAAATATTTGATAAATAGAAAATTTTAAATCATGGTGTATAAGGTCAGGATTGTAGAAAAATTAAAATCTTGTGGCTGGTGCTTCATTGTTATGGTCTTCACAGTGTAAAAATATGTACTAAAGTACTTCAAGCCACATAGCTCATGTGGGTAATCTTCCCAGGGATTTGGATGTTAAGGAATTTAAAATATTTTTATTTTAAAACAAATCCATTATGCAGTATAATACAATTTTGTGTGTATGTGATAAAACATAAAACTAGCAAATAGGTCAATCTGAATAGGAGATCTGCATATGCGTAAACTCTCTTGCCTCTGAGAAATTTTGATATTGTTGAGAAAGAGTACCTAGTGATGTTATCACCCTGGAAGGTAGATTTTGATCAGGATCAAGAGATTAGAAGCAATAAGAACCTGGGAAGTTAAAATATTGCCATTGTGTAGGTAAGAAAAGATATGCATGTCTGATCTTGAGCAGAGCAATAGGGATGGAGATATAAGGATAGATTTGAAGATGACTTGGGGAATAAAATGGGCAGGACTAGGTAGTGGAAAGAGGAGGAAATTTAGAATGACTCCCCCGGCACCTGTTGTGAGTCCGGATACATTTGTGTTTTTCCATAGTTAGACCAGGGCGGTACAATGATTGGGGATATGGTGCAGAGGTGGGGGAGAGGTAGAACCGGAGATAGAGTGAAGTTCTGGCCATGTTGTGTTTGTGTCCAATAGGCAGTTGCATGTAGAATTCTATTGCTCAACGGAGAGTTCCCCAACGGAGACAACAACATTTATTAAAATATCACTCAGGGAGATACTAAAGGGGAGAGCATGGACCAAAGACAGATTCTTAATCCAAGCATTCTGCTCCAAAGAATACCTACCATTCAAGAACATAAGAGGTGGGAAGTAGAGGGAAACAGCCCAACTATATGCTCTTTGGATTCTGAAATAGAAACAATGACTGGAGATTTGAGTGTAAGAAAGCTACTGTATTGATAGATCCTTCCTACTTGTGTACCTAGTGGTCTGTAACTTCTTGTACTCTTTTTATAATTCTCCCAATAGATATTCCCTATCTGGTACAGGGCTATCTGGAGATATTGGTTTACATATGTGTTTTCTGACCATTCTAAACAAAAACTGAAATCTCAATTTAAACCCCCACAACCACCACCAAAAGGAAAGGAAGAAAAAGAAAATTTAGAAAACTAGAAACTGTGACATTGTTCTTTACATATTTATATTTATTGTTCTTTACATATTTATATTTATTCTTCTTTTAAAAACATAAATTTTATATTTATAGTAGCCAAATAATGATGGCTTATAATTTAGTCTCCTTTTTAATATTTGTGTGTTATCCTTCTTTATGTTTCAGAGGGTATTGGTGCTTTGTTTTGAAAGATTAAGAAACAAGTCTTAAAAAATTAGTCTGAGGAAAAATCAGAGAAGTAAATATCTCCCCCAAATTATAAATTTTCTTGGCAAATAGAATTTTTTTTTGATATTGACTTATTTTTAGATCATCTACAAATTCAAGAATTGAGAGAATAAAAATAGCATTAATTTAAAGAGGAAGGTTGCCATTTCTTATAGTATTAGATGTTTTTGAATTGAGAGTGATTCAGTGGCAAACTTTCTGAAGTGTTTGTGTTTGTGGAAATAATATATGAGAAATATTTATTCTGCATCTGTTTCTGTTTTTAGATTGGGCTGGTTTAGATGAAGATGAAGATGCCCATGTCTGGGAGGATAATTGGGATGATGACAATGTAGAGGATGATTTCTCCAATCAGTTACGGTAAGTTTGAAGCCAGATTTATATAGCTTATTATTAATTGTGAGCATGTAATATACAACTTCCATTTTAAAAATGACCTTTTAAAAGAGATTTAATCTTTAAAATATGTTTTTGAATTAGAAAAAGAAAAACAATGCCTTCATTTCCTGTTTCTAAACATGACTACTTTGTGTAATTGCATACATTGTTGAAGCTTTTTTTTAGTTTCTTAACAAAGGTAAATAGAAGCACATTTGCTATTTTTATCCTTGTGTATATAATTCTGTCAATGTTACTTCCCCACCAGTATTGAATAACTCAGCAGAAATTAGAATCACAGAGTGCTGGGACCCAATAAATTGGTGATTCTCAAACTGGAATGGAGATTGGGGTGATGGGAGTGTACTTTTTCATATTCATGTTAAAATTTACTTTCATCTACCTATTTGAGGTAAAATCACAATTTAAAATTAATCATTTTAAACTATAATTCAGTGACATTTTGCACAATGTTGTGCAATCATTACCTTTATCTAGTTTCAAAACATTTTTGACACCCCCCAAAAAAATGCCATACCCTGTCATTCGCCACTGCTTCCCCTCCGGCCCCTTCTTTCTGTCTCTATGGATTTACCAATTCTGAATATTTAATATAAATGGAATCATCCACTATATAGCCTTCTTTCACAATATGACTAGCTTCTTTCACTTAGCATAATATTTTCAAGGTTTATCCATATTGTAGCATATATAAATTCTTCATTCTTTTTTATTGCCAAATAATATTCTATTATATGAGTATGTCACATTTTGTTTATCTGTTCATCAGACAATTTTTTGGCTTGGTTCTAGCATTTGGCTATTATGAATAGTGCTGCTGTGAGCGTTCCTGTACAAATTTTTATTTGAATACCTGTTTACAATTTTGGGGATATATATCTAGGAGTAGAATTGCTGGATTATTTGGTAATTCTATGTTTAAATTTTGGGGAACCACCAAACTGTTTTCCACAGTGCTGCACAATTTTACATTGCCAGCAGCAATGTATGAGGGTTGTGTTTTCTCTACATTCTCATCAAAACATATTATTTTCTATTATTTTGTAATATAGCCATTCTAGTGAGTGAGGTGGTATCTCATGGTGGTTTTGATTTACATTTCCTTGATGGCTAATGATGTTGAGTGTCTTTTCAAGAATTTATAGACCATCTATATCTTCATTGGAGAAATGTCTGTTTAAGTCCTTTGCCCATTTTTTAATTGGGTTGTTTGTCTTTGTGTTGAGTTTGGAAGTTTTTTTTTTTTTTAATGGTTCACAAAATTTACTTATATTTTTGCTTACCTTACATTGTTCATAGTCAATAGAATTGTAAATTACATAAAACTAAATAGTTGATAATGATGGTTATACATTCATAACATAACAAATTGATATAGAAAAATATTTCTTGAATAAAGATAATTCCTGGAAAGCATTTTTGTTCCAAACATTAAGAGTTATTTCCCATGATATAGGAACTGGAAAGATCAAGCCTGCACATTAAAAGATAACTTAATTAACTTAATTTGGAAATGTTTATATTAGTCTAAACTTACAGAGTTATACACAGAAAGCAAAAATGATTTTCTAAAATATTTTCTCCCAGTATGAGAATCTATTAACACATACTTTCATTAACTGGACAAAGACACTTTTTTGGGATATAATGATTACCTTCACAGTCACACAAGCAAATACTTTACAGGGAAAAGGAAAGTGGAAGTTCTTTATTTATTCAACTAACCATAGACTTAATTATTTCTTCCATTCTAAGGCAGTCTAAATCCTTTTTTTATATTTGGAAGCTTTTTTTTTAATATATATATTCTGGACACTAGACCCTTATCAGATATATGATTTGCAGATATTTTCTCCCATTCTATGGGTATTGGGTATCTTTTCACTCTCTTGAGACTGTCTTGATGCACAAATGTTTTTAATTTTGATGAAGTCCAGTCTATTTTTTTTCCTTTTGCTTGTGCTTTTGGTGTCCTCTAAAAATCCATGCTCAAGAAGATTTTCTCCCATGTTCTAAGACGTTTTCACTCCTCCATTTGGTTTTTTATTATTTTGAATTAATATTTGTATGTGGTGTGAGGTAGAGGTCCAACTTCATTCTTTTGCATGTGGATATCTAGTTGTCCCAGCACCATTTGATGAAGAGATAATTCTTTCACCCCCAATTTTATTTTGATTCAACCTGCTTATATCTGTCTTGACCATGAGAACATCTAAATAGACGATCAAATAAATACCTTGCCTATTGCAATCTTCTAATTTAATAGTCTCATCCCTCTTGTTAAAAAATGAAGTGAAATAATTTATAATAATTTTTAAAACTTATTTTTAATAAAGATATAGTAGGTCCTGGTCAACACTGCTTTCTTTTTTTCTTTTGAGTCACAAACCCTACATTTTAAAGACTTTCTGGAATTTTGCCAGAGACTGATAATTTTACAAATCTCCTTTCTTTTTTGGAAATAGTACAATTTACTTTTTTTTTTTTTTTAAACCCACATACATTACCTCTTACATTTTTTTTTTTTTTTAAGATTTATTTATTTACTTTATCCATTTTAAACACCCCCTTCCCCATTTGCTGTTTTGTGTCCATTCGCTGGGCAATTCTCTGTATCTGTTTCTTGCCATCTCTTCTCATCCTCCTCCTCCAGTCTTCAGCAGGATTCAATCCTGGAGGCCTCCGATGTAGGAGAGAGGTGTTCTGCCACCTGCACCACCTTGGTTCCTGGCTTTTGGAACATCTCGTCTTGACTCTCCCCTGCATCTCTCTCCTGTTACGTCATCATCTTGCTGCATGGCTCCCGGGGAGCCTGGTGGCTCACCGGCACACAGAGCCTGGCAGCCCATGCGCCTTCTATATATATATATATATATATTTTTTTTTTTTTTACCGGGAGGTCCCGGGGATCAAACCCAGGTCCTCCATATGGCAGACGGATGCCCAACCATTTGAGCCACATCCGCCCCCAGTACAATTTACTTTTCACTGTTATTCTGGTCCTTTTACAATTCTCCATGATTTCTCAAAGATTGCTGACTCTCATTTTTTACTTTATCTATTGGTTCTTTCGGTACCCTGAGATGTAGTTATTCAGAGCCTTGAGACTTTAAACTACTTTAATGATTTTTGAGTTATCTGTCTTGGTTTTCAATTTCATCTTGATGAGGTTGTTTTTCTTTGTATAGTTATATGGACAAGATAAGAACAATAATTGTTGAGCAATAATCCTTCATTTTCTCTAACATATATTAATATTACACCTATCCCAAACATTGGACCTATCCCTTTCAGTCTTCTTGATCCATATATTAATCCATATATTACTTTCAAAGAACAAGCCCCTTTTGTTCTTTTTACAGATTTCAGTCCATTCTGGGATTTAACAATGTTATGTTTACAAAATCCCGAAAAAATGTCTTTTTGCATTTATCTTTGGTTTTATATCCTTTTAAAACTGAAGCACATCAGAGAATTCTCTGCTATCTTTTTTTCTTTATATTCATCTCCCCTTTCTACTTCATTGGAATAATTTATTTTCAGGCCTTCCAACTCTATTGAACCCTATTCCATGTTTTTGATCATATATTAACTTTTTAAAGAATCTTGAAGCTTTTTGAAACTGAGACTAAATGAGTTTTCTTCCTTTGCTATTCAAAAGAGTCAAATTTCTCCAAGTTTTTGTTACTTTTATGTCTTTCATTAGTCAGAAGCTAGCTAGCACTTCTCTCTTAAAAGTTAAATCAAGACTTTTTTGAATACTATGATTTTATCTTGGGACTTTTAGTAAAAAAAATTGATTATTTTTTCATCATTACTACATCTTGCCTTTTTACTTATTTGGAAATAGAGCATATCCACAAATTCCAAATATTTTATGTGGCTTGTTTTAATAATATACCTCCACGGTGCTCTGTGTTCTTTATTTTGTTTTGCCTTTAGGTTTGTGGATTTCCATAAGTGTATAAATCTTGATACTTCTATTAGTGAGTAAGGTCTTTCTTTTTATATCTTATTTGAGTCATGAGTTCTTTCCCACCAAGGTTGTTGATATCTGACCAGTTCTGTCAAATAAACCTTCCTGTGGTGATAGAAATATTCTATAACCTGCATTGCCCACTAGGGTAGCCATTAGCCACATGTGGCTTTTGAGCAGTTGAAATCTGGCTCATACAACTGAGGACTACATTTTTTATTTAATTTAAATATTTAAGTTAATTTAAATTAATATGAACAAATTTGTTTATTCACCAGCCTCACGATATTAGTATTTGTGTTTGTACATGTGACTATTGGACAGTGTAGCCTCACACAATATTTATATCCTTATTTATTTATTTTTTTTTACCGGGAGGTCCCGGGGATCGAACCCAGGTCCCTCCATATGGGAGACGGAAGCCCAACCATTTGAGCCACATCCATCCCCCTATCCTTACTTTTTAACAACTGTCTTAATTAACAAGTTTCCTGCAACGATGTTCTTCCTCGTGTATGTAAAATGCATCAAGACCCTTGATCTGGTATCATAAGCCATGGTAAAGAACATGTCTTACTGCTTTCTGGCACAGTTGGGTCCTGAACCCATCTAACTCTAGAGCCAGACTGCCTTTGTTCCAACCCCGAATCTACCCTGGACTGGAACCTTGGGCAAGTCACTTAGCCTCCCCGTGACTCACTTTTCTCATCAATAAAATGTAGGTGATAATTAGGACTTTACTCATAGATTTGTTATGGGGATTAAATGTGTTAATATGTGTAAAGGGCTTAGAACACGGTAAGTGCTGTTTGAGTGTGCGTTAAATTAATTAAAACACTATATAGGAAGCTGCTCAACTTCCATGTTCCTCTTTCACATTTGGTGTAATCAGCTTTAACAAGTATAAGTAGAAAGAAGTCATTGGTGACTCCAAGTAACTAATTCATTTTGTTTTGCTGCTTCTGATATCATTTGTTTCTCTACATATCAGTAGAAATAGGTAGCATTATGAGATTTCCCAGACTTTGCATCATACCTTATATAAAAACTCCCAAGAATTAGTAGAGTTCCTGATTAACCATGTCAGATATAACCACCACCAAATAGCAGAGTACTTTCTTGAATAGTAAGATGAGTCCCCTAACATAGTAGTAGTCATTAGTCTTTTCTCTTGTTTTGTGGCAAAGGGAATGCTGCTGCTTTTACTTCCAGTAATCTATATTCACTCTCTGGGTCTTTTACCTGTAATATTGTTCCAGTCGTGTTGGATTCTTCCTGCTTTCTTATCTTTGTTGTATTTGTTCATTCAGGAGCCTCATGATATTAACATTTGTTTTTTTGTTTGTTTTTTACTTAGTGGACTCTATTTATTTTCCTTTTGGTTTCTATATTCTTCTTAAATTCTAGCAAAGAACTTTTCATTTTCTCTAAGAATTTAGCTAATAGAGAAGCCTTTCATCCCCTCCTTTGTGTACAGAAACAATTCATAAACATAATTGGTGGCCACCACCTTGCAAGAAAGGCAAGCAGACACAGACTCTTAAGGACAAATTTGGTTTACTTGTTAATTAAATCTTGGTTGGATTTTAGGTTTGTTTTTGTTAAAATGAGAGAAAATGAATGTTCTATATTGATTTTGAAAAAGGCTGCAGAAAACTAATGCCTAAGAAAAATTTTAAATTATTTTCATTTTAAAAAGGAAAAGTATAAATCACTTTTTTATAAAGTATAAAGTATAGCATGAGACAAAATTTAAAAACAATTGTCATGTTCCCTAAAGATTGATAACAAGAGTCCTTGCAGGAAACATTTGAAGAGCTTTCCCTGGTAAATGAAAATAGAAGCCTTTAGCCTTCCCTTCAGCCTTCATTTTTTATATTATTAGTACATTAAATTTGTATAACTTTCTCTCATTTAGTCCTCACAATAAAAGAGATATGTTGTTGTATGTGAAGGACAGACATGATAATCTTCATTTTCTGAGGTGGGGAGGAGTCCAAAGGAAGCAATTTATTTAAATTTAGCAAAGGAAGAGGCAGAGCGAGAGATTTGCACTGGTCTCTTGACTCCTAATCTAGTGTTTATACCACCAGCCAATGCTGCCTTCTACACTGAAGCGGAAGACAAGGATGATTCATTTGAAGAGTCTCTGGCCTTAATATTATTCATGGAAATTACGTCATTATTTGTATTATAAATAATTGTGATGGTTTTAGAGAAACAAAGGCGAGTGGGAAAATAAATATTTTAATAAATATTATAAATATTTTAAATAAATATAATATTTATAACTTCATTTCTTCTGTGTGTTTTTTGCATTGTGTTTTTATTGGATAATGGAATGGTATCTAAGCCAAATTATACTTGAGAACAAGTATCTTTTTGTCTTGTTGGATATAATGATGTAGTATACATTAATCATTCTTTACATCTATGCAATGCTTTGTAGATTGGCCCTGCAATAATTTTGTCATGAACTTTTATAAAATTTGAATTATGGCAGGTATTTGGAATGCTAATTTAAATAGCTGAATTAGATTACAGGGCTAAACTTTTTTGTGCAAATGTTTATACAAGGCAGAGCAATAATTGCAGTTGACATTTTCAAAGTGTGACTGAAGCTTCAGGTTGAATAAATTACTTAAAATCATGAAAAGTGTCTTTTTTATATGTATGTATCTATGCCATTATAACTTCCTGAGATTTTCATCCACATTTAAAATTAGGAAAGTAAAGTTTAATATTTTATAATTTGTATTTCTTTTGCCTATATACAGTTAATGCAGAATAATTCTCACACACCCTTAAATTTGATTAATAAGTTTTTTCTTGGTTAGTGCCATAGATATATGTCAATATGGAAAATGTCTATTCTTTCTATATAAATAAAAGTAATGCCTATTATGATTAATAAATTTCTTCAGGTATGAAACTGATATCTTGTGTCTTAGCTATGAGGTTAATGATTCTCAAAACTTATGTTTAAATATTTACTAGGAACAGAATATTTGTGGGAAGATGGCACTAAATCCCTCATATTTCTTCCATTAATAGATTTATAAGACAATTAAGAAGATACATGATAAGCTTAATAATGGAAAAAGCAAAATTTTATTAGCATTATACTGACTTATATCCAGTGTCCTTTTTAAGGGCTTTTTTTTTTTTTTTTTTTAGAGAGACCAAAATAAAATTATTTAATAGTATTTTAAACTGATATCCCAGGTTTAGCTTATTGACTTAATTTATTTATTGTAATATTTCTTTTAAAAATCTGTTTTCTTTAATTTATCAAAAAGAATGCTTAGTGATGTTGTTCTTTTGTGCTTTTTTACAGAGCTGAATTAGAAAAACATGGTTATAAAATGGAGACCTCATAGCATCTGAAGTGTTGGAAAAAACCTAAACTTGAACTGTTTACTAAAATCTGGAACTGAGAACCCAGGATGGGACACTTTAAAAAAAATGTTTATTTCATTTTAATCTTGGGTTTATTTTTGTTTTTGTAACAAAAAAATAAATGCTTTGACCTAATCTTGGTTTGGTTCAAAAATCTTGATCTTTTGCCTCTAATCATTAATTTTCTTATGCTATTATGATTTTCCAGAATTTTATTATAAAGACAGTAAAATTTCATAGTATGAAACTTTTATTTTTAATGTTAACCAAAGCTTAGAGAGATTAAATGATGTGAGGGTAGAATTCATTTGGTTCCCAGTTCAGTACTTTTCTTAAACTACAAACTACACCTTTTATGCCACGTTAAACCTTAACTTCATTTGTATTTTGATAGCTTAAGCAACACTTACTGACATTTTGAAGGTGACCCTTCAAAATCTGTGTTTTTAAATATTCATTTTAAATTGCTGTAATTTACTTCTTGAGCTATTAATAATATTATTAATAGTTACTAGAGTATTATTAGTATTTAAAGTCCATATTATTTTCATTATAAGAGCAGTGTTCTTCATTAAAATTATGGAGGTGGGCTTGAAATACTTTATCAATGTGCACATTTTTCAAGTACCACATAGCAGATTCATTTAGCACAATTTTCTGCAAAGTGATTACTGTTTTGAGTGGAAGATGTAGTTTAGTTTGCCAAGGATTCTTTCTGATAAGAGAAGACTTAAGATGGAGCTAACATACAGTTTTTATTAGGAATATTTTTCCAATTTGAATGTTACTCGGTAAGAAATAGAATGATCGGTACTGTTGAGTAATTTAAAATGTGAAATTTGTGGAACATGTAATACAGACATCAAATGAGACTTGGGGACCGGAAATATAATTTGTTAAGCCTTGAAATGATTGTGTGCATAAACAAATTTTATCCTTCAAAGACTAGCATAAACTACTGGATCAAATGAAATAAGAAACATGAAAAAACTTTGGAAAGTGTACAAGCACTGTACAGATAAGTGAATTTTTGTAGAAGCACAGACAGCCATGTTAATGTTGTAATATGTTAAGAAATATTTTGATGTATATTTTCTCAGTATTCTGTCAGTGTTACAGGGTCATTGTTAGATCCATATCATTGGTCTCCTTGACAGCATTAGATCAGTATCCAGAGTCATGGCCATGTCATATGACTTTAAGTTTATGTGAAATACAAACTCAAAACCCCCTAGGAATTAGACAAAGATTTTACAGATTATCTCTAGTTATCCAGTGTTTTTGCCTTGGTTAAATATCAAAATTGAGTTTAGGTAGTTTTCTTCAGCTAAGGATTGGGTACTTGAAAATAGGCATTTGGCATCAGGATGATGAAGCACATCAGAAGTAGTCAGGCAGCTGAAGAAAATTATCTCCATAGGATTTTTCGGTTTGTAGATTTCTTTCACTTTTGATTCCTCATAACGACTCTGAGAAACAGGCAGGCGGGGTGTATCTGTTATAAACATTTTATCAAATAGAAAACTGAATCTCACAGAAAATAAGTTAGCAAGTGAAAGGGTCCAAGGCTGATAGATAAACGGTGGCAAATACAGGTTTCCTGATCTTGGGTTTCTTGCAGGATATTTTGGAAAGTGCATGAGTTTTGATGTTAGAGTGAGGTTTGATTTGTAGTAAGGCCACTTAATAGGCAAATTTCAAACTAGCCTGGTGATAGTTTTCCTGCTTTATTAAATGGATCGAATATCTGCTGTACTGAGTTGAACTGAAGATTAAATAAAATAATGTGAAATTTCTTGAAGAGTACCTGCTTTATAATGGTGATCAATAAATGTGCCTTTTTTCTTAATCATTCTGGGCCATGCTACTGCTTATATGGAAGTTTCCTTACTTCCCCCATAACCAATGCTTTTATGGTGTTTACTATGTAGTAGTAGGCATTGTTCTAAACTATTCATATTTCTTAATTCTTCAAAACAACTCTGAGATGGATAATGTCATCTGCATTTTACAAATGAAACAAGCACAGAGGATAACTTGTCCAAAGTCATGCAGCTAGGAAGAGATCAACTTCTCAAAAATGGGTACGATTCTAGGCAACTTTGGATTTCTGTTTCAGTAGCACCTAATATATTCTCTTCTGCATAAATGCTCCTTAAATTTTAGTTGAGGGGATATAGGGGGCAATGAAGTTTACTGCATGGTGGGAGCAGTTTTTATTGATACAGACATAAATGTTTCTGGTAATGATGAATTGCTTTTTTCTCTTGTAATTTTCCTTAACCACATAATTCCATTTGAAATAGTTTTGAATTCAAATTGTAGATATAGTAATGGTCAGCATTTTTATTGTAAGGCCTTGGCATAGAACTATTGCCATGTGGTAACCTTTACCCTATTCACACTAAATGTTTAATTTAGATGAGTCTAATGAGCCAACTCATACATACTACCTGAATTTTTTGTTCATTAATGTTGCATTGCAAATGATCATCTCCCTATGTATCATAATGGTAAATGATGGCCAGAACATTGATTTGGTTTTGCTCTCTATATAGGTGCCTTGAGGGTACGTGGGCTGTCAAAAAGATTAATGCAAGGATAAATTTCATTTTTTAGTAGCTTTAGTTTAAATTCACTGTTAGGTGGAGTCACCATATTTTGTTGATTTTTTCCTTTCATTCCATAGTTACTAGGGAATTGAATGAAGTTTATATTTCTACACTCTGTTACCCTTTGGCTACAGTCTATTTTTCAGGAAATACTAGAACAATATCAGCCACGACAGCAAGATAGGATGATTTCACAGACTGGGTGACTATTAGAGATAGTCTGACAGTTTTTCCCCAGTGAAGGTTAGTATTTGGAGTTGTGTCAAGGATGGCTAGCCAACATTCCAATGGGACACAGAACATTTAAAACTCCAGTTATCTTCATGTTGGTCACAGCTGTTTACAGTGTAATATTGTATACTTTTCTCTTGGTGGTGGCTTTTGTTGTTTGTTTAGTTTTTTTATTGGTCGTCTGTTTTAAATTATGAATTCCTTGAGGGAAGAAACTCTGTTGTATTCAACTTTGTATCCCTTTGTCTTAGTCTGAGTTCCTTCCTAAGCAGTCCTAGAGATAAGAATTTGAGAGTGGGTAGTTTCTTACAGATGCCATAGGAGAGTAGGGAAGCAAGACAAGAAAGAGGGTAGCTAATTATGTTACAGGCAAGTTACCACTGTGGGCAATTAAACTTTAATTCCACTGGGGAACTGGGAGACTGTGGCAGCTTGATTTATATGTACCACGGAGAAAACCTGTTTTTAATCCAATTTCTGTGGGTGTGAACCTATTGTAAATAGGACCATTTGAAGACGTTTTTTGTAGTTGAGGTGTGAGGCACTGAATCAGGATGGTCTTAGTCTTATTACTGGAGGCTTGATAGAGAAGACCACAGAAAAAAAAGCCACGGGGAGAAGCCAGAATCAGGAAGTGAGCAGGAACCTGGAAGAGAAAAGAAGACATCCCCTTGTGACAGGAAAGCCATGGAATCCAAGGATTGTTGGTGAGGCATAATTCTACCAACCCGGGGAGGAAGCAAGCCTTCTAGTCTCTGAAACTGAGCCAATAAATTCCTGTTGTTAAGCCAACTCATTGTGTGGTATTTGTCATAAGAGCCTGGAAACTAACAGATCATATACAATTTTGCCTCAGATTTACCCCATCCAAGGGGCAGTGGACCCAGGGTATTTACCCATTCCTGTTAGTCATTGGTTGCAGGCTACTCTGGGACAGGGGAATTATTAGTTCCCCAGTAAATTCCAACCCGGCCAAACGTTTACAGGCAGAGCAGGTTCTGGCTGTCAGGAGAAAGCCTTCAGGCAGTCATAGATGCTGTTAGTTGGAAATAGTGCTTTCCTGCCTGGAAATGGTAAGTGATAAGGAGATAAGGACAGGGTACCAACTACATCTGCTACAACCCTAGGCTATAGTGGTACCTTTAATATTTGCTATAAACAATTTTTTGAAACAATTGATCCAGGAGATCAGAAGAAAGATTGGCTGAAACAGAGTAGAGACCTTTTATAACAGATGACTTCTGCCTTTCTGTTGGTTGTAAGGCATGTCAAACATGATATGTAATTTTCAGAAATGACACTGCCGCAAATCCATGTTATGTCATATTTAATTGATTGTAACTAGGCAATTCAAACTTTATACTCTGCCAAAAGAGATTAGTAGGATCACCAGTGACTATGAAATAGACTTTTTTTGTTGCTGCCTGCAGTGAAAATGTCTTAGAGAAAAATCTTAATGACTTTTTTGCTTTAACCAAAATATGGCATCATTGAAGTTCAATAACTTCGCTAAATTGATTATGTAGCTCTTGTTTACATTTTCAAGATTAATCCCTTATTTAAGGTAAAAGATGTACTTTTATCTAGATATTAGTGTTCACAAATAAAGATGACTTTAAGAAGGATGTTTGAATTGCACAGCTCACATTTCGAAACAAAGATTCTTGGTTGGCATTTCATATATTGGATATGCCTTAATGATTTTGATGATACTTCCAAGTAGAAGAATGAACAGAAGAACACTGATTTTATGAAATGAAAAATGCTGCTTCTCTCGGCTAAGGCTAAGAAAGTCACTGTCATTAACCACAGAGATAATAATTTGACTTTATGTCATTTAATGTCTTTTCCAGTAATTTTCTCATTGGTGATTTTTTAAAAAGGCCATATGCTACATTAATTTGTCTTTATAGACATTAGCATCTTTACTCTGATGTAGGACTGAAGGAAAAATTATATAAGAAAGATGGCTTGCTAAAATTTATCAAAATTAATTTAAAATTCCATTGTTTTATATATTAGAAAGGTTTCTTCATATTTTACAATTTAACTTGTCAAGTCCAGTAAAATGTTTTGGAAGCTAAATTTTCAATGTTTAATATAATAGTCATCTCTATATTACTAGGTTGTTTAGGAGATTAATTGCTGTTAGATTTTATTTTCTTTTTCAAATTAAAATTGTTTATAGACTAACAAAATTGTCTATGTTCTTTTAATGCCCTTGAAAGAGAGTATATATACTTTTCCAATTTTTTTGTTTTGTTTTTTGTCTGAATGAAATTGAAAATTTCATTTAGAACTATGACAAGGTATAGAGAATTCTAGGGAGTGTTAGTCAGTAATTAGGTGAGTGGTCTCAAATGGTGTTCGCAGAAACCTGTTGGAGAAGGTGCATGAATGGAGCTCCAGGCACCCTTCTTTTGTTTCAGTTGGAGTAGTTTGACCTTTGTTTTATACATTGGGATTCAATCTGAGGTTCATTTGAAAAATTGATCCTGTGGCCTTTCTTTTAAAGTTTGATAAGTGATCTTGATTTTCTACAATATTGGCAATTTCTCCTAAACACTACCAAGTTAGCTTTTACTTTCTTTCTAGATTTAGGGTAGAGCCACTCCATACTGTGAAAATAATAAACATTTTTCTTTAGTTTTCTGAGTCTGTAGCATCTATATATTTCTGACTATGATATTAGACGTATTGAATTGGGCAGCTTCTGAAAGAGCATCTACCTCTACCACTTAATTTTACAGATGAAGAAATAAACCCAAAGGGCTTGTGACCTGTCCCCAAGATCATACTGAGCAGAAGCAAGAAATGATTCTAATCCAGTATTTTTTCCTCTGCATTGAGCTTTCTCTTTTAGGGATCCTATTTCATCAATTTTAATTATAGAATATTTACTAGATATTAGGAAATATGAATGGCAAAATGGAAAGGATGAGAACTGTTAGCATCGTAGAAGAAATTCACTTATCAACAATTATTTGTTGAGCAACTACTATGCACCAAGCACTGTTACTGACTGACTAATCTGTTAGTTTACATTTGCTTGTTAGTGTTCATTAGTCCAAGGTAAATGGCTCCTAGCCTCTGGGGTTTTACAATCACAATTTCTGTTTTAACACACAGTGGACATTGGTTCTATCTTGGTCACCCAGGATACATTGCCCTGTATATTAATAACACCTAGATAACATGACTACCTCCCCCTTCTCTCCACTCCCTTCATTTTTCTGCTGTCTTGGTGAGGCCAAAAATCAAGGCCCCCTGTCCAGCTCTAACCGAGGAGGTAAAGGCATATGGCCAATACTAGGCCAATTGGACTCTTTTACCTGGGACTTTCATGTAGAGGGATGTAAGGATGGGGGAAACTCAGAATTTATTCAGTCCTGACCACTGAGTCCTTCCTGCTTCTGAGACCCTTTCTCTACCAGAGCATCTTAGATCCTGTCCTTTCAACTTTGCTTCTCATAACTCTCTCACTTCCTTCCAATATAAATTCCCTTTTTGTTTAAGTTAACCCCAACTAATACCTATGCCTGTTTGTGTAAAAGTTTGCCATTCTTTAATGTGACAACACAAATTGCTATAAAAGAGCAGGACCTATGAAATATTAGGCTCTTAGTCTCAAAGTCCAAAACTTCAGTCACCATACCAAGAAAAGTTGACCCTCACCCCCAAAATGAGCCTTTTAGCCATTTGTTATATTAACAAGCTTGGTATCAGGAAACCTGTTAAACAATAAAGATAATCCCCTTCTTTACCTTCCATTTAAAGACAAGGTCCTAAGAAGATGTACCAGGCCTCATAGGGCTGTGAAGCACTGTCATCCTTTCCCCAGTCTTCATTTTGATCTGCTAAAGTACCATTGCAGGCCCTCTGCTGAGTACTGTTGACCTTGTTCACTGATTACGTTTAGTGATTCCCTTCAGTGATTGATGGAACTGACTGGACAGTAATGAAAACAGAACTGATTCACTTTATATTTGCAGGATTAAAGCCTGAAAACAAATCTAATTTTCTTTTATGAGGAGGGGAAGTAGGAATAAGAGATTTTGATCAGCATCTTAAAGTAACATGAAAGGAAAACTGGAGGATTTAATATGGTAAAAGGAAACTTTGTAAAGGAAAGGAAGCATAAATGTTAGATTCCTAATGGAGGAAATGGTGACTCTAATCTTTTTAACAATGCTGGTAACATGCTAGGCATGCCATATACAAGGCCACAGAAGCTCTGGATAAATTTGTGGTCTAAAGTGGGTGAAAAAGACATTGGGAAATGTTAAACAGTCATAGGAAAGTTGAAGAGATTAGAGGGTTGGAAAGCATAATTGAGATATTTACTTTTCCATGATAATCTCTGTAAAATTGGGGAAAATATAGCTTATAGGAAATAAAAGATAGCTGGAAAGTTCGTGAGTTATTTGAGTTCTTTTTCTGCCGGTGATGATGAATGTAAGGTGCTAGTAAAAAATGCAGTGTAGCACCTGGTATTAGATATTTTCAAATATCTTAAATTTAAAGTTCAACGCTTTTAATAATGGAAGGCACATTACAAGTACTTGGGACTGTGTGGTAGACCTTATCATACAAGGATCAATTGTTGCATATTTTGCTTGCTGGAAAAATAGGTGATTCAATCTATAGGTGGAGAGAAGGCAGAAGAATAGCCCAATGGGATATGATTGCATTACTGTAATCATAGTATCAATGACAATCACTAGGCCTCTGTTTCACAACAGAAAAATGGCAATGTGTCAGGGGCAGGGCCAGGGCCACTGCCAGCCTCTACAATGACTGTGTGTAAAATGGAAAAGGCTGCCCCTTCTAGGAGAATGTAGGCTTATGAGCTTAGCAAGCTAAGCACAGGCTGGATTTCAGCCCCCATGGCTTCTTTTCCTGGCTGTTTGTGTGCAGAGTACAACCTATACTGCTGTATGTAACATCTCTGGTCTGAGTTAGTGGTTGCCTGCAACAGAGTCCAACCCTAAATATCTTATGCCAAAAGAGAATTTATTGGCAGGATGTTAGAGGCCTCAGATCAAGAGGAAGCTGAGAAAGCAATAGGAATTAGGACATCTCTGCCATCAGGACCTTAGTTAGATTTCTAGTTAGGAATACCTGGTCCTCAGGCCCCACCTGGTGTGGCTACAATGGATTTGACCTCTGCCTATGCTCTCTTCTTTCCAATCACTCACTTAGGATTGACAATCCCAGGAGTGATGTCTAATTGGCTGCTCCCATGGCTGTACAAGGGAGATGGCAGAGGAAGGAACAGACTCCCCAGCTTCTCAAGTGGTAAATGGAACTTTAGGGACCCCCAACTAAGACTTAAATTATTTGAATAACTGAATTATTCCCATAACTGAATTATTCCCTAGGGGAGATTGGGGTACGATTGGGCAAGTATGTATGTGGAGAGAGTTAGGTGTTAGGTAACTATGAATGATAAATGTCTGTTACAGGACCTGGGTATTCATAGGTGCTTAAAGGTATTATCTAGTCCTACTGCAATACAAAACTGCTGTGAAGGCAATGACATCAAAAGTGTTAGAACTCGAGCTAGACGCTCACACCCACTGTGATGAGCAGATGCCTAAATGAGCAGACACCTAAATGAGCAGATGCCACAAGCCTGCAGATGCCACAGCCTGCAGGGAGCAGAAGTGGCTCAGGCTCCTGGGCACTCGCTAACCATGTGGGAGGTCCCGGGTTCAGTACCAGGTGCCTCCAGGAGAAGACTAGCAAATAATGAGCAGGCAGATGAGAGAACCATGGGAGGTGGGGGGCGGATGAATAAATAAACTAAATAAATAAATCTTTAAAAAATGTGTTAGAACTAAAGGCACTTAAGTGACCAGTTTTCCTGATCTAGTGTTTTTAGTGCATGGCCTTATCTCTATAGATAGAAGTGATGGCAGAATTAGATGTCCTGGGAAAAGAAGACTCTCCAATGAATGTCTATAATGAAATGCTTAAAAACTAATGTTAGATGTGAAATCATCATTCCTCTTGATTCTCTGTAATTTGCCACATACTGAGCACAGAGAACACTTTCCAGAGAAAGAAGAAAGTTTCCAAATTTTATCATCTCCTCTCTCGTAGAAATATATTTCTTTTCCACCTTTTTCCTTTTTGTGTGTGTGTGTACGTATGTGTGAGAGAGAGGAGAGACAGAGAGAGAGAGAAATGGGGTGGACTGAGTTGTGTCCCCAGGCTCCCTTAAGATCCAGAACCTTCCACATGATCCTACCTGGCTCCTTCCTGGTGCTTGTGGACAGGCTTATCAGAAGGGGAAACAGTACCAGAGTGATTCTGTTTTATGCTTCTTGCCCAAGACTGTACTGATTTTCCTCTGAGATGTGAATTTTTTTTCTTTTTAATTCATGCCCTTGAGTTCCTTCCATGCCCAAAACTTTTTTTGCAATCAAGAGTCTCTACAAATGTCTGGCTCAGTATGTAATCCAATGGAATTTGTCATTCTCCTGATGTCGTCATCTGCATTATCAAACTTCCTGTTACTATTTGTATACTTTTTAAAAAAGTTTAAAAAACTTTTTTTTGAATTTTATTTGTATACTTTTTTGATGTGTTGCTATTTATTCACCTAAAAAAATACGAACACTATTCTAAATCCTAGTGATGTTCCAAGTCCTAGTTTATTTACCTATTTTATTGATAAATAAAGGTTAGATGATCTGACAGATCCCTTGTGGGTCTGTGGTGGAGACAAGGAAGAAACAAGTGAATAAATGTGTAAATATGTAATTAAAGATTATGAGGGAAATCATTTAAAGAAAAAACAGGACTCAGTAATAGAGAATAGCAAGGATGGGGCTACTTAGACTCGATGACCTCTGAGGAACAGAGAAGGAACTCAACATCTAAAGGTTGATAGGAAACCTGTCAGACAAGTGGGATGGGGAGGTGCGGTTGAGACAGGTGGAGTGTAAGGGGGTGTATATTAATCAAGATGTACTAGGCTTATGCTGTGATGACAGACAATCCCCAAATCTCAGTGGCTTAACACTTAAAACTTTATTTCTTCTTATACAAAGTCTCCTCTCTAGGACAGCTGAGCTCTTGGTGACACAGTGACCAAGCTTTTTCCATCCCATGTAACCCCATCTCCACTCAAATCTGCTATATTCTCCACCAAAAGGGGAGAGCGGGGGGAATGTTGTGCAGTGCTTTCTCCTTGGTTCACAGACAATTGACCTGAACTAATTTCATGGTCCTGCCTAACTGTGAAGAGCTGGGATGTGCAGGAGGGAGAGGAGACCAGAGATTGCTAGGCACTAGTCATGTCTGCCTCAGAGAGCATGGAGTGAGTGGGAGGCTGGAGCATTCCAGATGGAATAGCCTGGATGAAGGTGTGGAGGTAGGAGTAGGGTTAGCATACTGCAATACCACGGAGTTGTAAGAGATTATGCCACCTTCTATAGGTACCTAGCAGGAGCTCCCTTGAAGGGTGACATTTATTTTTCAGTCACTGGATGCAGTGGAAGGTCATGTATTTTTGACAAAAATGGGTTCCAAAATGCTGAATATAGCCTATGTTATTTTCTTATTTAGTTCTAAGTACTATTTTTATCCCCATTTTACACATGAGGAAGCAAACACAAGGAGGCTAAATAATTTACTTAAAGTCACACAGCTGCTAAGTGACAGAGCTGGTGTTCAAACCCAGTCAGTCTGATGCAGGGCCTATTTAATTCTAATATAGACTGAAAATGTTTTCTGGGTCTTGACAAGAAGGACCTGGGCGACCAGGTGCCAGCCCCTGTAGAGGAGAAGCTGATAATGCATATCAGGAGCAGGACAGGACAGAAGGAAGGAGTGCACACAGGTGGTACTATCTTTTGGGATTAGTGTTCAACCTAAGAATCGGGTTTGGGATGGTGCAAGGCCTTAAAGCCTTCCTTATAGTGGAGTTAGCTACGATTGGCTGAGAAGCCTGTACTTTATTAGCTTAATTAGAGATTGTCCTTCCAGTGTTGTTGTTGTTGTCTTACACCATTTTGTTAAGCTTTTTTGGAAGTTTCTGTTTATTGTACTTGGAGATCCAAAGGTACCTTGTACCCTTCTAGTGCCCAAGTCATAGAGAACAGTCCAGGGGATGGTGTTACTCATGAGTGAAGCATGAGAAACTAAGGGGAAGAAAACTCAGTGGTGGTGATGTTGGAGCTTCTTGGACAATTGCCTTTCCCTGCATAGAGGATCTTCCTTCAAGGTTAAAATCTAGGTGGGTCTGAATTTATTTTAATAATGGAGTCACTTCAAACTTTTGGACATTTCTCATAAATTTCCACAGCTCTGCCCCCAGCAGTGACCTTGAGGTAAATAGTTCGTTTTTTTTTTTTAGGTTTCTTGCCCACCTTTGTTCTTTCCTTGTAGCAAGTGACTCTGGGATAGAAGTGCAAAGTACTGCTTTGGAACCCTAGGAAGGAATGCTGGATGTGTACGATGTTCATTGTAAATAAATTCTTTGGAGGCCATTGAATTTCTGTTTGTCTTACCTAGAGTCACCGCAAGATTTCACTCAGTATGGGCACTGGCCCAAAAGCAGGCATGAGCCATGTCCATTAGCCAAGAGATAAAGGGAGGGAACATTTTGGCTTTCTAAAAATAAATCCATTTTTTAAATGAAAAATATTTCTAGGACCAGATTCTCCATCTTGATATCAGCATCATATAATGACAGTAGGTTTTTCCAATTGCAGTTTACACTGTGAATGTAAAGCTTTTTATAATATTGTCCATATGTTTCTTTTTCCATTTACCAATGGCCAGGAATCCATTTCAGACTAATACTTCTGTTCCATGCTCCCTCCACAAACTCCATCCACCATGCCTCAGGCCTCTGGGTTTTGCTCTTGTGGTCTCCCAGGCTGGGATGCACTTCCCCCCTTTCTTCAATTAGCTCACTTCTCATTGCCCTTCAGGACTCATTTTAGGCATCATCCTCTTCTTGAAGGCTTTTTAACTCCAGGTTCTCCACAATGTCCCTCCTCTGGCTTTCTATTACACTCACTCAATACCTATATTTTATCCTTGACCCTCATTTAATTGAAATGACCTACTTTAAGGTTTTGGGTTTTGTTTTGTTTTCCTTTCATTATAATGTAAAGTCCTCGTGGGGCAGGGGAAGGGGATTGTCTTTATTTAGTGTTTTCATCTTTAGATCTAGTGCAGTCCTTAGTAAATGTCAGTTGTACCACATTAAATAGGCAAAAGCTGGCTTCTCATAAGACTTAGCTAGACTTCCATAATGCTACTGTAGCTTTGGAAGTGAGAACTGTTTCTTTTAAACCGATTATCTTTGAAACAATTGACTAAAAATTAAGCTCCATAACCCAGACATCCCATAGAAAGTAAATAGAAGACACTGAATCTGAACTTGAATCTTATTTCCCACTTTCAATTCTACCTTGTTTTGGAGCAGGTTGTTTATTTGATGTGTCTTTAATTTGCTCAACTGCCACAAAGCTGTGAATATTCTATTCATTGAATTCTGTGGGGCCTGGTATTCTTATTGATGTCAACACACCATGAATGTAGCTCATTATGCCAAAAACACAGTTGAATGAAGCTTAATCAATGCAGAAGTAAAAACCAAAAGTGTTAGAGCAGTTGTACTGACTTGACATTTCCCTGGAATCAACAAGGAGGGATGCATTCTCACACGCAAGCTACTGGATCCACCACGGCTCCCCACCGCCCCTCCCCCACCCCAATATATAAAGTTATAAACACACTTTCTCTGCTGACATTTATTAGAAAGTAACTACAAAGCAGATTGCTGAGCTTGCCCTCGGCAGACATTTTACATTGGGCACAGCTTATGCTTTTTGTGTGCCAGGTATGATGGCATCCTTGCAGGTTAAGCCTTCAAATCCTGTTCTACCATTTTAATAATTGCATTGACTTAACCTTTATATAGATGTAGTATATTATTTTCTCAAAGAAGACTTTGCTCCTCCTTGCTTGCTGGAAGAATACTTCAGGTTAGAAATTCAGTCTGTGATCTGTCAGGTGATGATACAAAATGTTTAACTTAAACACAAACACTAGGCCACACAGGGACAGGATCCAGATGGTTTTGTATTTGATTACACCATCCTCCATCTCCCTGGCATCCAGATCCTTTCTTCTCTTTTCTGCCATCTGTCAATACACTCGAATCAGCAACTTAATCACATATGCTATCAACAGGTCATTTTTTTAAAAAAAAAACTTCTCTTTCTATGGGTGGTTAGAAAAGATTATTTATATAAAATAGGATCTAGCTTTACTATAGATAAAGAATATTGTACTATATGTTTTCCCCAGGGCTAACTTGTTTAAGGCAGAAGTTATAATATGGGTTGATATTGACAACAAAATGCACCAGAGAGGAGAGACAGGAGGCTTGGAGATAAGGAGATGCTAAATATTTTAAGGGTGAGACTGGGTCATTTGCTTTTGTAATTCCACTCTTTGAGACAAAGACTTCAAATATTACATTTGATTCTAATTTAATGGGTAGAATGCAGTACATTTTGACTTCTATTATTATTTGTTGTCTTTTATTGTTGATTATAGATTCTTGATATTGGAAATATTACAAATTAACCATAGCAAGAAATTAACAATAGTATATAAAGTGGTTTTAATTATGGAACTTGGAGTCAGAATCACTTGGGATTTATTCCTGGCTTGGTTAAGTACTAACTGTGTGGCCTCAGGCAGTTTACTACACCTTTCAAAGCTTCATCTATAAAGGGGATATTGGTGAACTTAACAAGAGGATTATTGTAAAAACTAATGAGATAACTGTGTAAAGCATCTAGCAGAGTGCTTGGAACTCTGTACACACTCAGCAAATGATGATGGCCTCTCTTATTAATGTTTTTGCTATTATTAAGATAGTTTGACCCCTAAAGTAAAGAGATAAGTTTTAAAAAACAAAAACAAAAATTACTACTCTATTATATATCTTGAAATGTGATTTTCAGATGATAGTTTTAAAATTATTACAGAGAGATACTCCATGAATATAATTATCATTCACAGCCAAGTCAGGCTGCTTGGCTCATGAATACTGAGTAAAAGGCTACATATTACTTCCCTATTGTATTTCCCACCAAACGGGTAGAGTATGCGTGAATTACCTAGGACAGAGTAGCAAATTGCTGCCCGTGGACCAAATCTGGCCAATCTGCCTGTTTTCTCATGGTCTGGGAGCTAAGAATGACTCCCATTTTTGAATAGTGGGGGGAAAAAGTAAAAGAATAATAATATGAAAAGAAGTAAAATGAAAAAGAAGAATAATATTTTGTAACAGGTAAAAATTACATGAAATTCAAATTTCAGTGTCGATAAATAAAGTTTTATTGGAACATAGCCATACTTATTCATTTATGTATTGTGTATGGCTGCGTTTATGCTACATTGGCAGAGTTGAGTAGTTGCTACAGAGTCTGTATGACCTAACATACTTACTCTGGCTTTTTACAGAAAAAAAACTTGTCCATCCCTTCCTTAGAACAATATAAATGTATTGCTGGATGAGGCTTTCAGAGTCCAACACCCTGGGTTTAAAGATTAGGAAAGTGGGTCCCAACAAGTTGAAAGGACTCAAAGTCACAGAGTCAGAGTCAGTGGCTGAATCCAAACCAGAAACTGGATAGCTGGGTCTCTGACTGTTGGATGAACAATCTTCCCACTACACCACATGGGTTCAAATGAAATTAATCTTCCGTATCTGATTTATATGCAACTTAAAATTTTATTGAGACCTTTTAAGGACCTTTATATTTAAGCATTGATCATGAAGCATCCTATTTAAGGTTGTAGACTGTAATTGACCAAAATTCCCAGTACTACAATTTTTATTTTTTACAGTGGGAGAGAATGATTGTGATGAGCTTTATATTGTTTTCTTTCTATTTTAGTTGTCAGCTAACTATTCCAGAAAACAGAATAGAATGTACTTAATCTTCATTATGTGGTGACACTGTAATGTTATGCTAAACTATCCAAGTTTACCTTCTCATTTAGACGTGACATCCATACAAAACAATACTAAAGAGGAAAAATGAACAATATAAATAATAATTTAGGTCTTTTTAAAAATAACATATCTGCTTACCATACAATTTTTCCTCTTCCCAATGGCTGTTACTTTTCTCAGCCTAGGAACTCAGCATAATGATATTTCTTTCTCAAAGCTACTCTAAAAAAGTATTTGCTGGAGGGTCCCCATAGATCTGTTAATGGTTATATGCAAAAAGCTAATAGAATTTCTCAGTGTTAAAACATCATTAAAATATGGAATGTGAAGAAAAGATTCCTTTAGAACTAAAAGTAGTAGAAACATGAAAGATCAAGAAAGATATTGGTGTTATACGGGACAGGAGGAGGAGATGGGAAACTTTTCACGAGGCTTTGTATACCCCTAACTACTAAACTATGTTCTTAATAATATTTTTCAAATGGTAACAGATTCTTATATTATGGGGAAGCCTGGGCAGCTGGGGCTGAAGCAAGCCACTGGTGTGATTTAGCAATGTTGTTCTCTTGGGCTGAATCCGGGCTTTTTGGTTTAATTTTTTGGAGGCTGCTGCTACCTCTGCCAGCCAGCAGTAAGGATATGTGGCTCAGTAACCCTAGCAAAAAACACTGCTGAATGAACCTCAGGCTATGACAGACACCCAAAACCTAAAATAATGCTGAGGTTAAATGATTATGCTCCGAAGGAAAAAGCTGACAATAGCTTTGTTACTGCACAGAAATTTCCAAGTTTACTGTGGCCATGGAGTAATTAATTATCATAATATATGCCTTTGAAGTGATGGAAAGAAGGAAAAATTACCCCCATTTGACTGACAGAAAAACTGAGACAAGGGCAGTTAACTTGCTTGTGGTTACCCAGGGAATAGTTGGCCAGAACTCCAGGATTCCTGACTCCAAATTCATTGCTGTAACCACCAGATTGAAACCAGCTGCCAAAGACTGTAATTTGGTCTTGAGTCTGTGGCCATAGTTTAGAACCACAATAGTGAGGAAACACACTTTAAGGAGGATCTTGAAAATCTCTCCAGGGAATCATGCCTCTCTTTCTATACTGATTATGGGACAATTGGAATAAATGAGGATTATGCCCCCAACATATTTGTGTTTTAGAATGGGCTGGGGTTCCTCTGAGGAAACTGGGAAGGGATGCCTCACCCTTCAACCCAACTTTCTAAATTAGTTTTGTTGTGTTATGATGCATGAATCTATGTGTTAACATTATAATTGTTACTTGACACAGGTCATATATGGGTTTCCATGGACAACAAGATGCACCAGAAAGGGGAGACTGGAGACTTAGAGATAGGGAGAGGCCCTAATTTGGGGTGCCACCCAGGTGACTAGAACCACCCTGAGGTGGATGATCTGCAGCACTCTGAATGGGCATATGCTTTGTATCAGAAAATCTTCAGGGTTTCTAGGAGTCAGGCAAGGAGAGCATGGCAGAAGTGATGTCTGACTGTGGGTACCAGGCTGAAGTCCTGAGAGCAAACCTCTGGCATCACAGGGGTTGGTAGTGAGCTACTGGAGCTGAGGCTCAAAGAACAGGTTTCAATGGCAGCATTCAAGCTAATTTTGTAAGAGTGTAGCAGTATTCTTACTCCATTGAAACAGGGATACCAGGTAATAACAATCATTATAGTACTAATAATTGCATTACAGTTACTATTTAATGAGCACTTGCTATGGGTTAGGTGTTATGCTATTTCTTTACGTTTGTTATATTGTTTATCTCTCACTACAGCCCTGCAATGTATTAGTACTCCCCACAACTCCATTTTTTATGGTTGTGGAAATTGAGATTCAGAGGGGTTAACTGACTTGCCTAAAGTCACAATGATGCATGTCAGAGAAAAGGGATTTGAACCCAGGACTCTGATTCCACTGCCCATGCTTTATCCTTACCCTTATGGCTTTGGGCAATAGGCATAAGGCAAGAACCCACTTACCGGATTGTTTTGATGGCCTATTCATCCTGTTGGTGAAGAAGAGGTCCCTACCCTAAATAGAATGAAATGGCCAAACATACAACACCTGACACCAGACAGATGATATCAAACAGAAGTTTATTAATCACACATATGACCCAGAGGAGGACACAGCATGCCACACAGTGCCACATGGGTTGTTGAACTCAAGAAGAGAGTGAACAAGCAGGGGCTATGGGAGGCAGACTTTAGAGTAACAAGAGGGTGGGCTGGCCCCTGGTTCCTGCGGGAGGATGTGATTGACTATGAATGATTTCGCAGGCTGTCAGGAAAGTGAAACCTGTTAAGTTGAAAACAGGGTGGAGTGCAACTGGTCCAACTTACAGAGGAACTTTAGCATCCATCTTTCTACCAACAGTTTCTTCAAAGCAATCTAGGCCTTTTCTATCAAACACCCCACGATTCTTCCAGCCTCTACTCATTACACAATTCCAAAGCCATATTTTTAGTATTTGCAATGGCAGCACCCTACTCTCCAAAATCTGTTTTAGTTTCCTAGGCTTATGCAAATACCAATACAATGGATTGGCTTAAACAATGGGAATTTATTTGCTCACAGTTTGAGACTGGAAAAAGTCTAAATCAAGGCATCATCAAAGCGATGCTTTCTTCCCAAAGACTCTGGTGCTCTGGGATGGCTGCTGGCGATCTTTGGTTCTTGGTTTGTCACATGGCAAGGCACACGGCAGCCTTTCCTAGCCTTTCCAGTCTCTTCTGGATTTGGTTGAATTTCAGCTTCTTGCTTCTGTAGCTTTCTTTTGGTCTGTCTGAATTTCACTCCACTTATCAAGGGCTCCAGTAATAGGATTAAGACCCAACCTGACTGAGATGAGCCACACCTTAACTGAAGTAACCTCAGCAAAAGGTCCTACTTACAATGGGTTCATACTCAAAGGAATGGATTTAATTTAAGGACATGTTTTTCTGGGGTACATACAGCTTCAAACTACTACAACTATTTTGTACAAATGATATTGTTTAGATTTACCTCTGTGTGTAATATTTCTTTGTTTACCTCCATGATTATTTTTGTGTGTGTGTGTCTCTCAGATTTTCCTTCTGGAACCACTTTCTCTCTCTCCGATAATAACCGTTTGGAAATTCCTTTAGTAAAGTTCTTTTAGTGATAATCTTAACTTTTGTTTGTCAAAAGGTTTTTGTTTCACCTTTGTTCTCATTTGTGCTAAGTATGCAAGTTACCAGTTATTTTCTGTCAGCACTTTGAAAATATTATTTCACCACTTTCTGGCTTCCCTTACTTCTGTTGAGGGTCTATCTGTAATTTGTAGATCACTTTCCAGTTACTTTTAAGATTTTCACTTTGTCTTTGGAGTTCTGCGTTTCACTAAAATGTATCCAGGTGTAGATTTCTTTTCATTTATTTTACCTGGCACATTTTGTACTTCCTGTGTCTGTGAATTCATGTATGTTCCCTCGATTCTGGAAAAAATTCTGAGCCTTCATTTTGGGTATTGGCTTTCTCCACAGTCCTCTTTTATCTCTTTCTGGTGTTTACTGCAATAGAGCTCTGCAGATATGGATATCTACCTAAGCAATTTCAATGAAATTTCTATATTGTTGGAAGTACAAATTAGTCCACACACAGCCCCAATAATGCAACTAAGCACAAGTATAGGGCCTCTGCTAGATCATATAGAGCCTTTGTGAGAATTAGGAAGAAAAGCACCACTTGGATATGGCCTGCACTGGGCATAAGTTTTTTTTTAGTGAGCAGAGCACATGGCTTGTCCAGCAGGGAGCAGGGTGGATTTTAGTGTCCCTGTTGTACCCTATCTGGGTTCCTTTTTTGCTGGACACAGCCAGCACAGCTATCCACAGCAATTGTGAAGTGACAAGACCTGTGATAGCTGTGGCTCACTGAATGGTATGTTAAGATCAGAAGCACAGTGAGAGGGCTACAGAAAAACAGGGAATTCTTCATATTGTGCATTAGGGAAAGACCTCTTGGTCACAGGTCTAACTCTTCAATAACACTTGTGCACAGAGACTGCTACGTTGGTGGGTCACCTTCTAATATGGGACAAGCTGTGGCTACTGTCTCCTGGGAGATATGTGGTTCCTGTATCAGTATTTAACCTTTGTTTCTTTTTTTCCTTTCAGAAGATCCTTACCTGCACTGTTTCTCAAAGACCATGGCTCATATAAAAATAAATTATTTGGGTACTTTTACTATTGGAAAGCACCTGTGTGTTTAATAATTTGGATCAATAAAGAGACTGTACATTTAGAGAGGTTCAGCATTCCTTCACTACATAAAATACGTACACCAAGTATTACTCATTGCTCAAGTAAGTGCTTAGATACTGACCAAATCTAGAAAGAAGAGAGGCATTACCATTTATACCCAGTTATTTATACACAGATTGAGGGCCCAGGACTAGGCTCAAACTAACCAATGCTATACAGAGGTACAAAGGGAATATTAGCAGCTCTGGACCCTGAAGCTGGGAGAGCTGCAGGCCACTGAATCATGAATCCCATCTTCTGATTTCAGTTGGGATTCATCAACCTAAATAACCTAATTGAGTGTCATAATTGATGTGGGAGACTCATTTCCTGCCCTGGAAATCATTAAAGGTGGCCACGGCTTGCTTGAAGCAGCACTTTCTCTAATGGAATCCCCTGGATCTGTTCATGAGAAAGAAAGGCCCAGTCAGCAGGTGGCTGCTCAGCCCTGCTGGCCCACGGCCTGCCCAGACCTGCCCTCTCCACAAAGGCCGCCAGTGGCGCCTCGGGCCTCCCCACTGGGTGTCTTTCAGAGTTCACAAAGAGGGCATATTGCCATTTCTAATGGAGGCAACCACCCTGGGCAAAGGGTTGGCAATTGGCGGCATCCTGGCCATCACCCCAATTAGTGAGCCATACTTGATGCCACTGAAGAATTTTCAGCAGGAAGTTCTTTTGTGAGTGGCTTGACTTCTCCCCTGTGTGAAATACCTAGATATTGTGACTTCGTTTTTCAAAGCCAATGTTGAATTCCTAATTAAATCCTTACCTTTGAGGTTTTCCAACCAACTGAGAAAACCCACTAGAGGTGTCCCTAAAGAATTTGAAATTCCTTCTGTTTGATTTCACCAATGAGAGGTGAAGCTGGGAATAGCCACTCAGCTCAGAATACCTTTGGGGTCACAAGAGGTAGTTCTCCTTTCCCTAGTTTCTAATCCCTTGTCTACTTAGGGTGGAAAGAGCCTGAATGAAAATCTGAAAAAGTGGTATCAAGTCCCTATAGAGATACTCATGTATGAAAGATGTATGAGATTTAGAGTTTTATGCCATTCATTCATCCCTGTAAGTAGCTTATTCTTAGCCATGCATTTCCACCCGCAGTGGACATTTCTATTTGAAATACATCCCCTACATGTATTAGACACCTCTCATCTAGAATCATTTCCACAGCCCTGAGAGGATCTCGGGTCTAGAAATGGCATCTCTGAAGTCAACCAAGAAGAAGTGTCAATGTCATGGATGAGATGGAAAACCTCTCATAGCCTACTCCTTGGTTTAACTATTCTCACTGTGCCAAAGTTCTTCCATGTGTTCAACATAAATTTTCTTGTTGCCATTTAGATTTCTTGTCTCTGTGGAGGTGAATAACAGAAGTTTCATATTTTTCAGTGCTTAAAAACACTATTTCTTTAAAGTACATAGCCACAATTTTATACACTGTGGATTGCATCTTTTTGCAGTCATCCATGATTCACAGCTACAGTCCAACTTTAAAGCACACAAGAGTAATGTCAGCCCCAAACAAAATGGAGAAATGTGTTCTCCATTCTCACTCACATATTTAATGGGATTTAAAGGTTATTTTCTCCATGTCATCTCCCTTTACTGACTAAATATATGTAGATGATTTTTGATGTACAAAGATAAATTTCTAAACATTGATCCTGGATTTAGATGGAAGAATTCTGCTTTTATTTTACTAGGTACTAAACTGAATCTTGAGGACTAAAGAAAAAAATATATAATTTATCAAGGAAGCTGCTTAAATGCAAAATTAATTAGGCCAGAGGAAGATGGACAAGGGGATTAAACTGTCATGCTACCATTTGGATGGTCGGTGATAGATCAAGCATGCCCAGGAGGTCAGGGTTGGGTGAGGGTTGAAACGTTCTGTATATTAAGGGCTGCACAAGGAAACTCAGCTGAGGCAGCAATGATCAGGTAACAGAGTTGAGCCCAGGGAAATGAGCTAAGTAGGGAATGAGGGATGTTCAGGCAGTAGGAAAGGGGGACCCTAACTACAAGGTTGGAGATTAGGGGGTTGGGCAACCAAAGGTCAGGAACTTAAGACCAGTGAGATTAGGGAACATCCAGTGAGTGTAACAGACACTGACATCAACAGCAAGAGTGGAATTGGATTTCAAGCTCAGGATTGGGATGGCAGGAGTCTTTGTTTCCCCAGTGCAGAGCCAGAGCCTGTCTCTGAGGATGGGTTGGTTGGAGCCTACCAGTGAGGGCATGGATGGGGAGCAAAAACACGGGAGGTCGGAGTACCCTACATAACAACAGACTTCCTTACTGCGTGAGTCCACTGAGGCCGTGTAGGATATGTTGTGGGGCTCTGGCCGAAAGTTTCTCTCATCAAGATTATTGGCATCTTAATATGTATCCATATCAGTTTTCATTTTTCACTATTATGATAGTTGTATCTCTTGTCCTTTGTTTTACAATCATTAATTCTCAAGATATTCTGGTGTAGAAGATAGTTTTATCCTCATTGTGGAGATGATGAAATGAAAACAGAGTGACTTGTTCAAAGCCACAGGCACCTAAGTCATGAAACAAAAGAGTGAAAGGGTCAAATCAGGATACCCAACATGGGCTGTGGTGAAGGGGGGACTGGCTATCAAGGGACATGGTGACACTTTTGGGGGTGATGGCTATGCTCATTATCTTGATTGTTGTGATGATTTTAGAGGTGTGGGAATATGACAAAGCTTATAAAATTGTGTAATTTAAATATCTGCAGTTTACTATAGGTACCTCAATGAAACTGCTAAAAAAATTAAACCAATGGTCCTAACAGTGAATATAAGTAGATATAAGCTTCAGTTTTTGCACAACCACATGACAATGAAAATGGGAGTCTGTGCGTCCTAGATCCACCCCTCTTTTTCCTCCCTGTCAGAGACCACTGTAGGCTCCTCTTCCTTCACTATCTGCCTCTGAGATGAACCATTTCAAACATACTAATCCTTGGTGCCCTTAGTTTACCTCTCCCTGAAGAAGAAAATGGAATAAAAGGTAAGGATTAATTTGCCGATGGTTGACCCTCTGCTGGCTGGCCTCCCAGAAAAGTAATTGCCCCTGCAAAGCTCCATGGAAACAGACTGGGTCTAGGCCGTCAATCATTCCCTGCCAGGGAGGGAATGGTACTTCCCAACCATAAATGCTGATGTGGTGAGTGCTGCTGATAGCTTGTCACACCTTACAGCTATAACCAAAGAGTATGGGACTCACCCCCTGATCAGACCAGGGAAGGAGTTGGTGACCCCCAGTCATGAACCCTGAGCTGGCAGCACAGGCTTGTGTCAAGGTTACCACACACTATTTAGCTCTTGTATCTTTGGCCCTGATACCAGGGGAGGGATGGTGCCTCCTAATGGAGTAGTTTACAAGCTCCACAACCCAATCTTCAGGTCCCTCTCCCTGAATCTAAAACTTGGCTTTGCTAGCTCTCTCTATGTTGCCACACAATTAAATGAAATTGGGTGCCTATATCTCCTGTCTCCATGAATGTTCCCTAGTGAACACTGGTATGAGTGCTCATTGGCCAATTGCCATTACCTGCACAACATTGACTAGCCATGCAGACAGATTACATTACAAATACAAGGTTATTCTGCAAGCCATTTACTCCTCTCTAGTGAGTTCCTAGCTGGATTCGAATGCTTACAACTCTCTTCAAGTCTCCTACCTAATCATATCTCCTCATTTTGGGCAAATAGCCTAGCTTCCAACTTCATAGAAAACAGACACCATTAAGTGTAATTTCTCCCCCACAGGCAGACATTCTCTGTCTCCTCCCAATACTCTTTCACTCCTTCCTATTTCAGAGGAAAAAGAGGAGACAGTCCTATATTATGGTTAGGGGTAGCCTAGCCAGTGTTCTTGTCTCGCTCCAGCACTTGATAGCAGGGTAACCTTGGGCAGGTTACAAGCAGTCTCTGTTTCTGCATCTGTAATGCAGAGATAATAATGGTATCGACTCCATACGTTGTTGGGAGAAATAAATGTGAAAGTGAATGCTTAGCACAGTACCTGGCCCATAACTGAACTTAGGGGCAATGCAATCATGTCTGTAGACCCAGTTTGTCCAGATCTTGACACTCAGGTGCTGGAGACATTAAATAACTCATGTTTAGAAAGCAGTCCTATTTCCATCATTTTTCCTATGCAGAATTTGCATAAGGAAATTCTGTGTCAAAAAACTGAATGCTGACAACATCTCCCTTCATTTTGTTTCTTGAGAGGCAATGTACCATGGTGGTTGGTGTATGGGGGTCTGGAGTTAGTGAGATTTGGGTGGGAATCATGACTCTGTCATTTACTGACTGAATGACCTTGATCAAATTACATTTCTTCATTGGTAAAATGGCAATAATAGCCATACCTACCTCCCAGAGAGTTGTTGCATCAAATCAGATAATGCATGAAAAGCATGTTTCCCATTAGCCATTTTTTATAGTTATTGTGATTTGAATTTAGGAATCCTCAAAACGATGGTTCTGTAACTGTGAGAAAATCCAACTGGATTGTGCTTGTATGTCAACACTAACAGTGCTGTCAAAACCACGGAAAGAATGGAAACAAAAAGGGGAAACATTTTTATTCTGTTCGCTGACTCATTTCAATGCATGCCTGAGTGGTTATCTGTGTGAGTGTGTGTGTTTTAAGTTTGAGTTTAATTCGTACAATTAACTTTTCATTTTACATCTCAAACAATTTGAGGGAAAAACATTCTCTTTTCCTGAGAAACCAAGTGAAGATGAAAAAAAGTTTTTTGAGGTCACTTAAATTTTATTGAGGATTTTAAGTAATAGTATTTACAAAATCTATAACGCTTTTCAAGTTTTAAAAATTGATATTTAGTCACCATAAATATTAAAATAATCCCAATAAGATAAAATGAAGCATATACCTTGAAATGGACAGTTAAATACAATCTTTTTTCCTCTTCTTTTTGTTAGTGGTGATTTTTCTGTGATGTTCCTCCATTTTTAGGAAAAAGAGAAGGCATGTCATCATAACCTGAGCATGCTCAAACTAATTTACCAAAATATATGCAATATAAACATAGAATACAAAGGGATATTATCCTTAATATATAATAAGCTCATAAAATCAATGAGGAAAATACACTTTCATATAACCAATGGGCAATAGACATGAACAGGCAATTCACAACATAAGAAAATGGCCAGGGGGATGGATGTGGCTCAAATGGTGGGGTGTCCGTCTCCCATATGGAGGGACCCGGGTTCGATCCCTGAGACCTCCCGGTAAAAAAAAATAAATTAATTAAAAAAAAAAAAAAAAAAAGAAAAGAAAATGGCCAGAAAGCAAAAAAGTGACAAATAATATTTTAAAAAATATATTTTTATTTATTCATTTCTACCCCCCACCCCCCGTCTTGCATTTGCTGTCTGCTCTCTGTGTCTGTTTACTGTGTGCTCTCTTTGTCTGCTCATCTCTTTTAGGAGGCACCGGGAATCAAACCCAGGACCTTCCATGTGGGAGGAGGCGCCCAATTGCTTGAGCCACATCTGCTCCCTGCTTGTTGTGTCTCTAGTTGTGTCTCCTCGTTGTGTCATCTCATTGAGTCATCTCATTGCATCAGCCCATCATGTCAGCTTGCTGTCTTGCTTGTCTTCTTTAGGAGGCACCAGGAACTGAACCCAGGACCTCCCATGTGGGAGGCGGGTGCCAAACTGCTTAGCAAAATCTGCTCCCCCCAAAAATGGTATTTTACTATAAAAAATTTACTTTACTTGGGTGCATTTTACCATGAAATTCTTCATAACACAATTGTATTTAAATCGAATCTACAGATTAAAAGAGACATTTTTTCTTTTCAGGCAAATTCAGTATCTTAAAAGTATATAAGATCCAAATCTCAGGGAAAAAGAATTAAGTAAAAAGGATGGCCAAGAGGTATGCAACAAAATGAAAAGTGGAACTATGTTAAATGTTCACATGTGAGATCTATCTGCTCTGTTCCAATGTCCCCAGATAAAGTAATTTTTCAGCCTCTTCCTAGACTTGAGTTTGCTAAAAATTTGACCCATCTTTGTGCATACTCCTTTGTGAATAATCCTGATGATCACAGGTGCTATTACCTATGAGCAGAGACCCTGGTTTTTACAACTCTCCCCCCCTTAAATGCAAGACATCGGGTCCTTTTTCTCAAGTCCACCTAACGAGAATTACGTTTGATGGTGTGGCTATTCCAGAAAGGCCTCCTTGCTTGTTGTCTTTTATCCATGTTAACTAATAATATTTTATCTTTTAAAAATACCACTTGCCATTTTAATAAAGATATTGGAAATCAAATTTATAAGATATTTTTAATAGGAATCTTAAAGGAAGAGCCTAACACTTTTCCTGCGTGGAATTTTAAGTTCCCTTGATCCCCAATTTATTTTTAATCTGGCCACAAGAGGTGACGTTTCCTACAAGGTTTGGGAAATTTACAACAATACTAATAAAAACCAATCCTTGCCTTACCACCCACGTGGTATTTGAAATGGTTCTTCAGGAGGGCGCGGAGACTGTGGTGTCTTAGATTACTGCATTTGTTATTCATCCCACGCACTCTTCATTTTTATCCATGAGTAAATGCTTTTCTCTCAGTCCTAGTAACCCAAAGGCACAGAAGTCCAAAGGCAACAATCAGAAGGAAACATAAATCCCAGATCCCCACATCTGAAAACACCATGGGCAAACTATCATCCATACTAATTCTGGGAAGCAATTGCTTTCGAACTGAATGGATGAAACTAGCCTTATTTAGGAAAAAAAAAAAAAGTCACTAAACAGTGAAAAAAAGAAATTTTTTGTTTTGTATATGGTTGGAGCCACTGGGCAAGGTTTTGTGTGGTGAGAATTTTGGATCTTATTTGTAGCTGTGTGCGTATGTATGTGTTACTGTGCAGGTATGAGTTCTTCCAGTTCTTTTTTTATTTAGAAGTTGGTGTTTCTCATTGGAACTCTGGGTAATATCATCCAGGGACAGAACAATCCTAAAAGTTATTATTGTTATTTATAAATCTGTTTTCTCTTCATATTTTATTATTTTTCTATCCTGTCCCGTTAAAGCTGTCAGAAAAAGTCCTGAACTCGGACTCCCCAAAAGGTTGTTTCATCTGACATTGACTTGGTACAACCAAGTCGGATGAAGGACCCACTGGACATGGTATCACACCAGCTGCCTGGAGAGCATGTCTGGTTGGCAGCTAACCCTGGTACCTGTCAGTGATGAAAGCCTCTCTTCTCATCAACACACCAATAGTGTAACACACCAGACCAAAGAGGACTTACTGACATCTTGCTAAAGGAGGATTGTATCTAGTCTTATGTAGCAGTTTCTCATAGTTTGTTCTGTGGATCCTTAGTTTTGCAAGATGCCCATAGAAAAAAAAGACTTTTGTGGTCAAGTAAGTTATGGAAACCTCTCCATTCGAGCTATTTATAGATTCACAATGCACATCAGCCCGAACATGTTCTGACACTTCCTGTGTTTTTAAAAAAATTCTGTTTAACTTTGTTTAGCTTCACAATTTCCAAATTTGTTTGAACACAGACCCTTTTGGGGGAAGACATTAATATTTCATGCAACTAATGGGCCACAGAAAATACCTGGGATAAGCTGATGGACAATGTTAGGAAGATGGATTGTCTGTATAGTAGGAAGAACATTGGATTTGGAGTCAGAGACCTACACTCACATCTAATCTGCTATTTACAAAAAAAAAAAATTTCATAATTTTGGGTTTAGAGATCTAAACCAAGGTTTAAAACCACCAAACCTCTCCCACTGTTGGCTTTCTCATCTGAAAATTGGAAATAATAGTAATAATTTACCCTACAGAGTGCTTGTCAGGATGAACAGAGGTAGTATGTGAGAGAACATTGGGAACCAAGCTTGGCATGCCTTTGGCGGAATCTGACTCTCCTTTCCAATGAACCCTGGGTCCAATGCACAATGGTAAATAAGGCCAGATGTGGTCCACAGAAGCCCCGCTACTGTCTACATGTACTAGATGCTTGTAAGTGCGCTGTCGTGATGGCTTCATCCAGGGTTAGGTACAACAGTACAGCAGGACATGGGTGTTTCTATACCACCATATTGGCCGTCTTCAGAGTCAGTTGAGATTGTTCATCTCAAAGTCACAAAGGAACAGACTAACTGCCCTGCAGCCAGAATCACTCAGTAGAAGACACAAAACACAGGACCAACTGTATTTTTTCATTAAAAGCTAGTACAATGATTTGATTGTGGGTATTTGGTGGCCTCTTTCCTCAGTAGAAAAAAAATAAAAAATTTCAATTCCTGTTGTGGTTTGTGATTTTTTTCCCTTTTACAACCAAGCAGCTACCATTCACAAGAAGATCTTGCTTTGAGCATTTTGTGGGTTTTTTAAAATATAGTTTTGAGGAATATTTTAAATCTGTACATTTTGTTGTACCTCAAAAAGGTATTTTAATTTTCTAATCTCTAGTTTAAATAAAAACACATTAGTTTACAAGCTGTCTCTATACTAAACTATCTGTATGCATGTAGGCTTTAGTTACATGTGTTTAATTCCTTAGGAGGCCATTGCAAACTTTTTCTGCTGAGTTTCCATTCACCTTCATTAATGGATACTTTAATCTGTTCTCAAAAAGATTTATAAATGAATTACTGTTCAAAAAAAAAAAAAGAATTATGGTAGACATAGTGTGGCAACATCAAAATTCCCCTTCAGGGACTTGTTGCCCAAGAGTGAGAAGGGCCCTCAGTGGCATCTCCAGCTCTCAGTTCCCAGAGGGTCCACCTCTGCTGTGATAGCCACCTCGCTTGAGGTCACAGCCTTCCCAGGATGGTCCACAGCCAATGAATGATCCAGACAGGACAAAAGACTCAGTCGTTTCAACCCAGTGTGGGACAGCTCTGGTGGTCAATATCTTCTCCAAAGCCCCGTTCTGGGTGGGCCATGGCTTTGTCAGGCCTGCATCACAGTTTTACCTCTTCCTCTGCCCAAGTGCTTCCCACAAATTTCCATAGTCTTTTCACAGCTATAGAGCTCAAATTCTGTCTCAGCATCCGCTTCTGGAAAGGCCAACCTGTGCCATGGTCTGGTGACTTGGCACTTTCTCTCGATGCCTCCTAAAGGTCTATTCGACTTTTCATGGACACAATATTCTCTTTCTTATTTGGTTCTAAGTTCCTTATGGGCAAGAAATATAGAGAGGCATATATATATTTGACACAGTTCCTATCACTGTGCTATGGACATAGAATTTGTCTGTTAAATATATAGTATGACTGAAGGGATAGTCCTGTTATGCAAATGGACAGTGCACTTAAGTGGCAGAGAGACTTCTATACTTAGCTTGTGGTCAAAGTTAATAGAACCACACTAGAACTCTGGAAATTCTTTCAGTCTAGTTCGGCTTTGCTTAATGGCTCTCTCAGTAGCTGCGTACTCTATGGAAATTTCCAGAATGTAGTCCTCACTCCCTCCCCTTTTTCTTTCTGTGTCCAGAGCTAACACTGATGTCCAGAATTACTCTATCTATATCTCTCCACATTCTTCTATGATATTTAAAGTGATAGTTTTCTTTATGAATTGTTATTCGTAGCAACCTTCTTGACTAATGCATTCAAAAATTGTGAATGCCATTTTCTCCTTAAATAGGTCCCTTTAAACAAATAACTGCTAAGCATTTTTCCTGTGAATATGTAAATAGGTTAAAAATGAAGATGCAGCCAGTGTTGTGTGAATATTATTCCAACATTACACTTAAGATCCTTTCAGCACCATTTGCTAACATTTTGTACTCCTAGTCAAAGTGCCAAAAATTGCTCTCTCCTCATGCAATTTTCAAAAATTTCACTAGCACAAAATGAAGTAAAATTTCTATCTGCAGGGGAGAGAAAACTTCATTCAGTGTGTTTTACAAAGTGCTAAATAGGTTTTCTATTTTGGGAGTGGAGTGACAGAATGTGTGCATCCTGCTATACTGATCAAACATTTGCAATTCCATTCCTGCATGGATTGTACATTCCAGGTTGTCTTTGGATATATTAACATAATACTTGTTATTTTATTCAAAGGGGAAAAGAAAAACAATTACAGTGTGTTCACAGGATGTGATGCCAGTACTGGAGAATTATTTTTCCTTGTCTTTAATTTTTTTTTTTTTTTTTTTTAGAATAAAATCGTCATTATAGTCCCTGTGAGGGGCTTTTGTATTCAACTGATTTCAGAATAAGTGCTCTTATTTCCTATTTTCTAGTTCATCATCCAAAAGAGAAAAAGTGTCATGGTTGCCCTGCTGAAAAATTTAGGACCCTGAATCACTAGCATCATTTCAACTAGTCTAGCAAATCTGTGTCTGAAAAAAAACATACATGATTAAGTATTCACTGAATATATTTTCTAAGAAAAAATACTTGTAATAATAACAACAACAAAAATAACTGATTGATTGCTTTTGGTGTCCCAGGCACTGTTTTAAGAGCCTGACCTGTATTATCGCCCAGAATCCTCCCTCCCGCCCCCCCCCAAATAGTGTTGCTCTTACCCCCATTTGAGAGACGAGAAACTAAGACAGAAAGGTGAAGGGCCTCTGGCAAGTTAGTAAGCAGATGAGCCAGGACTTACCTCCAGATCCTGCATTCTTTACCACCCTGCACTTCTGTCTTACAAATAAAAGGAGGGCGCAAAGTTAGTCCCTCACACCCCTAACTTGACTTACAGAACATGAAAACAGTTAAGGGAGGAAGCTGGAGAGCACACAGGAGATTGATATACATTACCTCTTCTTAAACTTCTCAGAATCTACACCATAAAAACGTGTCTACCACTTTTCAGTGTCTATCACTAAATGATAGACACAGAATGGGTTTTTTACTGACCTGTGTTATCAAGTTAATTTCCTCAATGATGTGTAATACAGTGAGCCTATATATGTATATGTGTGTGTGTGTTTATACCTTAGTGTTTCATCCAGTTTGTTCTTTAATGAAAAAGTAAGTTTGTTAATGTCTGTTGGAATAACCAAGATTATTTGAAGCAGTCTTTTTATACTTTCAAATGTTTTAACAATTAAATATTATTTGATAATATTAAGACTCACCAATATTTGACCTTTTTAAAAAATGAAATATTTGATGTCAATACCCATATCTTGATTGACATTGACTGTCTCATTGATGGAATTGGGGATGCCAGTAAGGATGTCTATTATATGGATAATAATTGTTGGAAAGTTAAATATGTTTGTCTATTGTTAAAGTAAATAAAAGTTCTTTTGAATAATTTTTTTAAAATTCTTATGCTTAGAATAGTTGCACACCTTATTAGCTTTTTCCAGTGCTTAATGGGCTTATGTGGCTGCTATCAAAACCCAGCTACAATCTGAAAGATGCAAAGTTCCTTCAATGCTAATGAAAATTGGAGAACTAACCGAGGTGATTAATTTTTTTTTTTTTTAATGGTACTGGGGCTGAGGAATGAGCCCAAGACCTTGTATGTGGGAAGCCAGAGCCCAACCACTGAGCCACATGGACTCCCTGAGTTGGTTTGTTCATTTGTTTGCTTGTTGTTTGTTTATTTAATATGTATGAGGAAGGTTTAATAATGGTTTTCTGGGTGGTGGAATCACAGGTGATTGTTTTCTTTTAATCTAAATATACATTCCTTGTTAGAAATGTACTCATTTTATAATAGAAAAAAAAGCAATAAAAATATATGTACAGTGACCCTCATTATTCAAGGATTCCATATTTGTGAGTTTGCCTACTTGCTAAAGTTTATTTGTAAACGCCAAACCCATACTTGTAGGGCTTTTTGTGCTCATTCACTGACATGTGCAGAGCAGCAAAAAATTTGAGTCGTCTAATGCATGTTCCCAGCTGAGGTTGAACAAGGCAATGTTCTGTCTTCTTGTTTCAGTCTCATAGTGTAAACAAATGTGCTTTTTGTGGTATATTTAGTGCCATGGGATTTTTTTTTGTTTTTTTTGCATTTTTATGCTTTTTATTGGAGATTTCACTATTTAAAATGCCCCCCAAGCATAATGCTGAAGTGCTGTCTAGTGTTCTGAGGCACAAGAAGGCTATGATGTGCCTTATGGAGAAAATATGTGTGTTAGGCAACTAAAAGTAATATGATCTTGTGGCATTCAGTGTGGGTCCCTGGTCCTAGTCTGGAGTCAGGCTAGTTCCACTCTAAGCCAATGAAGGGATGAAGGCACAGCCAGCCAGGGTGGAACCAGATCCTATTGCCTTTTTTTTTTTTTTTTTTTTTTTTTTTAAGATTTATTTATCCCTCCCCGCCTTGTTGTTTGCACTCACTGTCTGCTCTCTGTGTCTGTTCATTGTGTGCTGTCTGTGTCTGCTTGTCTTTGTTTTAGGAGACACTGGGAACCGAACACGGAACCTCCTATGTGGGAGGGAGGCACCCAATTGCTTGAGCCACTTCCGTTCCCTGCTTGTTATGTCTTCTCATTTTGACATCTCGTTGTGTTATCTCGTTGCAACATCTCGTTGCATCAGCTCGCCACATCAACCTTTCGCATCAGCTTGCTGTCTTGCTTTTCTTCTTTAGGAGGCACTGGGAACTGAACCCAGAACCTCCCATGTGGGAGGTAGGTGATCAACTGCTTGAGCCACATCCACTTCCCTATTGCTTTTAAGTTGTCTTTTTAAAAATCAGTGTTTGATCTTGTTACTGCAACACTGTATTTCCTGAACTTTGAGTAAAATGGTTCTGTCACGTCTTGTTTGTTGCTTAAAGCTTTTGTGCGGGAATAGAGCCCTTGGAGTGCCTCATTCTGCCATCTTGATGATCAGAAACTCCTTTTGTAGGACTTTGAACCCCAAGATAAGGATTCTGAATTTTATTTTTTTAAGTATATATTTTTAAGTAAAAACATTGGAAGTTTTTAAAGCAGAGGAGTAACATAGTCTGATTTTTAATTTATAAAGTTCATGCTGATTGCTGATTTCTATTTGTAGAATCGATTGTAAAGAGGCCAACATGGAAGTAAGCAACCCAGTTAGGAGCCTATTGGAGTGGTCTGAGGAGAGATCACGTGGCTAGACTGTGGTGATAGTAGTGGAGTTGGGAAGTAGTGGATGGATTTGGGATATGTTGTAGAGGAAAAGTCAAAAGAATTGGATTAGGACACTGAGGAACATAAAGGAATCAGGGGTAATTCCTAGTTATAGACCAAACCCAATTACCCTGGAGAAAGACCATGATTGCAGTTGGTATGAGAAATCAAGAATTTCAAACATATCAAATTTTATAAGTATATCAGACATCTGTGAGGACATAACAAGTAGGCAGTTGAATATAATAATCTGGTGATACGATGAGAAGTTGGACTAGACACATCTATTTGGGCAATAATCAGTATATCAATGATATTTAAAGCCGGGGCACAGATGAGCACATGAGTAAAGGAGGCCTATAAAGGGGCTCCAGGCAATCTGACATTAGAGGGCAAGCAGAAGAGGAAAAAGGAGCAACAGGAATAGGAAAAAAGCAACCGGTGAGGCAGGAGGCAAACCAATAAGGCATGGAAGTCACTGAAGCTGAAAGAAGAAAGTAATTCAGGGAAGGGGTGGTCAGTTGTGTTGAATGCTGCATGGAGTTCAAGTACAATAAGAACAAAGTGGAGGTCATTGGTTAGCATGGAAGAAGGAGCAATCGTGGTGAGGTTGGTGGGTATAAGGACCTTTCTAGAATGAGAGGTGAGGAAGTAGACACTGCTCATTTTAAAGCTTTTCCAATATAATTAAGGTGACATTTCAACCATTTCAATATAAAAATTATTTCAATTTGCTAAAAGTTACAGTTCAAATCATTGAGGAGAAGGATCTTTCATGAATATTCTTGATATGATATATTACTTATTTGGAAAAAAGAATGTTTGATCCCAATTTTTTTAGAAAAAAAAGAAAAGAAGGTACTATTTCAGAAGGCTAACAAGGTTTATGTCTACGTGGCAGTATTATTGGGTGTTTTTCTTTTGTAATTACACATTTTCATTCCAATTTTTCTATAATGTACTGTTTTCTAATCTAAGGAATTAATGTCTTTAGTTTTAAAACCAACCACTGCCAGCAGGCTAGTAGGTTCAAACCAAATCAAATCAATTCAATTTAATAGACTTTGGCATCGCACCAGGAGCCTACCATCTAAAAAAGTGTGGACTATAAGAACCTTAAGAGTTCTACCACAATATGAAGTGAGGTGAGTATCCTAAGCAAATTGCAAGTCACCTATGAGATGTCAAAAGAAGGGCCAATAACTCCCACTTACTGATCATCAGGATAAAAGAATTTAACAAAGGGAAGATCATGATAACCGGAACATTTTGAGCAACACCCTGGGAATGGGAAGACAGAATTTGTGCCTCATTGAGTAATTGCATGGGAGAAATCCACTGGACATAGTTCTTCAGTGCAGTTAGTAATGGTAGCAAAATCTGAGAGAGCCCCTTCCCTCTCCCACAGGAACATCAGTTAGAGGGTAAGGAAGTAGCATGTATGACTCAAGATATCTAATGTGTGTGTGTCTGGTCACCACAGGAAGTCATAATCAGCTGTTCACAAACAGCCCTGGGTTCTTCCTGGGTCATGTTTCCAGTGTTCAAGTAAGTTGTCAGAGTCCATTTAGATTTGTTTAACCACATTAACAAATGTGGTTAAGTGAAAGAGGCACAAAGTGGAGAATTCATTAGTGGGGATGGGTGGAGACACTACTCCTCTCTGTTTTACTTGGTGACTGTTATTATTGTGGGGTTTGGAGGTTTGCTGAATTGGTCCATTGCTCATGATAAAGTCTATCTAGAGCTGCATGTTACAAAGTTGAGAAGGGTCTGAAGTTCTACAAATGATTCATTGGAGATGGAGGTGACTCCTTACATTTGAAACATGTATTCTTTGGATGGGAAGGAGAAGATAAAAGAAAAAAGCATGCAAGCAGGAGATGACCCAGAATTTTGCTTGCTTCTAACTCAGAAGCTATGAGTTTATGGCTATTGTTAGCTACTTCCCTGACTCTTCAAATAGTACTTAGGTGAGTGCCGCAGAGGAAATTATCTGATGTAGAGAGGGCATAACTGCACTGCTTCTATCTGGAAGCCATGAAGTCACTAAGGTTTACTTAAACACAGAAAAAGAGAAAATTTAAATGTCAGTTGCCTTACTCACATGTCTTTTCTGGCTGTCTCAGTGTGTTCTTCACCCTCACACTGAGATTGACGGGTGTTTCCCATGTCCCTAATCAAAAATAGACTGCACTTCTCATTTGAGCTCTCAAGTTATTGGATGGTGTGTCCCAAGCTTTCACAACCTTATTCAATCATAACCTGAAGACAACACAAGTGAGGTATTTGGGGGCTTTTACTGTGTTTACATACTTAGAAATTTCATCCTGTAAATTGTTTTCCCTTGAGATATTTCTCACTGCTAGAAAGTCTTTCCTGCATTTCTGCTTTTATTTTCCTTTATTAACTTTATGTTGATGCCTTTAGATTATGTGCTTGATTTTATTTTCTGTTTAATCTTCAGGATGTTGGGCACTCAGCAAAGCATAATGAGGGGCCCTGTTCACTCACAGTTCAAGTGCTTGGATACCATCCTTCTGGAGGTGAGTGATACCCCTCCCATCTCAGGGCCCTCTTATTTTTCTACCTTTGAATCAGCTGGGCATGGGCAAATGGTCCCTATTTGAGTGGAGCTCTTCCTTCATTTCTCCGACTACTGTCTTCTCCACTCATTATCACTCTGGCTAATTGTTAGTGGGGCTTCTGTTGAGCCTCTTGGGCTCTCCCCATTTGCTGTTCAGACTCTCTTCTCCAGCTCAACAGCCTTCTCTTGACTACTCACTCTCACTCTTACTGAGCTTCCAAGGAGAATGGCAAGCCCGTCATCGTATCTCCTGTACAGGGAGCCAGTGCCAAAGACCACAGCTAACAGGTACTAAAGAACAGCAAATTAGCACACCATGCCTGCACGTGATGCCTGGGTTTGCCACTCATCATTTACTAATTTATATGTCCTATGTGGCACTGTTTTCACACTCAATTTTTAATGATCCCTCCTTAATCAAGCTCTGTTTTAGGATGATTTGTCATCTAAAGACTGTTCTTAACATCTTTCAGGAAAGACCAAAGTCAAGAATTCATAATTAATTGGTACTTAACTTCATTCCTTGAGCATGCCCTTTGAGGAGCATGTCCTTCTCATACGGTACCACAAATTCCTCTATCCCTTTGATGGCACAAAAGAGCCTCTTAAATTGTTGGAGAAACATACAGGATGCTCCATGAATTCTTATTTGACTTTCCAATTCTCATATTACATTTGACCTACCATATTTTTCCTTCATTTGGGCAAGCATTGCTTTTTAAATTATATATTTCTTTCTAATTATAAAATAAATGTATATGAGATGAATTCAGAAAATATAGAAAAGCTCCAGTGAAGAGATATAGAATCAACTATAATCTCTCCATTTATTATTAGCTGTTTGATTTCTGCTTTCTAACCCCTATATATTAGCCTCTATATATTTACACAACTAAAATCATATTGATTGCAGTATTTATATCTGTTTATTACCAAACAATCCATCATTAATATTTTCCCATAGTAATAAATGTTCTACTACCCTATAATTGTTCATGATTACATAAGGTACAACACTCCCTAATTTAATAAACCAACTGCCCCATTATTGAGACATCTAAGTTGTTAATAATTTATTGATATTATAAATAATAATTGAGTGAGCATCTCTGCCCCCCCCTTTTTTTTCTTTTTTGGAGAAGTTATGGGTTTGTAGAACAATCATGCATGAAATATAGGATTCCCATACACCACCCCATCACCAACACCTTACATTGGTATGGAACATTTGTTAACATTTTTTAAATTTTACTATTAACTATAGTCCAGGGTTTAATTTAGGGTTTACAGTTTGTTTACTGTAGTTCCATGGACATTTAAAAACATTTAGTCTGTTACCATACATACTATCTATCATTTCCCCTTTTAATCATATTCAGATATATGTTTCAGTACTAATTACATCCACAATATTGTGCTACCATCACCACCATCCATTACCAAAACATTTTCATCATTCCAAATAGGAACTGTGTACATTTTAAAGTCTTAACTTCCCATTCCCTATCCCCACCCCATCCTCTGGTAACCTATATTCTAGATTCTTACTCTACTGTGAGTTTGCTTATTCTAATTGTTTCAAATCAGTAATATCATACAATATTTGTCCTGTTGTGTCTGACTTATTTTACTCAACATGATGTCTTCAAGGTTCATCCAAGTTGTTATATGTATCAGGACTTCATTCCTTTTTATGGTTGAATAATATTCCATTGTTTGTATATACACCATTTTATTTATCCATTTATCAGTTGATAGACACTTGGATTGTCTCCACCTTTAGGCAATTGTAAATAATGCCACTATGAACACTGGTGTGCAAATATCTGTCAGGGTCCCTGCTTTCAATTCTTTTGGGTATATACTGAGTAGTAGGATAGCCAGTTCATATGGTAGTTCTATCCCTAACTTTCTGAGGTACCACCAAACTGTCTTCCACAGCTGCTGCACCATTTTACCTTGCTATCAGCAATGTATGAGTGTTCCTATTTTTTTTGTTGTTTGTTTGTTTGTTTGTTTGTTTTTAATAGTCATTCTAATGGGTGTGAAATGGTATCTCATTGTGGTTTTGAATTGCATTTCCCTGATGGCTAATGATGTTGATCATCCTTTCAAGTGCTTTCTGGCAATTTGTATATCTTCTTTGGTGAGATGTATTTTCAAGTCTTTTACCCATTTAAAAAAAAATTGGTTGTTTGTCTTTTTTTGTTTGTTAGTTAGGTTAAAGTAATACTTTATATATTCTGGATACTAAACCATTATTGGATATGTGGTTTCCAAGCATTTTCTCCCATTGTGTATGTTGTTGTTTTACTTTCTGATAAAGTCCTTTGAGGGACAAAAGTTTTTCATTTTGATGAGGTTCCATTTATCTATTTTTTTCTTTTGCTGCTTGTGCTTTCGGTGTAAAGTCTAAGAAACCATTGCCTAACACAAGGTCTGGAAGAAGCTGCCCTACATTTTCTTCTAGGAGTTTGACATTTCTAGCTCTGATATTTAGGCCTTTGATCCACTTTGAGTTGATTTTGCGTATGGTGTGAAGTAGGAGTCCTCCTTATTTTTGCAAATGGATATCCAGTTTTCATATCACCACTTGCTGAAGAAACTACTCTTTCTCCATTGAGTAGTCTTTGCCTCCTTGTCAAAAATCAGTTGGCCATGAATGTTAGGGTTGACTTCTTTTTTTGGCAGTGAACTTCAAGTATTTTATTAATAATTTATTTTCAGTAAGAAAGACTGGCTAATGGGAGTTTTTCAGTAAAAACTTTTACAAGACCATTGCATCACAAATATACAGACACTATAAAAACTGTGTCATGATTTTGGTTCTAAACAGTTATGCAGGTGGCCTCCATTTCACTTTCCAATAATGAAAAATGTTTATAATTCTAAAATACAGCAACCCATAGGGTTGACTTCTGAGCTCTCAATTCTATGCCATTGGTCTATATGTCTGTCTTTGTGCCAGTACCACACTCTTTTGATTAATATGGCTTTGTAATAAGTTTCAAAATTGGGAAGTGTGAGTCCTCTGACTTGATTTGTCTTTTTCAAGGTGGCTTTAAGTATTCGGGTCCCTTCCCTTTCCATTTAAATTTGATAATTGAATTTTCCATTTCTGTAAAGAAAGTTGTTGAAATTTTGATTGGGATTACATTGAATCTATAAATTGCTTTGGGTAGTATTGACATCTTAATAATATTTAGTCTTCCAATCCATAAACACTTAATATCCTTCCATTTACCTAGATCTTCTTTGATTTCTTTTAGCAATGTTTTGTAGTTTTCTGTGTATAAGTCCTATACATCCTTGGTTAGATTTATTTCTAGATATTTGATCCTTTTAATTGCTATTGTGAATGGAATTTTTTGCTTTATTTCTTATTCTGATTATTCATTGCTTATGTATAGAAAAAATTTGGGTGTTGATGTGTACCCCACTACTTTCCTGAATTCATTTCTTAACTCTAGGAGCTTTGTTGTGGATTTTTCCAGGATTTTCTGTATATAGGTTTGTATCATCTGCAAATAGAGAAAGTTTTATCTCTTCCTTTCTAATTTGGATAACTTTTATTGTTTTTTCTTGCCTAATTCCTCCGGCAAGAACTTCCAGTACCATGCTGAATAACAGTGGTGGCTGTGGACATTCCTGTCTTGTTCCCGGAAAGAACTTCCAGAACAACGTTGAATAGCAGTGGTGACAAAGGGCATCCTTGTCTTGTTCCTGATCTTAGAGGGAAAGCTTTCAGTAATTCACCATTAAGTAGGATGCTAGCTGTGGGCTTTTCATATATGTCCTTTATCATGTTGAGGAAGTTTCCTTCTATTCCTAGTGTTCTAAGTGTTTTTATCAAGAAGAGGTGCTGGATTTTGTCAAATGCCTTTTCTGCATCAATTGAGACGATCATGTGTTTTTTTCCTTCATTCTGTCAATGTGGTGTATTACATTAATTGATTTTCTTACATTGGACCAACCTTGCATACCAGGGATAAATCCCACTTGATCATGGTATATAATTCTATTTTTTTTTTTTTTTTTTTTAAAGATTTTATTTATCCACTCACCCATCCCCCCTTGCTGCCCTTGCTCGCCGGGTCAGCCAACCACGCCGTGCGGGCAGGCCTGCCCTCACCAGGAGGCCCCGGGAACCGAACCCGGGGCCCCCCACATGGCAAACGGGAGCCCCACTGACTGAGCCACAGCCGCCTCCCTATAATTCTTTTAATATGCTGTTGAATTCAGTTTGCTAGTATTTTGTTGAGGAATTTTGCATCTATAGTCATAAGCGATATCGGTCTGTAATTTTCTTTTCTGGTGGTATCTTTATCTGGCTTGGTGTGATGTTGGCCTAGTTGAATGTTTTAGGGAATATTTCCGCTCTTCAATTTTGTGGAGGAGATTGAGCAAAATTGGAGTCAATTCTTCTTGAAATGTTTGGTAGACTTACCCTGTGAAGTCAACTGTTCTGGGCTTTTCTCTGTTGGGAGGTTTTTGATTACTAATTCAATCTCTTTACTAGTAATTGGTCTGTTGAGATCCTCTATTTCTTCTTCAGTCAATGTAGGTAGTTTGTGTGTTTCTAAGAATATGTTCATTTCATTTGGTTATCTAATTTACTGGCATACAGTTGTTCAAAGTGTCTACCTATAGTCTTTTTATGTCAATGGGGTAGGTAGTAATGTCCCCCTTTCATTTCTAATTTTTGTTATTTGTATCTTTTCTCTTTTTTTGTCATTCTAGCTAAAGGTTTGTCAATTTTGTTGATCTTTTTAAAGAATCAACTTTTGGTTTTGTTGATTCTCCCTATTTTTTTTGTTTTCTATTTCATTTAGCTCCCCTCAAATCTTTATTTCCTTACTTCTGCTTGCTTTGGTTTAGTTTATTCTTCTTTTCCTAGTTCTTCCAGTTTTGAGGTTAGGTCTCTGATTTGAAGTCTTCGTTTTAATGTAAGCACTTAGAGCTACACAATTTCTCTCAGCACTGACTTCGCTGAATCCCATAAATTTTGGTATGTTGTAATTTCTTTTTCATTCGCCTCAAAATATTTCCTAATTTTGCTTCTGATATCCTTTTTAACCCACTGGTTATTTAAGAATATGTTGTTTAATTTCCACGTTATTTGTGAATTTTCCATTTATCCCTTTGTTATTGATTTCTAGCTTCATTCTGTTGTGATTGGAGATATACATTGTATGATTTCAATAATTTTGAATTTACTGAGACTTGTTTTGTGACCTAACATATGGTCTCTCCTGGAGAATGATCCATATGTACTCGAGAAGAATGTGTATTCTGTTGTGGTTGGGTGCAATGTTCTATGTATGTCTGTTAGGTCTAGTTGGTTGGAGCATCATTCTAATCTTGTATTTCCTTATTCATCTTCTGACAAGATGTTCTATTGATTATTGAGAGTGATGTATTAAAGTCTCCTGCTCTTCATGTAGAACTGTCAATTTCACCTTTCATATCTGTCAGTATTTGTTGCATATATTTTGGGGCTCTGCTTTTAGGTGCATATATATTTATAATTTTTATGTCTTCTTACTGAATTGTTACCTTTATCTGTATATAATGACCATTTTTGTCCCTTATAACTGCTTTTTTTTAAACTTAAAGTCTATTTTATCTCATATTGGTATAGTTATTCCAGTTCTCTTTTGGTTCCTACTTGCATGGTATATTTTTTCCATCCTTTCCCTTTCAACCTACTTGTATCTTTGAATTTTAGGTGAGTCTCTTGCAGACAACTATGGTTGGATCATGCTTTTCTATTTGTTATGCCAATCTCTGCCTTTTGACTAGAGAGTCTAATCCATTTACATTTAAAGCTACTACTGATAATACAGGACTTTCTTCTGCCATTTTATTATTTAGAATTTGTTAGTCTTATACCTTTTTTGTCCTTCATTTCCACTAATGCCTACTTTTGTATTTATTTAATTTTTTGTGTTGTACATATTGAGTGCCTTTTCATTTCTATCTGGATATATTTTCCATCTCTTTTCCTTGTGGTTACCATGGGGTTAATATTTAACATTCTGAATATATAACAATCATAATTTGATTGATACCAATTTAACTTCAAGAACATACACGAATAATTTTCCTATAACCCCTCTGGACCGTCACTATTTTTTGTACTTGTTGCCACTTATATCTTGGTATCTTGTATTTCCAAACACATACGTTAATCATTACTCTTTATGCACATGCATTTTAGCACTTGTAGGAAATAAGAAGTGGATGCAGTAATACTGGCATTTATAATTACCCAAATAGTTAGCTTTACCACAGGTCTTTATTTCTTTATGCCTCTTTGAACCACTGTCTCATGACCTTTCTTTTCAGTCTGAAGAAATATATTTACCATTGCTTGTAGGGCAGGTCTAGTGGTGTTGAACTCCCTAGGCTTTTGTTTATCTGAGAATGTCTTAATCTCCCCCTCATTTCTGAAAGAAAGTCTCACTGGATATAAAATTCTTGGCTGGAAGTTATTTTCTTTCAGCACTTTAAATATTTTAACCCACTGCCTTCTTGCCTCCATGGTTTTTTATGAGAAATCAGCACTCAATCTAATGAGGACTCCCTTGTATGTAACATATTGTTTTTCTCTTGCACCTTTCACAAATCTCTCCTTACCCTTTGCATTCAGTAGTGTGATCCATATATGACAAGTTATACTTTTTAACATGGTTATCCTGTTTGGTTTTCTCTGGGCTTCTTGGATGTGCCTGTTCACATCTTTTGCTAAGTTTGGGAAGGTCTCTGTCATTATTTTTTTTAATGTTCCTTCTGCCCCTTTCTCTTTTTCTTTTCCTTTTGGAACTCCCATAATGCATATATTGGTGTGACAAGGTATCTCAGACATATCTTGGGCTATTTTTGCTTTTAATAATTCCTTTTTCTTTCTGCTCTTTAACCTGACTCATTTCAAGTGTCTTGTCTTCAAGTTCACTGATTCTTTCTTCTGCCAGCTCCATTCTGCTCTTGAAACCTTCCTTGGCATTTTTTCATTTAAGTAATTGTGGTTTTCAACTCCAGTATTTCTGTTTTGTTCCTTTCAAAAATTTCTATCTCTTTACTAAGACTTTCATATTGCTTATTCATTGTTTTCCTGATATCCTTAAGTTCTTTCTCTTTGAAATGTCATCATTTTGAACATTTTTAAGATCAATTTTTTAAAGGCTTGGTTTGGTATGTCCACATTCTGATCTTTGTTGGTGTTTTCTGTATTTTTATTCTCTTCCTTTGGATGGGCCATCATACCCTTTTTCTTTCTTAGACTTGTACTCCTTTGTTGAACACTGTACATTGTAATGTTTTAAAATATCAACTATGGCAGTTATTCCTTAAGATGTCTGTTTCTTGATTTTGTAACCAGATGGTGATAAGACAGAGATTTTCTTGAGTTTCAGCCCTCCTATCAGAAAGGTCTGCCCAAGGCATATGCAGTGTGCAGTGTTTTCCCTGTCTTTCTGGGCCTCTGTCTTGTTCTGGGCTTTTGTTTTGTAGTTCCCCTATTTACAGGATTTTGGTTGTACTCTCTGTTTTCCAGGAGATAGACACTCTCTCCCGAGTGTTTGGTGCTGGCAGGCCTTTGTCCCAGATCGTTTGTCTCTATAGTTTCTTCCACTCCTTTCATTGTCTCAAGCTGCTTTAGCCCAGATATCAAATTCTGGAAGGTGGGGTAAATTGAGGGGATCAGGAAGGGCACCAAGAGTTTCTCCTATGGCTCCGCAAAGCTGAGCTTTCCTAGCCTGCCCAGCTAATGCAGCCCTTCTACTGTCCCTCACAGCCCTGAGGAAGCACAGCATCTTTAGCTCCCCTCTTTAGTTCCCCACTGCTGCTGCCTTGCTTCAGAGAGGATTGAAACAATGGCTGCCACCATCTTTGTCCTAGGTTGTCTCAAACAATGGCTGTCCTCAGAGTTGGCCCCCAGTAATCCAAATTTGCTAATCAAAAGCCATGATTAGTGATCAGCCGTGCCCACCCCAGTTCTTGGGGAAGAGGAATTTTATCTTCCTTTCTATCACCAGCCAGCTAGCCAGAGGTTGGATGTGAGAGTGGGGGATGGACACCAGTAGCCACCATGCTGAGAGAGCAATTTACTGTTCTTTGCTGTAATTTATCAGCCTTTTTATCCCACTCTTCCCTTGATCTGTTCAGCGTTTTTCTGACCTCCAGAGTTTCAAAATAGTTGTCGCAGATATTTCCTGCCTGTTTAATCATTGTTTTAGTGGAAAGACTGAGCCCTGGAGCTCCCTACTCTGCCATCTTCCCACAATCCTTCTCTACCCACACCTTTTGGTACTTATTTTTAATTCCATCAAGCTACTATTTTTTCATGGAGTCAAGCTCCATGTTGTCCCCTCTATTGTCCTCATTCACTTTACCAGTTAAGTGAACAGAATTTATGTTCAAGTGCTTATCTATTTCAACTAAGGCATGCCTATTTCTTGCAAATACAATAAAATTGTTTTTAAATAGTCTCCAGGGTTTCTTAGAAATTTCCCTGCTATCCACCTTTAGTTGTAGTTCCCTTGTCCAAAACTAAGTAAGTGCATGAAGAATATTTTAAGCTTTCTTTTTTCTTTCATTAAAGTGATATACTTATGGTCTTAATTTTGTAATGATCACAATTACAAACTGGTATACATGGGAATTCTACCTACACCAATTCCTATCCATTCTTTAGAACTTAGTTCAGGATATGTCTTTTCCACATATATTCAAGGAGTATTTTTGCAAGGAGGCTGTAATATGTCCTACCCAAAGCTCATATCCACAGCTTGTCCCCATGATGGGCTCTGCCAGTTTGGAATTGAATACTAGACCCAATTTTGTAACCTACCCAATGCTGTTTAATATTTCCAGGCCTATCTCACTATTTTCCTTCTGTGATTTATAGTATAATGTATCATCATTTTATTTTCATTGGTTCAGTATGGAATTCACCCAAAATAATTTTATAATATTACCTATGTCTGATAGGTCATTAAATATTGACCTGTATCTACTATGTGAAAAACACTGGGCTGTTTTTACCTCCTCAAATAAAAAGACAAAAGGGATGCCTAAATATGGATGTGCTAATCCAAAGCCATGATTTACCCCAATCTCCACCATCATTTACCAAAAAGTTAGATTTGTTATTACAAATTACCAAAGCATACAGCTGCTGCTATAAGTGTGTATTCAGAACCATCACATTTTTCTCCTTTATGCTATGTCTATTCCTCCTATGATAATTAAAGATGTTTTCTAGTTCCTTTTTGCAACATCCACTATACTCATTCTTAATCTGGAAACATAAAAATCAGCTGAGATTTGAAATATGCCAATTCCTGGATCCTTTCCTAAACCAATTAAATCTGGACTTCAGGAGGTAGGGCCCAAGCAATGGTATTGTTTTTAAGCTCCCCAGGAAATTATAATATTCAGCCAGGGATGGGAACCATTGATTCACAATTGTGATTGCATACCTTTTGTGACACAGGTATGGATTGCTGATGTAATTGCTTTATGCAATAAAAATTGGAATCCCCACCCAGCAGACTTGTGGTCCCCTGCCTCACCCCTACCCAAGGTGCTAGCTGAAAATTTCCCACCTATCCACATGGGCTGTGTGATACCAAAAAATTCTACTGGAACTAAGCACTTTGAGACTGGCCCTCTATGATCTCAAAAAAATCAACAATCTCCTTACCAGTGGTTCTCAAACTTTGCTGAGCATTAGATACCCAGGTCATCCTCTAGAACAAATAAGAATATCTGGAACATCAATCTTATTTTAAACTCCCCTAGGTAAGTCCAAAGTACAGTTGAACTTGAGAACCAGTGCTCTATACCCTTGCAACTCAAAGTGTGGTCCATGGTCCAACAGCTTTGGCATCAATCATGTGGGAGCTTGTTAGAAATGCTGGGTCTCAGGCCCCACCCCAGACCAATTAATGCAGAGTCTGAATTTTAACAAGCTCTGCAGATGCTGTAAACTTTGAGACATCTTGTTATTTTATCATTTTAATTTCTTTAGTGAGGAGCAGAAAGTTACCACACAAGAGATTAGTTCCAAAGATTCATTTAAAAAAAAGTATCTGGACCTTTTTAGGGAGCTGTGTGTCTTCTTGGCATTTCATCACATTTGCTCTTGTTGGTTTCACTTTTAAATTTTTGTTGTTATTCTGTTATTTCATTTGTTCCTGGTCTTGCAAATACTTGGTGTCTGCAAGCAGTTGAAGGAAAGGATGATGATGCTAAGTGAGATGTGAGGGAGGCAAAAAGCCTGCATACTCTTTGTCTAAAATGAAAAGACACCCTAAATATGAATTTTGAATTGCCAGAGATGTACTGACACCCTGAGGTGTGGGAAGAGAAGGCGGCAGGCACAGCACTTGCTGAGCGAGGCTAGCTCCACCCCCCTTGAAACAATGGGGTTCCCAGGTGGCGTGATCCCACAGAGCCTCCTCCAACACTCAAAAAGCAGCCACCTCCTTGTGAGGCAGAGGGGATGGCTCTTAAATAAGTGTTTGAGTATGGAGAGAGGCCTGATAAACACCATTTCCATTTAGCTTGAGTCATAGTCACTTAGCACCAAAGTATCTTTCTAGATATGTTAGGTCCTTTTGAATTTGCAGTAATTCCTCAGCATCATGGCTAAGAATTGGTGCTGAACAATGGCTGTTAGGGGACTGATCAAAAGTCTACAAGGGATATCCCTGTTTGCAGAGTCTTCCCATCTCCCCAGTTGCTGCCACACTCTAGGCTTGTCCTGTGCCCCTAAGCAACTACCTTATCCTTGTCTCCCTTCTTTTCTGCTCCCCCCCAACCAAACTCTCCCCCCGCCCCCACTCTCTCTCTCTCTCTCTCTCACACACACACACACACACACACACACTTTCAACACACACACCGTGGGCCCCTCGTGTCTCCTTCTTAAGAGTATTTCTCTTAGCTAACAACAAGTTGTCTAAACCTGCAAAGAATCTTTTTATGGATAATGGGTTAAGCTGTAAACTCCCCTGCTGGCAGCCCCAAACAAGGGTAAACCTTTTTAATGGTGGAATCTTGAAGGGGTAACTCCACTGTAATAATGAATATAGATAATATTTGCTGAGCCCTTTTTATGTCCAGACACTTTATGAGAATTATTTCATTTTTTTCTCACAACTTTCTGAAGTTTGTTTATTATTATCCCCATTTTATAGATGAAAAGCTAAGGAACTTGTAGGGAGCTTGGCCCTTCCGACAGCTGGGTTTCCAGCTTCTGGCCTCCAAATATGTTAGAAAATGAATTTCTGTTGTTTCAGACGCCGAGTTTGTGGCCATTTGTTACAGCAGCCCCAGGAAACGAACCCAAGCCCTTAATGCTTCAGTATTTGTATCACCAACAAAATAAGGATATTCTCCTACACAGCCACCACACAATGACCAAACCCAGCCCCATTCTCTCATATCATCTAATATACGGTTTATTTTCAAATATTCCGAATTGTTCTCCAGTCTTTTTGTTCAAATCAGGCCCACTCAAGGACCATCTGTTGTTTTGGTAGTTGTGCCTCTTAACTCCATCTTAATTTAGAAAAGTGCTCTCCTCCCTTTCCCCCCTTTTCTGTGACATTGACTTGTTGAAGAGCCTGTAGGATGGCTCACATTCTGGATTTGTCTGATTGCGAGAATGAGGGGCTTTTGCAGACTAACAAGTTGCTTGAAGTCATCTTTTACCCCACTGTGCTTATAGCTGCCTGCCTAGGGGCAGGGCTGATGGGAGGCAAGGACGGAGTGGGGACACACACTCCATGGGCTCCCATCTTCCCGGGGCCTCCTCAGGCGCTCATGCCTCTCCCTCACAGAGAAAGAAGTTAGGGCTCTGTTCTACTGGAGAAAGAGTGGCAAAGGAGCTCCTTCACACTAATCTGGAAATGATATTTGCTAGTCTGGAGAGGTATTCAAGTTACCTTTCCAGGGATGCCAAGACTGGCACTAACCCCAAAGCACTTGTAGTCCATGCTGACTCACTAAGGCTGAAATTCCACAGTTTGAAAAACGCCTGTATTTATGCAAATGTTGCCTGCTCCTTTTGAAAATGCCACATCCTTAGAGAGGACAATGCATTAGGCCACTAACACAATGAACTGGTTTTATACGCCATGGTTTCTCCACTGAGCAGATGGTCAGGGGGGATTTGGGGCTGATTGGTGTTTGGCAAAGAAACAGTCATCTTTACCTACTTTCTATTTTTGCCTAGGGCTGACTACGGGAACTGAAGGGGAGAATTGCTGGTACGCAAGGGGCAGGCTTCAAAAAATTGAAAAACAATTTCAATTTTTTAATGGTGTTAGTGGGAGGGAGGCAAAAATACAGGCCTCTTGCCCTGTGAGAACTTCCAGCTTTGGAAAAAGACAGAAAGGAAAATGGTTATTTCAGATTTATTAGCCCTGACAAACTTTATATCCACACACAGTTATAGACACCCATGTTTAGAAATTGCCACTGGTACTTCTTGACCAGGTTAGGTTACTTATGAATTAACTATTTTTCCCCAGTGATTCAAAGCTGAGGAAATATTTTCTCATCACTGCATGTCTCAAAGCTCTGAAATAAGGCATCCTTTCATGTCTTATATTTGATTTAAGTTCTGCTTTGGGCATTTATTGAACTGATTAGCACATTGGTTATATTATTTTCTTCCATGTCCTTTTATGTTCTGGCGAGTTTATTAGGTGAGACGGTTTCCTTCTGAGAGTTTAATCCAAAAGCCTTTACTAGAAGGCTGGCATATTTCCTGTTCTCATAAAGATAAGAAAAAATCAACAGGCGCAACAAAGATAGCAGACTGTCTAAGCCTGAGTTATGGAAAAGACTCCATGCCAACTTCCCCGACACCCCCACCCCCCAGTGAGAAGATCTTCAGTGCTTACTAGCTCACTTCTGGCTTGATACTGGAGACAACCCCCTGAGGGCGAAGCTGGCTGTGTTCCTTTGCTTCCTCTGGGAATTCATTTTGCCACTGAAAACCAGACTGATTCCAGACACCATTGCAGAGATCAGGGTTTCTACCTGAGCTGCAGGGAAGAAGAAGCCATAGAGTTCTCTTTGATAAGACATCAGCAATGAGCAGAGTGGCCTGGCCATATTTAGGAATACATGGAGAATCTTTTTTAAAAGAGAAAGAATCTGAATTTACTGTACTCCTAACTATAGGTCCTTAAACTGCAAATTAATTTGCTGTATCTGGTGCTTTTCATTTCAATAATATATACATTCAGTGGTGGGTGATTAATACCTGTACTTAAGTTCAACTTGTCTTTGACCATTGGTTCGTTAATCTCCGTAGTAATGTCTTGGATGGACAGTGATCTAGAGAAGTATTGGGAGAGGACAAGAGGGGAAGGAAGGGGAGAGGAGGGGAGGGGAACGTTAAAAAATAATCACTGAAGTTGGATACCCACAATCAGCCTGTAAATGCTTCTATCTTCACCATTGGAAACATTCAGCTGTAATTCCCTTTCGCTGCTCTTATAATCCATCACTACTAATTTAAAAACACCTTTTACTTTGGAGAAGGATTGAACAAATATATTAGATTCTCTAGAACAAAGAGAAGTCTCCCGACAGCCTATCCAAAACACAGTTCAACCCTAAACAATTCTTAGATGCTACGAGGATTAGGATTTTTTAAGTGTTCAGTTGAGATTGCTTACTTATGCCTACTTGTTACATATTTATTTCTTACTTGTGCTTATTATTACTGGAGGAAAAGAAAGCAACACTTCAAACTTTCCTGGACGTCTCTTTCTAGACACACAAATCATCTAAATCTACCCCTATCCCAGATTTTCTCAAGTGTAACAAGGCATAATTCTGATGCTAGATCTTCATTAAACATGGTGGGAACATAAATGAAGAGACATTTCATACAAGTCATACCAGCACGTTTGTGTAAGATGGGTCAAATGTAGAACACAACCTTTTCCCTATGCACCATGACCAACAGTTAACCCTGCTCATTTTGGTTTGCAGGTACATGTGTTTTTATTATATTATTTTCTGTTCTTTTTTTTACCTAAAAACAATTTCAATTTTTTAAATTTAAAAGATCTTGGCCCTCCCCTTAAACCCCCAAAGATTCAGATTTCAGAGGTCTGGAGTCAAGTCTAGGGATACATACATATATATTTTAAACTAACCTAGGTTATTCTGAAGTGCAACTTGGTTTGGGTACTTGTAACCATAAGGTAATTAACATTCTTCCCAACTCTTGAGATTCACAACGTGTGACTTTGCTCCATGGTCTAGGGACAAGGGTGGGATCAATGATTGTGTTAGCTCAGGGCTAATGAGAGAAATGCTATCCATTTGACCTGAAGAAGGAAGATGTGGCAGCCCATTCTTTGTCTAGGCTGGCAGGATGCAAATATCAGATGTCAGGCACTTTTTATAGAAAAACTTAGCATTTCCATGGAACAGAAACAGGATGAGTCTTCAGGTACAATGTCTGGTCAGGTCTACTAGTTGCCGTTGCCGTGAGCCTTTTTCCCATTTTAAGAAAGGCTAATTATATGTGCCCTACCTACCTCACAGGGTTGTTGTGAGAATACATTTGGAGGTACTTTATAAACTGTAAAGTGCTGTGCAACTTTTAAGTGTTATAATGATGCTTATTAGTAGTGGTCACAATTTTGATAAACCTATTATAAATAGCAGATTAGAGATATGCTAGAAATTGTACTATATTTTTTTCTGGGAAGGCCAAAAGGAAAAAAGAAAAAGAGAAGGTTTTCTGTCAGCATAGAAATGTGTTTGACAAAAATCTTGCAAAACCCCTGAGTCATAAATTGACCTTTAGGTAATAGGTCTGATCAATTTAAGGACCCAGTAATGTAAACAAGATAGTAATTTATGATGAAATAGAGTTGGGGTCAGCCAGGACTGGATAGAAAGGCTTTGCACTTGATTAGAGTTGTTCACAAGTATAATGGAATCAAATTGTTTAAACAGGGGATTCTGTGATTACTTTGTAGGTTAGGCTGACCCAAAAGTTCTTATGGGAATAAATGAGTAAAAGTCCTCAAAGAAACAGATGGGACTCACCAAACTCATCTCTGTGACTTTCCTTTTTTTCCTCTCTTATTGTCTGAATCCTACTCAGTCTCCAGACTCACTTTCTTCCTCGATGGATCCTTCTTTGACTTTCTCCTTCCTCCAAATTCTGAACAGCACTTCTGGCCTCTACCGCTCATGTTGGCTCATCCTCCATGATATAAATATTGTTGGTTAAGATTTGCCAGCTCTTTTTACCCACTTTGTCTCTTCATGCCTCGTTGATAAGCTGTATGCATTTTAGGATCTTCCACAGCTCCAGGCCCAGTATTTTACACAAAGGATCATAGGATCTGGAAAGCTCTCTGAATTATGTGCGCCATTGACCAAGACTCTGGAGACATCCAATTCTGTTTTGGAAGAGGATGCATCTTACATTATTTGGAAAGCTTATGGCATAGATTAATGTTGGGAATTCACTCGAGTTTTCAAATTTAAAAAACATTTTTTTGTCATTGACACAAATAGCTGAATCTCAAGAACAATTAAAGCCAGAGATTTGAGCACAATCAGAACTCTTCCTCTCTCTCTTCTCTCGTCTAGCTTCTCTTTGGTCTATGCATTATTCACCTTCATAACAGACAATTCTCCCCCTCATGGTGGGAAACCTGATTATCAAAAGCTGCTGCAACTTATAAATTATTGTTTCCACCAGTGGGAATGGGCTGACCATGTTTTTTCCTTCTCAGGTTCACAATTCTGGGAAATGTCTCCAATTGGCACAGCCTGGGTCAAATGACTACACCTGGCCTAATCAATTTTAGTCGAGTGAGGTTAAAAATGTGGATCCTTTCACAAAACAACGGGTATCAACTACACTTTCAAATTTCAACCATACTTTCAAATCTTATCTATTACGTTAGGGTTGAGCTTCCTTATTTTTTCCTTATACATTTTGTTTCTTTCTGGCTCTATCCCTTTTCTTCTAGATGACCCTCCTGCTTCATTTACAAGGCTTTGAGGCTTGTTTTCCAAGAAGACCTCCCTGCCTCCTTTCTCTGATATCAATTACTTTCGTGCAGATGCTTCCATCACCCTTTCCATTTTCGGCTAAATGCTCCACCATAATGCATGGTATTGTAATTAAAATCAGGAAACATATATTTAGATCTTTGTCCCAAAAGTTCCTAGCTGTGTGACTCTATGCAAATTCCTTGACTTCTCTGGATCTCAGTTTTCCCTTCTTTAAAATAAGGAACCTCATGACTACCTCACACATACATTTTAAAGTCTAAGTGAAATAATGCATTAAAATTACTTTATAAATTACCAGAAAGATAGAGCATATTGTCATGTCTCAATGCAGGTGCAGGGAGGCCTTTGACCTTGCACTGGAGCATTTGGTAAGAAGTCCTTGGAGCCAATTATGTCTGACCTCAAACCAGGGTCACAATACTTGGTGCCCAAGGGTTACCACTGCCATCTACATCATGGTTTAGACAATATTAACTTCACTAAATTAAGAAATAGTCGTGTACTCCCGGCTAATAAGCTCCTAAAAGATGCTCAACATCATTAGTCATTAGGCAAATGCAAATCAAAACCACAATGAGATGTTACTTCTTGCAAGGATGTCTATAATAAAAAAGATGGACAATGACAAGTGTTGGTGAGGATGTGGGGAAAATGGAACCCTTATGCCTTGCTGTTGGCAATGTAAAATGGTGCAGTCACTTTGGAAAACAATGTGGTAGTTATTCAAAAACTTAAACACAGAGTTATGATATGACCCAGCGATTCTACTCTTAATTACATACCAAAAGAAATTAAAATATATATCCACACAAAAACTTGACATGAGTGTTCATAGAAGCTTTATTCATAATAGCTAAAAAATGGTAACTACCCAAATGTCCATCAACTAATGAACAGATAAACAAAATTCCACACTATGGAATATTATTGGCCAATAAAAATGAATGAAGTACTGATACCTGATACAACATGAATGAGTCTTGAAAAGATTTTGATAGTGAAAGAAGTCAGATACAAAGGCGCCATGTTTTATGATTCCATTCACGTGAAATATATCTAGAACAGGCAATCCATAGAGACAAAAAGCAGATTAGTAGCTGCGAAGACCTGGGAGAGGGGGGAATGTGGTGTAACTCTTAATGGGAATAATGTATCTTTGGGGGATAATGACAATGTACTAAAAATAGATTTTGGCAATGTTTGTACAACTCTGAAAATATTTTTTAAAAAACATTTTACTGATACTTTAAATGGATGAACTTTATGATATGTATAAACCTCATTAAAAGTTTTAAAAAAACACAAAAGCATTGTCATTCTTGTAAAGAAGAAAAACAAACAAACAAAAAGAAGTCGTGCCATGTGCCAACAGGAGGTGAGAACAGGAATGTTCAGAAGCAGAGTCCCAACCAACATATTCAAATTCAGTTAGAATTTCCACTCTCACGGTTGGGATGTTGTTAAGACTGCTTTCACAAATGCCATTCTTTTGTTTATGTTCTTCCCTCTGCTTGGCATGTCCATCTCCCTTGTTCACCAAGTGAATTCTTATTCCTTCTTGGAGAATCATTGTGGATCTACTGTCTCTGTAAATCTGTTCCTACACCCTCCCTCCATTCTGGGCAGAGTTAGGGGCTTCCTCCTCTTCCATTCCCATAGCACCCCGCACATACCACTGTTAGAGCATTTATCTCACTGTTTTATGACCTTTATGGGAACATTCTCGCTATTAGACTCTGAGCCCCCTGAAGACAGATGCATTTTCTTTATCATTTTGATATCCACAGAACTTGCCACAATGCCTGATCCAAGTAGATGCTCAATCAATGTTTGTTGGAAGGATGACAAGGGTAGGCGTCTGTTTTAGTTTCCTAAGCTGCTTAAGGAAATATCATGAAGTGGGCTGGGTTAAACAATGGGATTTTATTTGTCCATGGTTTGGAAGCTAAGAGCAAGTCTAAATCAAGGCATCATTAAGGCGATGTGCTTTTTTCTTGAAATCTGTGGCAATCTGGGGCTGTCTGCTAGTGATCCTTGATCTTTAGTTTGTCACATGGCAAGGTATATGGTGGCATCTCATGGTCTCTCCCTTCTATTCCAGGTTCCATTGATATTCAACTTCTGGTTGCTCCCTCTGGCTTTCTCTCTGTCTGAATTTCATTCCACTTATGAAGAACTCCAGTAATAGGATTAAGACCCATCCTGATTGGGCTGGGCCACACCTTAACTGAAATAACCTCATCAAAAGTCCTACTTACATTGGGTTCACACCCAGAGGAATGGGTTAGATTTAAGAACATGGGGGGCAGATGTGGCTCAAATGGTTGGCTGTCCGTCTCCCATATGGAGGGACCTGGGTTCGATCCCCGGGACCTCTTGGTAAAAAATAAATAAATAAATAAAAGAACATGTTTTTCTGAGGTGCATACAGCTTCAAACCACATTGTCCCAGAAGTAGACTGGAGTACTAAATACAGATTAAGATCAAGGACTCGGAAATACAGCTCAAGACCAAATCCCATTGGGAAAGCTGTGTGGGAAGCCCACTCTTAGTGCAGGTGATACCTAGGGATTGGTCAAGGGTGACTCAAGGAACAAAGAGGGGTACCATGACTAACACTGCTGGAACAGCAGTCTGTGATGGTGGGAGCTGGGGATGGCACAGTAAAAAAATACCAGGTATAGTAGATCCTGACTCCTATATTACCTGGCTATTTGCCTACTATATCAACTAAAGTATGACGTTCTTAAGGATGAGGGATGTAATTTCTATTTTTATGTGTTTCATAGATAGTCCACAAATGTTTAGATGAACTAATTTTACCATAAACATTTTCTCCTGTTTCCTCTCTACTGGTTCAGTATTTCAACTCTTTCCAAACGAAATGTAAAACACAGGAAAGTGAGTCCCTTCCTATTTGAGATATTATAGGTACATTTTCCCCCTACAGATGAGGAGAGCAGCAACATTTTTCTGATAAAGCTTTAGATATTAGACCACTGACATAATTTTATTTCCCTGTACTTGTCAGAAGATCCTCCTATTCTCTGGTGTTGCCCACAGAAGTCATTAAAAAAAAAATACTATGAGTTTGGAGGAAAATATTTTATCATTGAAAACCTAACTTAAATCATGAAACTATGTGAAGAGAAAAGCAGTGCCCATCATGATAGCAATACGATATATTACATATTTGTTTATTTGTTATTGACTCTCTTTCCCCACTAATGTGTAAGCTCTGAGAGAGCAAAGATTTTCATCAGTTTGGTTCATTGAGGCATCCCGAGCACCTAGAGCAGTTCTGGAACAAAATAAGTATTTAATAAATATTTGTGTATACAGGAAGACAGAGGAAGAGGAAGAAAGGGAGGGAGGGAGAGAGGGAGAGAATCTTTTATGTATAGAAGTGTGTAAACTCCAGGAATTAGTTCTGGATTAATCTTACTTAATACTGTTATAAGTGAGCTGAAAAAATGCTTGCTACAATAAAAAATTCCATAAAGCTCTTTTGTATAGTGACATACTGTAAAAGGAACTAACTTGGCTATATGAGTGGGCAGAAAAATGGCAAATAAGCTCCATGCAGACTGATATAAGATGATAACACATTATGGGAAAATGGTACAAATGTACCTATAAGATAATGGTTCCTAACTATTAGACCTGAACCAGGAGGGAATCCTAAGTAGTTTTTGAATGCAGCATTCTTTATGCCCAGGGGTTACTTTTCAACTTCAATGCAGTGAAAGAAATGTCCCACATTATTTTAATTATGCATTTCTGGATTTGGATGGAAAATGTCTGTGGAAGATAAATCTTTTCCCAATTGTTCCAGTTTGCTAGGCTGCCGAAATGCAGATACCATGAAATGGGTCGTTTTTTTAACAGTGGGAATTTATTAGTTTATGAGCTTACATTTTCAAGGCTGAGGAAAATGTCCAAATCTAGGCATCATCAGGTGATACTTTCTCTCTGAAGACTGGATGCTGGTGATCCTGGACTCCTCTGTCACATGGCAAGGCACGTGGCAGCGTCTACTGGTCCCTTCCTTCTCTTCCAGTTTTGATGCTTTCAGCTTCTTGCTTCTATGGCTTTCTCTTTTTCCCTCTCCGTATTTGTCCTGTTTATAAAGGACTCCAGTAAGGGGAGTAAGATCCACACTGGGCCACGCCTTAACTGAAGTAACCTAATCAAAGCTCCTACTCACAATACGTTTACACACACAAGAATGGATTAGCTTTAAGAATATGATTTTCTGGGGTGCATATGCTTCAAACCATCACACCAATTTCTCTCCACTTTTTCTAATGTCTTCCATTCTAGCCTGTTGTCTATGGATATGGAGGTTTCTTCTTGCCATAAAAGGCAAATGGGTGACATGGTCAGGGTGCCTGGTCTACAGGAAGGGCTTCCTCAGCTCTTGCTGAGGTGGGCTTAGCTGAGGTATCAGAGGGACCCGTGACCTCTGGTTATTGATAAATACAGTCTGAGAGACACTTATTTTTCATATCTACTGCCCTTATGCCTTATATACACCTAATTTACCTAATGTTTGGTTGAGTAGTTTTCTATTTATTGCAATCAAAGAAATACCAGTTATCATCAAGAAATGTATTTCAGAGGGAAAAATTTTTTCTCCTAACCTGTCCTGCATAAAACTCAATGCAAATTAATTCAACAGATTAAACAAATCTAGAATGGACTGAATATTTTATCCCCATTAGAAGTAGTCCTAATCCAAATGCGCCTTGGCCTCTATCTGGAGAACCTTTGTTTAGCATCCACCTCAGTCAGACACAGTAAAGTCACAGAGGAACTCATGCCAACTCCCTAAACATGCAGCCATCTAATCCCCAGGGCTACAGCAGGGTTACTTTTGTGTCAACAGATTGTAATCTGCAAATCTATGCCTCTTTATGATTCTACTGTGTTTTTTTGTGTTAGTTTTTCTAGTAAATACTTATTTTGGGGAAAAAAATCAAGATGCTATAGTCCATTTGAATTTGGTTCTGTTCTCTGCACCTTCTAAATGACAATCTAGAAATGAAGGTTGAAGAGCAACTAGGAAAACATAAGGAATTAATAATCTTATACATTGGGTTAATTTTATTTTAAATTAGGATTTTAATATGGAAAGGCCAAGGTTGAAAGGACTTATTAAAACCAAAAAATTCATGAATTATATGCAGTTTATATAATCTTCTTAACAACCTATAAGAAAAATAGTATTATTATCCTCATTTCACATATGAGGAGGTTAAGTAATTTTCCCTAAGTCTCACAGTTAACAAATGGCAAAGCTGGGATTTGATTCCAGCCAGCCTGCACCAGAGTTGATGATCTAAACTGCCACACTGGATGGCCTCTGATGTATAGTCAATTAAACACCACCATTGGAATACTTATACTTCTAAAACTTTAGAACTGATAAAACTTATAGAATACTTTATGCCAAGATATGGCAATGGCTATAAATATAAGTAGATATGGCTGCTAAATTCTTGAAAGGTAAATCCATAGGGTAATATGAAAGTCTGTTGGAGTTGATGAACTGGGGACAACCATAATGTCTTTCTCAAACTCTGCCTTACAGACCCTACTCCAGACAGACTGGAAAGACAAGTGGAAGCTAGGTCTGATCTGGTGTAAAAAGCCTCATGCTCAAATTGCATGTCACAATAGTTAGAGAAAGAATATTTTTATGATCTTTAAGGGGACCTCCACCAGTTGTCCACTCCCATTGCTAGTGATGTAAAATACAGCAGTCAATAGATTCTGAGCCTTCTCGTGCATATATTCATGCTGGGCATTCTCCCACTGTGATGGGTTGAAGTTGGATGTACCCCCAGAAAAATATGTTCTTAAAGTTAATCCATTCTGTGGGTGTGCACCTTTTGGTGAGTAGGATTTTAACTTAAGATGTGACTCACCTCATTCAAGATGGGTCTTAATCCTCTTACTGGAGTCCTTTATAAGAGATGAAATTCTGACAAAGAGAGGAAAAAGTCCTGGAAGCCAGAAGCTGAAAGCCATGAAACCTGAAAGAGAAGGGAGAGACCAGCAGATGCCACCAAATGCCTTGCCATGTGACAGAGAAGTCCAGGATCGCCAGCAGCCAGTCTTTGGGGAGAAAGTATTGCATGATTTGGACATTTTTCTCAGCCTTAAAACTGTAAGCTTGTAAACTAACAAATTGCTATTGTTAAAAACCAACTTGTTTTATAGTGTCTGCTTGAGCAGCTTTAACAAACTAAAATGCCCACTGCTAAGTGAAATGGATATTTGCTCATGTCCTGGTTTTTAAGCCCTATCTGTCCTCTAATAAACATTTTGTCATCAAAATTAAAATGTTAAATTGTTTTTAAACTTCTCTTTTAAATATTTTTATTGTTTTATTAAGTGCTATGATCTTATACATTCACATGCATCCACAGATCCAAATTTTATAATACCTGGGTGGTCCTTGAGGCCTCTCTATATTTAAAAAGCTGGAAAGAGGGAGTTATTGCTTAATGGGTGCAGAGTTCCTGTTTGAGATTATGGAAAATGTTGGGGTAATAAATATTGATGATGGTAGCACAACATTGTGAACGCAATTAGTACTATTGAATTGTCTACTTGAAAGTGGTTAAAATGGGAAATTTTGAAATGTAAATATGTTACTAGAAAAAAAGTTTTAAGAAATATTATCCAGTAACTTTCAATGTCCATTTAATGTGAGAAAAGTAGGTTTAGTAAATGAGTTTTAAAATCTCTCTGCTTATCCAAACACATTGATGTAAAACACTGAAAAGGTAAAGTAACACTGAGGTGGGGGTGAAGAAGGGGAGGAGAGTTGCTGGGAGAGATTTCACTTGGTGACTGTTGCCATAGGAACCATTTACCAATTGTTCAAAATATCAGGTTCCAAGGAAGGCAGGAATAGCAAACAAAATAAAACCAACAGATGAAGAAAACAAAGGGATCTGGCAACAGAAAATATGAAACACCTTTTTATCTGCCTGTATTTGAGAGGATGGTACCTTCTCAGGAAAAACGAGGGTGGGGAGGGGGAAGCCAAAAGTGTGGTAGCCATTTCTCTTTTCAAAGAGCAGCCAGTAACGTGTAAGACAGGAGGTCCTGACTGGCCTCCATATCTTCCTCCATAGCTCACTAGCACTCCGTGGGTCAATCTTGAGAATAACCATCAACTTCAATTCTTGATGGCCTCTGGTTATGAGAAGCAGGACAGCCCCTACACCCCCCTCACCCAATACTCCTGGTCTACCAGGTCTGTGCAAGTATCCCTCCTTTTCCAAATAGTCAAAGCAGGTAGTGCACAAAACTTGGTGTGGGTGTGTATGTGTAAGGCGGGTGGGGGAGGGTGGTTCTAGACATAACTTTGACTTCCCTCTGACCCCTATTTCCTTCACTGCTCTTTCCATACTTGCTCCATCCAGAGGATTGCATAGCTGGCTCCACCCTGCGACCGAGGACCGAGGAAGGAATCCAGGAAGAAGGCTATGTACCCACTGTGATACCTACCTACCTACCTTACTCTAGTGGTTGAGGCCAGAACCAAGCAGCAGCCAGAGCACTCACATTTCAGGACGACACCACTGTTGCTTTAAATCATGTCTCCCAATAACATTATGAAGACAAACATGATGTGGCATGGTGAGCTCCAGAGCAGACAGACTTGAGTTGAAATCCTGGCACTGCCACTTGCCTTGGTACAAAAGAATGTTGATGCTTGGACACCTTACTCAACCTTGCTGAGTTGCAGAATCCCTGTCTGTTAAATGGAAGTCATGATATTTGAGGACTCGATGGGATAATGAATGCCAACTGCTTGGCATCTAGTAGGTATTCAATGAATGATAGCTTTCTTTCTTTTTCCCAAGTCAAATGTTTGCTAAAAGCATTCTGGGGGATTTGGGTCCTCCCCTTTCAACATTACCCTTATTCTTTTTTAATATATTATTTTCAAAAAAGCATGTTTTTTCCCTCAATCTGTTGTCCATACCATCTATACTTCCTAGCTCTTGAAGTCTCCCCTCAAATACTTTTCTCCAAAATGTGTATTTTTAAAAATTCTGTATTTCTGTCTTTCACTTAAAAAAATTGCTTTGTTGCTACGTGAGAATTGTTCTTTAATTTCAAAGTTTCTGAATATGTGTTACCTAAAATTCACCAGAAGGGCCAGTGATATAGATTGATTAAAATAAAACAAAAACAAGAATGGCATTTAAAATGATGTAAATTCACATTTTTTGAGTTCCTTAAACAACGACTAATTTTTAAAACACTCTCTGCTTCACCCTGAAATGTTTGGTTGCTGGTTTTTGTCTAAATGAACCTGGCAGCAACAGACTCACATGTTTCTGTGTGACCTGGAAATTCCCAAGTAATCACTTTTGAGTAGCAGATGTTTAGATAAGCTAACAAGTTCTTAGGGAAATAAATCCTTTTATGATTATTTCAGAAGGCATCTGTATGTTTGGTCCAATATTTTAGTGGATGTGTGTTCTCAACAGGTGAAAATAAATACATACAGAGCCAGGGTTTACATCAAGAGAAGAGGATCTGGCACCTATTTTCTAGTGACTATATAAAGATGGCCAGGGGAGCTGACCCCAGGGTGGGGGTGAGACAGAAGGGCAGGAAGGGAACATGCTTGTCCTCCTGATCTCTTTAAAGTTGTGTTTGTACAAAATACTTGTCATTTTCTTAAAGAGAGGCCTGGGAAAGGGAGCCTTGTTAGAAAAATAACTTTATATTTACAAAGATTATCATGTGTACAACTAAGTGGGGAAATAATACACCTATCAGTACCATCAGCAAATAGTTATTAGGTATCCTTGGGGGTAGGGTAAGTGGTAGACAGGAGTATGGAAACCTATGTATTTATATAAATATGTTGGCAGAGAATTATTTATTATTATCCTGGGTTTTGTTTTGTGTTTTATGTTTTTGATAATCCTTAATCCTTTCAATTTCTACAGTAAAAAAAAAGCTTTGAACCCCCATACCTTCTTAGAAAAAAGAAAGCGAGAGAGAAAGAGAGAGCGAGAATCTTACTCAGTAGTCTTTTCCTTCAGGCAAAACCAAGGGCTTATGCTTTAGTTCTCTAGCCCTGATGAAGCTCTAAATCTTCCATTTTGACAGGAGGCAAGACAAAGACAGTTCCAGGGGGTTCCTTTCCTGTTTTCCTCCCTCCCTCCTTCCCTTCCTCCCTTCCTCCCTTCCTTCCTTCCTATGTTCTTATTTCTTTTCTGTTTCCTCCCCTCTGATGACTCAGTTTCACTTTTACTCTTGGTTGTATTTCTCTTTGTTTGAACGTTTCTAATACTAAAGGATTATCCTAAAACTTCATAAGATTTCTTTTAAAGAGGGACAAATTATGTTAATCACAAGAAGAGACTGCACATTCTTACACAATTTTGCCCACATCAGGATTGAGGTTAAACAAACAAACAAGCAAATACAAAATTTATTTTATTTAACAGGCAAACAGCAACTGCAACCAAGATCTTAGGAGCTACGTTTTCCACATAGTGAACACATAAACTCAGTGGTGTGGGGCCCATGGTCAAAAAGACTTCGTAGTTCTACACTCTTCAGATCTTTCCAATTAGAACTTGAAAGCCCATTTTCCTCCCAGAGAAATACCAGATGCATTCTTCTTTAATGAGCTTAGGACCAAAACTGCAATATGATCTCCTGGTTCAGGTGGAACATGGATAACAACTTAGAAAGAAAGGAGAATGGGGTCTGGAAGAGGATGTAGATTGAAGGATTACCTTAATTAAATGTAAAAGTAGGATCAGAGATGTAGGAAGACCTTACAGAAACTCTAGTTCTGTGGTCTGAGAGACAAAGCACTATAGGACAGCTGTTCCCATGTTTGGAAAAAATCAAAGTAAGTCTGAATGTTTATTCAATGTTTAAAGAAAGTAAGGTGGGCATGACAAACACCCCATAGAATATGGGCAACCCAGGACCATAGCTTACTGAGAACTAATAACATCTTAAATGTTTTTACTTGATTCTGTGTTCTAATTCCCTGCATTTTATACGACTCAAACCCATACATTAGGTTATTCTTTCAACTAATCCCTGACTTCATAGGTTCACCATATTCTCCTGTTTTTTCAAACTAGAGACAAAAATTTAATTTGAAATCATAATACAAATGAAATTACTTATAATTGATGGCTTGTCACATCATATTTTTTATGGTTTTCTAGGAGTTAACAGGATTTAAAAATGCTGGATTAAAGAAATTATAATGCATTCAAACAATAAGATATTAAGTAGCTGTTAAAATGAATGAGGAAACCATGCATTGAGATAAAAAAAAAAATCTCTATGACATATTAAGTGAAAAAGTAAGATAGAGAACAGTGTACACTGGTTTTTGAATAAAAATGCATGAGGATAATATATATATGTATGTATTTACTTGGATATACAAAAAGAAAACTAGTAACAGTGGTTATTCAGGGCAGGAGGAATGGGCAGAGGGCAGTGGAGACAACTGTTGACAGTACTGTAGTCTAGTTTTTATACTTTCAGATTCTGAGCCATGTGATCATATTTTATATATATATACTTTTTAAGTTCTTTATTATACAAAAAAAATAAAATAAAATGTAGCAGTCCAAAAGAAAATTGTAAGCTGATGAATCTATAAGGGGTAATCTATATTACTGACCTTAGATGATTTGCAGCCTCTGTCATCCTGTGTCTTGCTAATATCTTATGGGTAAGCTACCAAATGCCTACAGTTTGACCCCTAAGTGAAAAGAGAGATCAGGAAACTTCGAAAAACACAACCACCTGATAATCTTCTTAGACACATTCGGAGCTGCTCAGTGATCCATGAATGTCAAGGCAAACCTCTGATATGCCTCTTCCAAGTTTTATACAAATCTCTTTATCTAAGGTAAACTTTGGGTCAATAAGAAATCCTCGTGCTCTTCGTTTTATACTCCTGAGTGTTTTAGAGGTATTATTTCACACATCCTCCTAATAGCTCAAGAAACATATGGCATTTCTCACATCTTTTCATGGGCAGAGATGTTAAGGCATTGAACAGGCTGGAACCATCGTAAGTCTTAAGGCTCAGTGCTAAGGAGAACACACATTTGTTTTGATTCCTCTCAAAATTACAAAGATTCATAGATTTTTTTCCCCCTTGTATCCATTTCTATATTACACCCCCCCCAAAAAAAAAAAAATCTCCATTCTCCAATTGCAATGCCAGCTCCAGTATCATTTTTAAGCTTGTTTCTTTTGTACCTAGACTCCTTTCTTTCCTTCAGATGCCTCCATCTGATATCTGGGGAATGCTTATCATTGGAATTATTAAATGTACAAGCTGACACAACAAGCCACCAATTTGTTATTTTGATGAAAATATTTTTGTATTTTTAGCAGATGGCTAAAAATGTTGCCTTTGTTATGCATTCTTTGTTTTGACAAAGACAGAAAAATAAAAGAGAGAAAGCAAGCTCTGGATCGTTTTTCCTATGAAACTTAATCTGAAAACCAAACAATTTGGCACGTGACTTCTGAGCACTTTTCACGTGTCATTTCTAGAGCCCATTTCCCTGGCAACCTCCACCCTCTCCCAGCTGTAGAGGTCAACACAATAGACTTGTCACAGGTTTTAAGTCGGGTAACCACTTTTAATTTGGAGAAATTATTACCCAGGGAGAAAATAGGCTGGTCTTGTACTTCAAAGAAAAAAAATAGAAATCAAGATGCACACAGCCTCCCGAATTGGACTGACTCTGAATTTTGCTGTGTGCCTCAGAAGCAGCTGTTCAAATAAGTAGCTGCCCCGAGGAAATGTATATTCAAACGTTCCTTATCATTTGCCTCTCCTTGCTTCACACCTAAAAGCCAGATGCAAGCTCTTCCAGGGCTAACAAATAGATGCCTTCTGGTGGCTCATTATGGTAATTACTGGCCGTATATTATTGCCATGTGAAAAGGGCTGTGAGGCGCATTTACAAGTGGCATTTACAAGTGGTTTATTTGTGTTGTGCTATTAAGAATCCTTGAGTTATCAGATCAACCACTGCACTTTGGGTTTTACAAGTTGTTCCCTATCTGATCCTTGATCTGCTACCTTTGCAATATATTTAAGTACCACTTAGGTACCTAACATGCTGCTTAGGAAAGTTACTTTACCTGTTTAAAAAGGGTCTCCCAAGTCCACTGTGTACTGTGGACACTTTCTGCATGACCCCGCCTACTTCCCCTGGTCCTTGGTCCCTGTCCCTAGGAAGGCTGCAAAGCTTTCTCCATTCTTTGATCTTCAACAGGGCTACACAATTCTTTGTTGACCACAAACACCTTCTTGGTGTAAATGAATGTTAATACAACTCAACTTTAAGTGGCTGAATCCAGGTTAGGTAGCTTCTGAAGCTCACGCAAGTTGGGTGGGGGTTGTGGGGTGGGCACGAGGGTCTTTAACAAAAAGAATTCATCGTTTATGAATACAAAATTAGGTACAGAATGCATAGTTAGAACAAGAAACAAATGACAATTAAAAAAAAAACAATCTACAAACATCACATAACCAAAAAACAATAACATAACTTTAAAAATTAACTAATTATTATATGATGTTTTTCCTACTTGTGGTGGTGGGGGTGGGGTGGACAGCAGTCTCTGATGATTTTTCAGATGACAACGGTTTTACAATTTTTAAAATAGAGTAAAGAAAGATAATTCAGTCTTTCCTCTAGTAGTATTGATTGAAATTTTTCTTTTTAATTACTTCGTTAGAAAAGTTGCTTTCAACTTCAGAATTTAGTGTTGATGTCATGTAAATTTTTACAATTCTTGTTAAATTTGGGAAAATCTTTATTGATTTTTTCATACATGAACTATAATATTTCAGGATATTTTAAGTTTTATTTTGCAGTGACTAAGCTTAAATACACTTTGAACTGAGGACACTGATTAGCCAGCTTGTAGATGACACCATTAAGTTGAAGTATTATGAGATTTATGCTCTTTGCTGATGTCAGTATTTTTGTGCCAAAGCAGCAAAACCTTTACATATTTTTTTCCGAGTTCATTTGATTCATTCCTCCTCATTAATTGAGTTATCAAACAATCCAAGAGTCCACAGTCACTACATCTATCAGAACGTTGTCTCTTTCTCTTAATCAATTACTGCTTTGGTTTTAATCTGAAAATTTTTTGTGAGTCGCTTCTCTGTGTCAGAGAAATTTCTAATGGTTTCATCACTCATCTATATTGTTTTACATTTCAAATTCCATTATTTCTGAATTACTTTCTAGTTCTTTAACACATTCATAGATAACAGAAAAAAGAGACCCTTCATATACATTCAAATCGGGAAGACACTGTAGATAAATTATCACTTGTTCTGTTGAAGCATTCCAAGGCATCTCTCCAAATTTGTTTCTTGATGTCAGAATAATTTTGCAAATTTTATAAAGACATAGCATTTGGAAGGGGTCCATGCAAATAAGAGGCTGTGAAGGTTAAGCTTCACTGAAGTCATGGAAAAATTGCCTTTGGGCCTCTGAGAGATGATGCGATAGATGTGAGTAAATATGCTGTTGGGAATAGGTTATACCCACTCCTCTGTGCATCCCTTCTCAATGCAGTGTCTTGCCAAATACATAGGTATTAAATTTAAATTTAACTTTAGAGATAGGAGCTTTGAGCTATTTGGGGGAGCACAGGGGGAGAGCTCTTATATTCCTGCAATCTTCAGAGGATGAGGGGTGGGGAATGGAGTTGGCAGGAGCTGGGTATGGGGAGGCAGGGGAATGGCTGAGAAGGAATGGCTCTGGGGACTGCTCCCCTTTCACCCACAAACTTATTAATAATTTACTTCTAATGGTGGGCACTTGGTTGTTTGCAGCTATATGAATCCACTTCACACAAGACACAGACAAGTCAGTAAACTCTTCCTAGCTGACATTACCATCTCATGGGCTGCAAGAACAAAATTGTAAATAACCTAAATATTCAAAAATAGGGGGTTGGTTAAATATATATGGTACCCCACACAACAGAATATCATCTAACATTTAAATTAGTTCCATAACTGTGTATTTATTTACTTGAAAATTTGCCAAAGTATTCTTTTTTGCATGAAACAAACAATATGAATGGTAATATCCCAGTTCTGTTTGTTTAAAAGAATCTCTGGATAGATGGCTGTGAATGTATATGACCAAGGCGTTGACAGTAGTTGTCCCTGGGCAGGTAGAATCATAACATTTCAATTTTAAAAAAATACTTATTTGTATAATTTTCACTCTTTTCCCTAATGACCATCTATTACTTTGGCAATAAGAGAAATGTTTTTAATGAAAAAAAGATAAAGTATGGCTTCAACATTGGATTTCTTTAGTCCTCCTCAGTAAACTAATGGCCTGAAATTTAGATACACAGTTCAATATTCGTGTTAAAATGCAATTTCCAAAAGGCATTAATCTATTTCTAAGAAGAATTACTCTGTAGGACTTACCCTAGCTATAGGAGACAGGTCAATCTCACATATGGCACACTGGAATCTGCAAATTCCATCCCTGTGATTAGGGAATAGGCCAACATACCCCAAAATTAGTTCCAGGTGGCCATAAGAGAAAAATTTTATGTCTAATTGTATTTTTCAGGAATGTATATATATTTAAAAACTTTTCTGGAAAAGATTATATTTTTTTCTTCACACTTATATGTATAACACGGAAAGGCCAGTACTCCTTTAGAAATTTGGGCTGTGTATAGATAATCTGCATTAATTTGAATGGCCATCAAGCAGGATTTAACGTTGTAAATGCAATGTGAACCAATATTTAGAAACTATAAAGTTCAGAACACACCTGTTTACAGAACTTCACTCCATCTTTCCAAGACAACAGTTCAACATCCTTGATGTACGAAAGAAAGCCCTAAGACCCTGGTAAAATGCGGAGTCCCAGGCCCCACTACATATAATCTGATTTGGTAGATTCCTTACCCAGGAAAGGACAATTTGAGCTGTGGTCCATACTTGGAGAAAAGCCATTTTCAGAAAGTGTGCCTCTCATACTACTGGGAAAATTACAGAAGATAGCAAATGAAAAGCCTTCTCCAGAGCTCCACGGACTTGTAAGTGTTGAATAGAGATAAGCAGCATTGCTGTCTGTCCTACTTAAATGCTTTCTCCATCCTTCTTTCACCAGCTGACCAATGTGTCCCCCCTGAGTTGTATAATGTGAACCCCTTGACCAAATTAATCAGTGCCTCTGACCTGGTCCCCTGGAAGTGAACGAAATCATACTGTGTAGAAAAAATCCTTTTTCCTTAGAGTAGCTTGAAACCCTGTTAAGATAACTTGGACCTCACATTAAAAACCTGCTGCATTTAGCCTTTTAAATCTATGCACCTACAGATTGCTGCCCCAAGTCCATGTGCTTTGTCTTCGCCTGGGCTAATGTTTTGCTATGTTCTGTTCTAGACACGTGACAGTCTGGTGTCATAGTGCCACTGAAAAATGCATTCTCTGTGCCCAGGAAAAACCTGTATAAATATTCTCAATAAATAAATAACAGTTGTCATTTTCAGAATATGACAATCTCCAGCTGCCTGTGCTTAAAGTGAGCGACGTGTCATTTATCCTAATAGATGTGAATGCATGCATTGTACATACCAGTGAGTCACCTAATTCTTATTCACTCCAGCCTTGGTCTCAGTTGGGGGTAAGTGCTTCTAACACAGTTTGGCTGGATCAAATCACAAGCTGAAAAATCTTGGTCAATTATGGAAGCCCGAGGGTAAGGGGGGAGTTGTCTTCATACCTCACAGGCCCAAACGCCCCTCCTCTTCCCAGGCTTACTGAAGACACCAGTCGACCTCCTGTCTTTGGAATTTCTGGGAATCTTTCTCCCCCTGTAATTTAATGTGACTCAGTTGTTCTCTGTCCTGATAATACAAGTGGTGAGAAAGTCGCCTAATCTTCCTGGCATCCCCTCTTGTCAGCACCTCTTTATTTCGCTCTTTAAAGGCTCAACATGTTTTGATTTACAAGCCACACCAAGATAACTGCAGGTGCCCTCTCTAAAAAGCGAGGTTAACTCACCTGAGCTGAATTCTTTTATTGCAAACAAAAGCAACACGTGAGCAGGAAATACAATTAATACAGGTGCTTTCCTGAAACTTAGCAAACGCCAGTTGTCTTGAAAGGGGGAAAAAATTCCTCACCATAGCCTTGAGGTACCTTTCAAGCTAGTTCAGTGAAGGAAGGATTTGAATTAGAATACGTGGGACGGGGGAAGGAATAGTCTTCTATGCTCAGGAGAAGCCCCGAGAAAGAACTCTGGCATTAGGACCTGTAAACTGTTTAAGGGCTAGGACATTTAGGGGTGAGTAAAATGCTGACCTAAACTGACCCTAAAGTCATTTCTGAACACAGTCCATTCAATTAAATCATCAGCCCTATATTTTTGATGCATATTTAAGACTGTATTCTTGCTAAATGACTTTTTAAAGTACCCTAGTAAAGGCAACCTTTGTAGAACCTGTCATTTGATTCTCCTGGAAATATATAATGCATATATTAATTTGAGAAAAGCATTTTGAATTCTCTTAGATGGAGGCAGATGTGCTACTTTATCTTCAATTTGCTTAAGGATCAGAGTTTGCCTCTCTGGTAGTTGACGGTTCATTACTTTAAAACCTCAAGTTAATTGAAAGTCTTCTATGGTGAAATGTAGGTAAATCTTTTCAGGTGGTGTTGAAGCTATTTGCTGTTCATTTTAAGAAATGATCAAAAAGGAAATCAAGCAAAATAAATGCTGCAGTCCTACCAAATAGCTTAATTTTGTGAATCTTGTATAGTTAAAGAAAATTAAGATAAAAAGCCATGAAAACAAAAGGGGGAAATTGTAGACTTAACAAGAACACCTGACAAGGAGTTACAATTAAGTTGCCAAGCATATTACATCTATTTTTATAACACTTGATCACTTCTCTGAGCAAGTAATGTGTCTTCTCTCTTTTAGCTCTTGGTCCTGGTATTCATTTAATTTGGATAGTTTCATCACGTAAAGTGTTGCTCTCCAGCCTTGGCCAGAGTGTTTTCTAATATTAGTTCACCTAGGGACCTACATTCCTATGTTTGCAAACTGCCCCGCCTCCATGAATCTCCTCCCCCAGTGCACACACACAAAATAGGGTTTCAACTAATGCTTTTGGCATAGCCACACTTCCTCAATGGCAGAATCTACCTGCTCTTGGAATGACAAGATGACAGGGCTGCACGCTCAATTACACCAGCTCCTCTTTTTAAGTAATTGCCTTAGATCTTGCCAAATTACGTGCTAGTTTTCTCAGGCACTTTAATTTAAATTAGAATGAAAGCACTAAACTTTTATTAATTACTGCAGCCTGATCATTTGAAGCAATGTCTTTTTGTTTTCCAGTGTTCTACTGTATTTCATGACCCAATTAGAAAAGGCTAAAAGAATCCTGCTATTTAGGACTCCAGTATATATTATTATATTTCCTTCTGCATATTCTGTAATAAGTCATCTTTCTACTTCTGAACTGTGTTTTCTGTTTCTGAACTTATGTAACAAAAAAGTGCTGCTTTGTGGACTTTTCTATGACTATAGAAATAAATAAAAAGCAATCAAGGAGTTGAATAGGCTTGCTAGATTTAGCAAATAAAAATATAGGATTCCAAGTTGAATCTGAATTTCAGATAAACAATGATTTATTTCTTGGTATAAGTGTATTCCATGTACTCTTTGTGACATATTTATACTAAACAATTATTTGTTATTTATCTGAAATTCAAATTTTACCAGGCACCCTATATTTATTTTATCTGGCAAACCTAGAGTTGATTAAAAGCAAAATTGATTTTTATCTGTGGGTTTTCTCAATGAATAACACTTTATTCAGAGGCAAAGGAATGAAATATATTTCAGTTTTGGAGCTGGATAATATGATAAGATTAATTTACATAATAGGGAAAAATAGGATAATAATTGCAAACTGAATGGAGATTTCATGCCTTTTTTCATGCTATAATAAAACATAAATTTTCTCTGTGTGTATAAATATGAAATCTCCATTGTTTTCTCTCAGTATTAGCATTTTTAAATTTTTGTGCATGACCCTCTAAAGCACTTTCCATTACTCAAGTCATCTGTGGTCACTCAAAACTGGTGAAACCCTATAAGAATTAACAAATGTGGGAGTAAAAGTCTGACTAACATTAGTTCAGTCTGAGGAAGATGAGACTCTGCTTTAAATTGGACTGTCATAATTTAAATTGGATATCATAAGGACAATATTAGGAAACATACTTCTAATGATTTTCACATTCCAAGAAAAGTGTACTAAGGCCAATTTCTTTCAAATTCATAATTGCAGTAGCAGAATGTTCTAATTTTTATTTTCATGGCCCAGAATTATTAGCAAAATAGTTACAAAATCAATTGAATGTTTGTTTTACCTTATGATTTCTTTCATCAATTTTATAATAAAGCCAATTTAAAGTTGTTTTTATTAATATTCGAATTTTGAACATTGCAAGTTTTATAATAGAGGTGCTAATATTTACCCTATGTATGAATTGGAATGCTAGTCATCTTATAATTAAATTTATTATTTTTCTTTATATTATTTTTAGTCTCAGTGAGCTTTTAATAATTTCATGTTTTCTTTTTCTTCCTTACTCTTAAAATGAGTTCAAATTGGGAACAAAAGAGAGTACTGGTGCTTTGAATATCACAATGCAATGGGCTTTTATTATCAAATAATACATCTGTTGTGTCAAATCTAATGTTATTATAATCTGAAGTCTCCAAAATAATACTTTCTTTTTGGTTGGTTTGGTGGAGTATAAGGCAATGACAACCGTTTCTTTTCAGTGCTCTTAAGGGATGAACAATGGGCTCTAACACCCAGTATTTCTTAATTAGCGTGACAAAGGATACATACTGGATCTACTACTATAATAGTTTTCTCAACCCTCATTTTAGCTAGCTTTCTACAGTATTCAATATTACATGTTAAAATATCTGTTCAATGTCCACAGGAAAACGCCAAATTTATTTTATGCAAGATCCTATATGTAAAGGATTTATTACCTTATCATAAATTATCCAGCTCTTTGCTTTATCAATAACAGTAAAATAACTTATCAATTGCTTATTAGAATTTATAATGTATACTTATCTGGGGAAAAAAATGTCTTGGTTCTAAAGCAATACAAAAAAATAGCCAAGAAGAGTCATGATGCAGTGTGATGGTAGCTCTGCATATTGACCTAGAAGTAAGGAGTACACTCCATACTAGCTGAAACTGTGGAGCCAAACTGAGAGTGGGATAGGAATATTCAAGAAAAGGGAGAAAGAACAAGACATTAAAAAAAAAAAAAAAAGACAAAGAAAAACACAAAGAAGAGAGTGGAATGTGGAGATTGTAATGGACAAGTAGCAGTGATGGCACAAGACAGCTCTGGGGGTCTCAAAAGAGAGGGAGAACTGAACTCCAGCTGAATTATGTGGAAATTAGTGTCCAAAATGTGAAAGGTATGCTGTGAGGGAACAAAAAGTATTCCATGGTCACCTATGTTTGAGAAATGTATATTCTCCCATCTTGGAGATTTGCAATATATAATTCAACATTGTAGTTTCTGAGAGGTCCTATTGTTTAAAAAAATCTCTTTAATATTAATAAATTTGTGCATGTTTAAATGTTTTTCTCAAACTTATTTGACTATAGAATTCTTTTTCTCAGACCACCTTGTACATTCCCTATCTTATTAATAGATGAAGCAATTAACTCCAGTATTCCGTGTAACCATTTGGGAAGCCTAGATCTGGATAATATGTACATCTCAGTGGTGGCTGAAGACATTGCTTTATTATATCCATTATATTATTTGATGATGACCAGAACAGCAAAGTGGTTAAAAGCATGAGCTTTTAATTCATACTTCCTGGGTTCAAATTCTAGTCTTCTGCTTGCCTTAACAAGCTCCCTGACCTCCTTAAGCCTCAGTTTCCTCCTCTGTCAAAGAGGAAATAATAAAAATAAATGAAAATGATAGCAGGACAATTCATAGATTGTTGGGGGAATCAGATGAGCTATTCCTTGTAAAGCACCTAACAATGCTCAGCATATGAGAACCAAACCAAACAAAAACAAAACTAACTCAATACTGAAGATCAGCACCCAATTCTCCTCCTCAGTAAACTCTCTAAACAGGGTTTATTTGTGTGAGCTCCTTGGGGTAGAGTCCATGCCTTACTCATCTGTGAATCATTTTCCTGGGACTACTCAAATGGTTTTCGAGGATTCAATGAGTGATACATGGCTGACTAAGGCACACATGGGTGTGGTCAAATGTAAATAAGCCTCATGGTGAGCTGAGATGATTCAGTGAGATTACTTGGGTAAGGGCTTAGCGATTTGATAGGCAGTAGCACCTATAGCTATTTGATTGTGGCAGTGAAGAACTGACAATCTATAAATGGGGTGAGCTGGGTTTCTTTTCTCCCTTAAGAGTCCCCTTTCCCAAGCTTTCAATATCTGCTTTGCTGAGAAATGGACCGGCTCTGGCCTTTGTATCTGCCAGCTCAGGTGGGAAGAATCCTTCTTACTACTGGAAGCTGGCTCTGAGAAGGAAAGGTGGGAGCATTTGGGAGAAGTGCTGAGTCCTCAGAGTAGCTGTCAGAAGGCTAAGCCTCCACTACATTTTTTCCCTGGGTCAAAAGAAATTCTCTATCTTGGAAACTGAGAGGTGAGGAAATAGATTTGTGTGTGTGTGTGTGATGTCTGGGGACAGGGATTGAAGCCTGGAGCTTGGGTGTGAAGCCGGCGCTCAACCACTGAGCCACATTGACTCCTTTGAGTTTGTTTTTTCATTTGTGTGCTTGTTGTTTGTTTTTGTTTTTAGGAGGAACCGGGAACAAACAGGGACCTCCCATATGGGAAGCAGGTGCTCAACCGTTCGAGCCATATCCGCTCCCCAGGAAATAGATTTTTTTATTTTTTATTTTTATTTAGAAATAATTATGGATTCACGGGAAACCATAAAGATATCACGAAGAGGTCCTGTGCATACTTTACTCAGTTTCTTCCATTGGTTACATCTTACATAACTACATATCGAAACCTGGAAATTGGCATTGGTTTAAAGGGAGTGTTTAGTTTAATGTCATTTTAGCGCATGTGTAGATTCATGTAACCAATCACTGCGATCAAGATAACAGAACTAAAGATTCCCCACAGGATACACAAGACATTTATTCAGAGTCTGAGTACAGATTGGCCAGACTGCCTTCTGCAACAGGGACAGCAAAAGGGGTCTAGAGAAAAGGTAAAAAGTTTGTTATAAAATCGTTGTAATCAATGCGTTTCACCCTGCGAGCCGCCTGGGCCCGGCAGCGGCACGAGCTGTGGACCGGGCGAGGCCCCACGCTCACAGTGCTGGCTCTGTAACCGCCGCTGTCAAAACATACATTCGTGTTCCCATAAAAAACCGAGTCGTGCTCCCCTCGCCTCTTACAGCAGGTACGAAAAGTCATAACGACACCCTCGTCACACTCCTTATATGCGAATACGGGGACCCTAAGAGACCCGCGTGGCAAGGGGGCCACCTGGCCTCTGCAGTGGGGACAGTGCGCAGTCCCGCTGGACCCATGCAGGTGGGGAGGGTCTGCCCCAAGCTTCCGCAACCACCGCTGCCAGGCAGGCACAAGGGGAAGAAGAGTTGAGACTTTGAGGGCCGCTGGTCCCACCTTCTGGGGGTCGGGCACTAGCGGCAGACAAAAAACAAAAGCTCAACTTTGGTCCACAATTTGCTGGAAGGAAAAAACCCTGGAAAAGATCTAAGAGCGCTTGTATTCCAGGCAGACGAGTCAGGCGGTGGAATAAGGCAAGTGGAGGTTGCAGAGGAAGGCAGAATGGGGGGTGCCCCAGAAGGCACCTGAAGCTGAGCGTTTTCTAAGCCAGAACTAAAGATTTTATATTGTCTATTTTTCCCTTTCAAGAGGCAGCCTTTTCTTACTATAAAACCTGCTCACTTTACTATGATCTTTTATTAATTTGAGTAATTATATCCCAACTTTTACAAGTGGAGGTAGCCATGAGCAAAAAACAACAACAACAACAACAAAAAAAACTAGGAGTTTGCTATCACACTTCAGGATTTTTATTGGATTCTGCTAATTTCCTGTATGGTTGCAATATGCTTTCCCTTTCCTCTTTGTAAATCTGGACATCATGTGTAAATTTGGGGGAAGTAACTTTACATCCGAATTTCATTCTTCTCTCATCATTTATGATTGCATTGGAAATGTATGTGTTTTGCAAAAGGCAAAATGTGCTAGGGAAAGAACCAAATGGTGAAACAGATCCCGTTTAAAAAGCCATAAACAAGCTTACAGCAGTAAGCGATGACATGAATAAATTGCTTTTGCAAGAAAATTCAGACTTAATATCATTACTAAGCTGCAGCTGAAAGGCTTTGCTATATTTCAAATGGTAGTAAATGACTGGCACCACTGAGTTAGAAATGAACTCATGATGACTTCATAATGACTTTTCTTTTTAAAATAGAACACAAAAGAAACCTTGGAATCTCATCATGATATTTAAGGAAGTAAAAATTCAATGATGATATGACTGGTTTTACACTATATTCTTTGCCATGTTCTCCTGTGGTCTTTACTACAAATATGTAAAGATTTAAGAGACTGAGTCTCATAATTTCAGTATATATGGCTTCTAGTTTGTAATAAGGCATAACCATGACCATGACAGTCATAGGTAAAATTGTTGGACTTATTAGATATACAGACCTATGCATAGCATTATAACCAACAATTTCATCTATAAAATAATTTCTTTATAAGAAGTAGAGAACAAAGTTTCATTGAAATAGGCTGGTGGGTACCTGTGCTCACTATACCTGCAAGGAGGCTGATTGGCACAGCAGCTGGCATTAATCACAAGCATTTCTCAGTATTCATAAGATAAGATAGTTACGTGCGCTGGAAAAGAGGGTTATTTTGAACTCCACCACCAAGGCATTATTATTTTTAACACACTGTCCCTACATATTTACTAATATCCTTTCTTATCATTCCTTCTCGTATTTAGCCCTTCCTTTAGGGATCATTCTTCTTTGTCTTAAAGCTCTTCTCTTAAACATTTTTTTTGGAAGAGAGACCTTGTAGTTTGTTGGAAGTGTGCTAGCTTCACATTGAAAGATGTTTCACTGGCTATACGACTTTAGGCTGACAGTTATTTTCTCGTAGCATTTTGAAGATATTATCCAATCTTCTGATGGTCTCAATCAAATTGTCATTCCTGTTATCTATGCTTCCCCCCCCCCCACCCCCGACCCCAGCCCCAGCCCTTTTAAAGAACTTCTTGTCTTTGGCAATCTGCAGTTTCACTGTATACCTAGAGACTTTTTTTTTCCTTAATCATTGGGAGTTTCATTGGGATTGTGAATCTAAGTTTGTGTTTTCATTGAGTCTGCAAAGTTCTTGCCAATGTAATTTTAAATATTGTCCTTCCCCAATTCTGTCTCCCTCAGGTGATCTGATTAGACCTTTATTAGACCTCCTGATTTTCTCTTCACTGTTTAGACAGCTGTTACAGTCTAATCTATTTAGTCCATTGAATTTCTAATATGATTTCGTTGGTTTATTTTTTATTTCACCTGGCCATTTTTCATAGTTTCTCCTCACCCCAACTTTACTTAGAGCCTTTTTTATTTCTTTAAACATATTAAACATACCTATTTTTAAAAATCCTGTATGTAATATTTTCTAAGCCTTGTAGTCTTAGTAGGTCTAATATAGTTTGTTTTTTCTTTAATTATGTTGACTCTTGCTCATGGTGGTTTATTTCCTCATTTAATTTCATATTTTTCATTCTGAGCTGATGTTCTTTGGAATTTTGGCTGTGGGAATTTTCTGAGGCTCAAGTTCAAAGTGTTTTCCTTTAGATATAATTTATTTTTGCTTCTGACAGTCATCTAGGGACACTTTCCAGCCAAGACCAGTTCATGTTGAATTCTTACCTTTGGGGTTTTCACATCACTGAATTATTTGAAATCCATCCCCAAACCCATGTAAAAGTTTGCTTGTTTTGAATTCTAAAAGAAACATTTCCCCAACCCCTCTGTTTAGAACCAAATCTGAGACAGCTAAACATCTCTTTCCTATTTCCCTCTGCTGGGTGTTTTGTTTGTTAATTCATTAGTTAATTAATTAATTTTGACATTTTTTATCTTTTCACTGAAAGGATCACTGCTGGTTGTCCTGGATTCATGCAGGAGTCTTTGAACCAAACTTTTTTCCTTGAGCAGGCCCCAAGCTTAGCTTTGGCTAAACAGATATGGCCCATCAAGACCCAATCTCTAGGCCATCAGAACATGGTGGATGCCCCCAGAGCAGCTGCCAGTGGCAGCACTGTGTTTACTCTCTGTAGCCATACTCTCTTATGATTGAGGGCTTAATTTCTTACCAGCTCAGTTATCATTTAAAAATTAAATATTGTATCCAGCATTTCTAATTGTTTTGTACTAGGAATGTTTTTTATGATGGCATGGTTGCCATAAGTATAAAGAAAATTACTAGGAGAAATAAGGATAATAATATAGCCAAATAAATTGAATGATGGAATGATGGGAAGAGAGGTGGAAAGAAGGGGAACTATAATTAATTAATTTAAACAAATCAATTTTATTGATGCATATTAATAAAGCATACAATCCATCCAAAGTGTACAGTCAATAGTATTTGTTATAATCACATAGTTGTGCATACACCACTTCATTCATTATTAGAGCATTTTCATTATTTCAATAATAATAGTAATAAACACAGACAAAAGATTCATCACCTCTCAAAATATCTATGCTTCCTCTGCCGTACATAGTTGCTGTTTCTGGCTATTCTTGCTTATTTATTTATTTATTTATTTATTTATTTATTTATTTATTATTGTCCTTGTTTTAGAGGTCCTAGATTTGCAATTAGAGAGGAAAAAGAAGTAAGTCAAATGTTTGATGAGACATTACAGAATTATCATTTGCACAGATTAAATTGTAAAACAAGATAACCTGCAACAATCATTACAAACAATAAGTAAAATATCTGACTATAACATTAATACACACAGTTACTTTCTTATGTACAAAGGGAAGTTATTTTAAAATATAAATGAATAAAAGTAACGTGCTATAGGAACAAAATGTAAAATAATATAGGAATAAGCTTTGCAAGAAATGTTCAAGATCTATATAAAGGGAACTCAAAAGAATAAAGAGGGACAAAATAAGAATTGAACAAATTAAAATGATGTAGCATGTTCTTGGATAGGAGGATCATATTTTTAAGGTGGTAAATTCCCAGTAGTAATCCATTCATTTAAATTGTCCAAATAAAATTAAGACATAAATAATTTTTAGAATAGATAACAATTTAGAAAGAGAAGGTTTATGAGGGGTGATTGTTATAACAAAATGAAATTGAATAGGATCAGAGACTTAAACATTACAAAAGGAAACTGTAAGGATACTAAAGAAATTATGTGAATATTTATTTTTTCATTTTTATTATCCCAAATTTTTAATTTTTTATATATTTTTCTTTTTTTATTTTATTTCTTATTTTTAAAAGTATCATTACTAATTCATTTTCTTATTAATTGTATTTGGCTATTTTATTGGCTTCATTTTTAAAGAAGTTTTGGATCACAAAAGGGGTTACAACTGTGGCAAGGGAGAGTCACTGGTGTTGGGTGTCAGTGATGGGGGATCCATGGGAGGAAGCTCACCTGGACATACATATAAGGCATATAAATGTGTTCAAATATTCATGGGGCATTGTCACAGTGGGTGGAGGTTCACACAATAACCGAAGGAATATCAAATTCCCATCCTAGGGAGTTCTGCTACATTCTCTAATGAATCGGCAAGAATTCCCGAGGGGCAAGGACTAGTGAAGGAGGATGGTCCATTGACAGGCCCTTGATATTGATGACTATACATATGAGCCTTTACTCTTGAAATTGAAACTTAGCCTAGTATTATAGGGTATCTAAGAGCTGCCTCCTGGGAGCCTCCTTTTTGCTCAAATGAGGCCTCTCTCTAAGCCGAACTCAGCATTAACTTCCACACAGCATGGGTCTTGACTCCCGGGGATGAGCCTCCTTGGCACCAAGGGATTATTACCAAGCACCAACTAGCAATGCAACTGGAAAAAGACCTTGACCAAAAGGGGTAAAATGTAAAGACAAATGAGTGTATATGGTTAAGCGACTTCAAAGTGAGTCGGGAGGTCATTCCAGAGGTTATGCTTATGCACATCTCAGCAGGATCTCACTGATTGCCAAAGTAGATACTACCCCAAATAGCAGGACTTCTGAGGGCTTTGGAGATATCCAGACACTGTAGTCAGGGCTGATAGCTCAGGAGTTTGGTGCCTTGCCAGTGGGCCCTACTTTGGAATTTATCCTCCCCAGTGTGACAGAGTTGGACTCAGTTGTAGTTTCCCGACACATGGCTCATCTGTCCTTCTATTTGAACCTATAATTAGTACTAGAGTTGGTATGTGTACATCCAAGAGACTTAAATCTTTGGGCTGTCCATGTGCCAGCTGGGCCCTGAGCTTCAGTGGAGTTGCAACACCTACTCTCCAGTTCATTGGTCTCACCCAGGACAACTAACAAGGAGGTGATGATGGACAACTACCATACCAAGGAACCAAGAGAGTCTACAACTCCAAGCAAGAGAATCCCATCCATTGGCTCCATGAGATCGCAGACCTCTCTCAATTAGAGTTGGAGTAGATATCACTATCCCAGAATCCTCGGGATTGGGTAATGAACTATAACTAAAGTAGACTTACTGGTATTCTACAATAGACTTATTGTGATTCTAGCAATGGAAGAAATTGTGTCAGTAATGTGGAGGCAGTGGCCACTGGAGGTTCTGAGGGCAGAGAGAGGGAAAAACAGGTGTAATGCGGGGGCATTTTCAGGACTTGAGAATTGTCCTGAATGACATTGAAATGACAAATGCAGACCATTATATATCCTGCCATAACCTACATAATTGTGTGGGAGGGAGTGTAAACTACAATGTAAGCTTTAATCCACGCTTAGTGGCAATGCTCCAAAGTGTGTTCATCAATTGCAATGAATGTACCTCACTAATGAGGGATGTTGTTAATGTGGAAAAATGTGTGAGGTGTGGGGAATGGGGCATATGGCAATCCCTTATATTTTTTGTGTGACATTTGTGTAATCTAAGTATCTTTTAAAAAATAAATTTTAAAAAGTAATCTTGGCATGAAAGAAGCCTTTCTAAACATGCCATAAAACTTAGAAGACATAAGAGAAGATATATTTTTCACATAAAAATTAAACATCTCTGCATAACAATAGAATACTATAAATAAAATCAATTACAAACTGGGAGGTATATATGTAATATACTATATGATAAAAGGCCAATCCTTTAATATAGTAAGAGTCCTAGGAATCAATTAGAAAAAAAAAAAATACTGAAAAACCAGTAGGAAATTGGAGAGAGGACATGAAAAGTCAGTTTATAGAAAAATTAATTCAAACAGCTTTTAATTACATGATGACATTTTAAAACAACAACAGTATATAGCTTAAACTCATCAAATTGGGATATATTAAAATATGCATTCATGGATGGTATCTGCATGTGATATCTCTGTGGGGAATCATCACTAGAGATTAGCAATAGTTTCCCCTATGGAGGGCAACTAGGTGACAAGGATAGGATAAACAAGCACTTTTTTTTTTTTTAAGATTTATTTTATTTATTTCTCTCCCCTCCCCCCTTGTTGTTTGTACTTGCTGTCTGCTCTCTGTGTCCATTGTTGTGTGCTTGTCTTCTTTTTATTTAGGAGGCACCGGGAACGGAACCTGGGACCTCCCATGTGGGAGGAAGGCACCTAATGGGTTGAGCCACCTCTGCTCCCCGCTTGTTGTGTCTGTCATTGATTCCTCATTGTGTCTCTTCATTGTGTAATCTTATTGTGTCATCTCATTGCATCATTTTGTTGCATCAGCTCGCTGTCTTGCTTGTCTTCTTTAGGAGGCACTGGGAACTGAACCCGGGACCTCCCGTGTGGTAGGCAGGCACCCAACTGCTTGAGCCACATCTGCTTCCCAGGAAGCACTTTCTACTGCACATTCTATTGTTATTTCAATTTTTAATCAAGGGTGTGTTCCTTTAAAGAATAAAATAAGTATTTTTTAAAAATAAATTGAAACCAGATTAATTAAGTAAATTAACTAATGTAATAGTTAATAAGTAACAGTTCTTTCATTCAAGCTCAGGATGGATGACTGTGAAAAAGTGCTTGGGCGAGAAGATGTAGCTCAAGTGGTTAAGTACCTGCTTCCCATGTATGAGGTCCCCGGTTTGATCCCTGGTACCTCCTAAAAACAAACAAACAAAGGAAAAAACCAACTACCATTGGGGAGTGGATGTAGCTCAGTTGTTCAGCGCCTACTTCCCATGTACAAGGTCCTGGGTTCAATCTCCAGGACCTCCTTAAAATAAACCAAAACAAACAAACAAAATAAATTGCTTGGGTATATTGTTGGCATGAATTTGCATGATTATTCCTAAGCTTTTTATCAACTAATCCAAAGTGACAAGGATTCTGTGTATATGGGCTATCTTTTGAGGAAGATCCATGTGAAGACTTCTGGAAGGTTGATATTTTTACTCTTTTTTACACTGCTTTCTCTTTTGATTCTGCTAACAGAGATAGGAAGCAACTTGTGTCACCTTTATTTTTAACAAACACCTACAATAGATATGGGTTTTTTTTTAAGCCTCTTAATTTTTCTTCATTGGTAAAATTAGCTGTGTGTGTGAGGATATGTGTATGTATTCATTACTCAAGCTTGAGACTGTTAAATTGCGAAGCCTAGACTGAGGAGAAAAATACATCTTGTCCTATTTGGCTGCAGTGAGTTAAGGGTATCTGAAGGAATTTACTGTAGAGCACCTAGTATGGATTGAACTGGTAGAATTTACCTTTTCCTTCCTCACTTCTTTCTTTTTCTCCTTTTTTTAAAATCATAAAACCCACTTACTAACATTGTGCCTCACAGAACACCGACATTTAATAATGGCCACATGGCAGCCATGACCACTTATGGGACAAATACGTTCCAATCTTTCAACCTACAAGTAAAGGTTACAAAGTTGTAGGGCACAAAGTACCTAACTCTTGTAAATTCACTTTCCTTACCAAAACCATTAGCCCATTCTGGGGGATGTTTAGTGTATGAAATGACATTCTTAAGAATCAAATTTACCTTTGAGTAGAACAGGGACTTTTACAGAAAATTTAAGATCCTAGGATGACAGATTTGGATGAAACCCTAAAAGCTATTAAGTAAAACCTCCTGCTCTGATCCAGATTCCAGAGTTGTTTTCTAACCAAGACTGTAGGGAGAGAGAACTAGTTTTCATTTGTTATAATCTTTAAGAACATACATCAAAATTTAAAATAATATCTAATAGTGGGATTAATTGATAGTCTTTCTCTTTTTGTTTATATTTTCTAATGTATAAATCAATAAACATTAATTATGTTTAAAGTTTAAATGCAACAGTAGTTGTAGAAATTTGGAAAATACAAAGTTGAATAAGGATGGAAAATAGAAATACCATTTTAAATTTTGGTGTTTCTTCTACCAGTCTTTTCTGTAAAACACACATTCACCTATATTATGATTAGATTAATCAGCAAGTACTTTAAAAACTCCCAATAGCAGTGGCATACAAAGGATATAAAATCCAGATATAGGGAAGCGGCTGTGGCTCATTTGGTTGGGCTCCTGTTTACCATATGGGAGGCCTCGGGTTCAATTCCTGGGGCCTCCTGATGAAGGCAAGCTGGCCCGCATCGGCGCAGTGAGCTGGTGTAGCAAGATGACACAGCAGAAGGAAACAAGCAGACACAGAAAAAACACAAAGCAAATGGACACAGGAAGCACAAGCTGCGGGGGGGGGGCGGGAAAAAAAAAAAAAAAACTTTAAAAAAAAAAAAAAAAAATCCAGATACAGCGAGCCCAGGGCTGGGAAGTGGTTCTGCTCCATAAAGTTCTCAGGGAGTTGGGCCCTTTCTACCTGATAGTTCCTTTGTGGATGGCCTCCATTCCTAAGGTCACTCAGTAATCTGAGACGGAAGCTTTAGCTATCACATTCACATTCTTGCCATCAGGATGGAGGAAGGGAAAAGAAAAGAACTCGATTCTCCCTTTTTATGAGAATTTATAAATTTCAACTTGCCACTTCCACTTACTTGATATTGCCTAGAATATAGGCATATAACCACACATCCTTTTGCAAGGGAGGCTGGGAAATGTAAGACTCTTTTCTGGATGGCCACAACCAACTGAAAATTCCATTTAGGTTTCCTGCTTACTAAAATCCCGTTGCTTCTTTTAGTGGTGTACATCATACTGCTCCCCATATGGGAGGTAATTTTTTGACAATTCATCTTCAGTCTACCCTGATTTGTGAAATTGAAACCCTATATATAATGGGAAAACTTTTAGGGTAACCTAAATCATCAAATTTGACTCAAGATGAATTAGGAAATAATAAAACAATAACTCCTTAAAAGTTGCATTTATCACTGATTGTCTACCCCAACCTTCCTAAACCCAAGAAAATCATCCAGCCTGAACAGGTAGTTTTACCAAACTCTCAGAGTACAAATAATCTCTATTTCAAACAAGCTGTGTCAGAGAGTAGAAAAAGAGGAAAATTGTTCCACTCATTTTTGAGGATAGTGTAATCTCTACACCAGAACTTTTAAAGGGCCGCATAATAAAACCAGAGATGAAAAACAGGTATAAATTCAACTTGTGATATTTTTATTGGGTTTATATTGAATTTATTGATCAATTTAGGTGGGTTTATGTGTGTGTATGGGAGTGGTGTTAACATATTTTAATTTTTATTGCATTTTTATCTATTTCAGAAATTAAAATTCTATAACTAAAAATAATAATCAATTTATTTATCACCTTTGCTACCAGGACAAAAATCTTAGTATGTTTTATCTCTGATCATACCCTCTACTATTTTAAATGATAGTTGGCAAAATTTTAGTTTTTTTCCCCATAAATTACACATGATTATTTGTAGGTCGTTATTTGATTAGAAAGCATATTTAGCAACATATTTGCTCATGATATTTGCATATCAGACTTTCCATTTGGGATTATTTCCTTTCTGCTTGAAATATATTCTTACAGATTTTCCTTTATTTCTGTTAGTGGTATATTCTCTCAGTGTCTGGGTTAATCTATTTTAATTTCATAATTTTAGTAAAAGACCGTTTTTGTGAATATACAAATTAAAGTTGACAGTTAATTTCGTTCAGCACATTTAAGATACTCTCCCACTATGCCTGCTTCCATTCTTGCTGTTGAGAAGTCAGCTCGAAGTGCTGTCTGTGTAAGCAATCTGCTTTTTTCCCCAGGCTGCTTTTCTAGCAATGTCTCTATTTTTAGCTTGTGGTTTTGGGGTTTTGAAGTTTAATTATGATACATCTAGAAGGGGGTAACATTTTAGTTATCGTGTTTGGGATTCGTTGAACTTCTTGTATATAAGAAATGGTGTCTTTTCATAGTGTGGTGCCTTGAGACTGTATGTACCTCAGAAAATCATGTTCTTAAAGCTGGTCCATTCTTACGGGTGTGAACCTATTGTGGGTGGGTGTTTGAGTAGGTTACTTCAGTTACGGGCTTTTTTATTTTGTCGGTTCAGTTAAAGCATGGCCCAGCATGGGTCTTAACGCTCTTACTGGGGTCCCTTAAAAAGGGAATGAATACAAAAAGAGATAGAGAGAAAGCTGCAGAAGCAAAGAGAAAGCCAGGGAAGCCAGAAGCTGAAAGCAATGAAATGCAGAAGAGAAGGGAGAGACCAACAGATGCCACCATGTACCTTGCCATGTGACAAGGATTCCAGGATCATCAGCAGCTGGTCTTTGGGGGAGAAGGCAGCACCTGATGATACCTTATATGGACATTTTTCTCAGCAAAGGAACTGTAAGCTTGTTAGCTAATAAATCCCCATTGTAAAAGCCAACCCATTTTTGGTATATTGCATTTCAGCAGCCTAGCTGACCAAAACAGATTCTGGTACCAGGAAAGTGGGGTGCTGCTATTGCAAATACCAAAAATGTGGGAAAAGCTTATTGTTTGGGTACATGGGAAGAATTGTGAGGTGCTTGATAAAAAAGGCCCAGACTGTTTTGAAAAGACTGTTGATAGAAATATGGATAGTAAAGGTACTTCCAATGAGGCCTTAGACAGAAATGATAAATATGTTCATGCAAACTGAAAGAAAGGCAATACTTGTTTTAAAGTACCAGAGGAGTTGGCAAAATTGTGTTCTGATGTTGTATGGAAGGCAGAATTTGAAAGTGACAAGCTTGGATGTTTAGCTAAGGATATTTCCAAACTAAATATGGAAGGTGTGGCCTTGCTTCTCCTTGCAGCTTATGGTAAAATGTGAGAGGAAAGGGATAAACTGAGAACTGAAGTCCTGGGCACAAAAAACAAACAAACAAAACCAGAAATTGATGGTTTGGAAAATTCTGAGCTTTGGAAAAATGAGTTCCCAGAGAATAATATTCCATATAAGGATTTAACCAAACATGGAACCAGTCAGTCATTTCAGTGCAAGTCAGGATTGGAAATGCAGTTATCTAGAAAGGATCTGTGGAAAGTCCTCCTATCTGACAGTTAGGACCCTTGTGTGCCTCATGTAAAACTCACTGGTTTTTGCGAAATCTGTATGAATGGAACCACTGTCAGCCTGGACAAAAGGGGAGAAAATTGAAGAGAATTGATTGAAGGAAAAATGACTTCAAAGGCAGAACCATGGAAGCTGAAGTCTGGACTGAAGTTATCTTCTCAGGCCAAGAGAGCAGACCCACCTATGTATGTGGAAAGGGTTAGTATGCCCCAGAGCTTAGAGAGGGTAGGCCTTTTGCTCTGTTGTTCAGGAATAGCGTTACTACCCCAGGGTTCTCAGATACCTGCGGATTGTGGAAAGCTTGGCTGCCACATGATGATGCTTGATGAAGATGGAGCCTAGAGTTGGGACACCACCCTGATGGTTGAAGAGGGTGGAGCTGTAAGAAGCACTTGGAAAGGGTGGGGCTACTACTCCATCAGATCCAGAGGACAAGACATCCTTTCATAGATAACTCACAGACTTTGAAATATAATGGAGAATGCCCTGCAGGGTTTCAGAACTGTTTGGGACCTGTGACCCCTGATACCCTTCCAATTTCTCTCTATGGAATTGTGTATTAGAAGCAGATAACTTGTTCTCAGTTTCACAGTTCCACAGCCTGAGGGAAATTGTGTCTCTGGACAGACCATGCCTATAACCAATTTTGATGAGGCTTTGTACTTAATATTGTTACTGAAATAATTCAAGGCTTTTGAAATATTTTGATGGAATGAATATATTTGCAAATGGAAAGAGCATGTCTTTTGGGGGTCTAGAGAGTGAAATGTGGTCGTTTGAGACTATGTACCCCAGAAAATCATGTTCTTAAAGCCGGTCCATTCCTGTTGGTGTGACCGTATAGTGCTTGGGACCTTTTGATTAGGTTACTTCAATTAAGGGAATTTTGATTATGTTACTTCAATTAAGGCATGGCCCAGAGTGGGTCTTAACACTCTTACTGAGGTCCTTTATAAAGAGGATGAATATAGAGAAAGAGGCAGAGAGAAAGCTGTAGAAGCAAAGGGAAACCCCGGGAAGCCAGAAGCTGAAAGCAATGAAATGCAGAAAAGATGGGAGAGACCAAGAGATGCCACCACACACCTTGCCATGTGACAGAGGATTCCAGGATTGCCATCAGCCAGTCTTTGGGGAAAAAGCATCACCTGATGATACCTTGATCTAGACATTTTTCTCAGCAAAGAAACTGTAAGCCAGGAACTAACAAATCCCCTTTGTAACAGCCAACCCATCTCTGGTAAATAGCATGTAGGCATTCTAGTAGACTAAAACACATAGTAGTAAAAATTCACAGCCATTAACTCATTGAATATCCTCTCCTCTTTTTCTGAAACTCAAATTCAGTGTATGTTAGACCTCATATTTTGTTCTCCATGCCTCATAATCTCTCTTTCATACTATTCATATCTCTGAGCTCTATTTTGATAATTTCCTTGGAACTGACTTCCAGATCATTGATTCTTTCCTCAGCTGTTTAATCTTTCATTCAGTTTTTAATCAGATATTGTATTTCTCATTTCTAGTAGTTCTTTGCTTCTTTTTCAAGTCTTCTTGCTTGTTATTTAAAGTATCATATGCCCTGATCATATTTTCAAGATCCTTTTAAAAATCTCTTCAAACATATTAAATATAATTATATTATATTCTCTGTCTGATGTTAATATCTGAAATATTTCTGCATCCAGTTCTTCTAGGATGTTGACTTCTGTGTTTTTAAAAATATTTTTCATGAGTGACTTATTTTTCTTTGAACTTTGAGTGGGAATTATTTGACCTGTAGTTGAAATTGAGTTACTCTAGAGAGGATTTGCTTTTGCTTGTGACAGAACTACCTTACATTTAATTTATTAGCTCTAGTTATTGTTGTTTGGGGGTTTGGGGGTTTGTTTGCTTGTTCTTGTGCTTTTCTTAGTTTGGGTGTTTTATTTGTGGACCACACTCCTTCTTATAACATGAATTCATAATTATAAAATCAAAGTAAAGTTAGACTTGTGGCTAGAATTCTGAAAGTAGATTTACTTTTTGTTTTCCACTCCATGCCATATTCAAGAAATTCATGTTTTCTTGCCCTTTTTGTGTTCTGGGATTTTTGTTTATCATGTGCCCTCGTATTGAGTATGTGGCTCTTAAGGGAGCATCTTTTTGTGGAGATCTTCTATTATATCTCCTGTTGAGGGTTGGTCTCAGTCTTTTACCATTTTCTCCTGCATCACTTGCATCTGTCAAAGTGGAAGCTCAAGGTTTCCAGGTATGTCAGAATCCCTCACAGAAGAAGTGGCTTTAAAATTCATTCACTTTTCAGCATTCCTGATTTTATTTGCTTTGGGGATATATAGATTCCTTACTTTCTGGTTATCTCAATGATTCATTTAAAAGTATTTCTAAAATTTTTTCCCGAAATTTTAACTGCTTCCCTTGATGACCAATCTGCCATATTTCTGGAAATGGAAGTTATTTTATTATGTCTTACTTAATGTTTCTGTTTCAATTATTATTGCCCTTTATCAAGCAGATCAATTATATGTGTATTCAATTTCCACTCCCTTTCTCCTTGTCAGTCACTTATTTTACCATGTTCCTCATTTTTCTTTGCCCTACTGAGTTTTATTACAGCTTCTTATCCTTATCCCATCACTCCACATAAATCTTGTAAATTTCAATATCCAAATAAGAAGATCCATCTTATAACCTGGACTCTCAGTTCTTTACTCTCCTCTCCTACAATTATCTTTTCTTTTTTAAAAGATTTTATTTATTTATTTATTTATTTATTTATTTATTTATCCCCCTACCCCTTGCTGCTAGTGCTTGCTGTGTCTATTTGCTGTGCGTTTTTCTGTGTCTGCTTGTCTCCCTTTGTTGTGTCATCTTGCTGCGCTAGCTCTCTGCACCGGTGGTCATTTCTTTGCGCCTTGTGGGCCATCAGCTCTCCGTGCCACGTGGGAACCCAGGACTTCCCATATGGTAGGTGGGAGCCCAACCACTTGAGCCACAGCCACTTTCCTCCTCCAATTATCTTTTTCTCTACCTCAGCCACTCATTCCCATGGTGGTATCTTAGACTTTGTCATTAGCCCAAGCTGAAATCACTCCATAATCTCAGTTTCAACCATTCTACTTTTCCCATCACCTCCTTTCTTTTCCTCCCTCCCTCCCTCCCTTCCTTCCTTCCTTCCTTCCTTCCTTCCTTCCTTCCTTCCTTCCTTCCTTCATTCCTTCCTTCCTTCCACCTCCTTTCTTTCTAACTCACTCTTTCTAGTATTCCAATTATAATAATTCCTTCATTCCTCTGGGATGTATAAACTGCTCATCATACAACCTTTTCACTGTCTCTTATGACCATCCCCTTACCCCCAGCCCTCAGTATCTTCACTCTTATGCTTAACCAGTGTATATTCCATGGTACATCATTAAAATCACCCTCTTGCCTAAGTCTTCAATTCCCTTGTCCATCTCTGGCTTTGACAAATTTCAATCCTGGTAAATTCCAATTTTACTGTATTCTCCATATGCCCCTGTATAGCTGAACTTGGGGAAAAAACAAATTCATATCAACTGGTCTCATTTTAAATTTATGACCATTAACTGTAAGAATTTTTTTTTGTGCTGTCTGGCAATCATTTCTCAAGTCCATTCACTCTCCCATTCTCCTTTATTACCATTTTACATTTTCTCCCTTCTCTTCAAACCTCAGCAATATTTCCCCATCCTCACTCTCAGTAATGACCTTCTGATCATTTTAACTGAGAAAGTAGAAGCAATCCAAATAGACCTTCCAAACTCTCCCATTGTCACTTTAGCCACCTACTTTTCCCTAGTCCAAATAGTCCACTTTCTTTCCTGCCATGAATGGTTTGTTCTAAGGCCACCCTTTCCCACATCTCCTCTTGTCCACTCGGGGTCATCTCTCCAACAAATTTTCTTTTTCTCCAGCATTGCCATTTCCCCCCTTCTCTACTGCATCACGTCATGCTTGTCCCTCTTAATTTTCTATTTAGCAGTCAGAATGCAATAAATGCAAATCAGAACATTTTGTTCATTTGCTTATAACTTTCCAATGGCTTTCCTTCATGCTTTGGATAAAATCCAAACTCCTTAATTTAGTTTGCAAAGTTCTCTGTGATCTGGCTCCTAACTAACTTTTGAAGCTCATCTTGTACCACATTTCTTATTGTTTACTATATTCTAATCACAGTGGCCTGTAGAAACTCATCAAACTTCTTTCCACTCTATGTCTTTTGTTCTAATTTTTCTTTCTACCTGTAAGGTTCTTTCCATTCATATTCACTTGGGTGTTTCCCTCTTTTCATTCATATTTTAGCTTAAAGTTATGTCCACAGAGAAGTTTCCATGACCATCCAATCCAAAGAAGGCAACCTACATAAGATCACTCAGTTTTTATTCTGAGGATAGCACTTATCACTCAGTGATATAAAAAAATATTTCTCTTATTTTTTATCAATTTTTTACCTCTCCCAACTAAAATTTTAGCTCCATGATAGCATGAACTTCTCCCTGCTATATATATCCCTAGCACTCTATACTTAGCACTTAGAACAGTACTTGATATTAGACATTCAATAAATATTCAATGAACAAATAAATAAATAATGAATGGCCAGAAAGCCTTCTAATCTATTTTTAACAAATTCCAATGAAAGTAAGTCAACCTTCTCACTAAGATGTATGTTCTATTGCCTTGTTTTAACACATTAATGTGATGTTTAATTTGTATTTATATATTTTGAAGTCATTACATAAAGGAAAGATAGCTTTCCATATAATGCTCTCAATTTCAGTTTGACTAAATGAATTACATGCAGTCCACAGAAATTATAATTATTGGAATGACTTGGATCTACATTTGATCATTATCAGGACTGGAATGCATATTCAGTAAATAGTGAATAATGGGCCTTCCTTATTCCATGACATAGATGTAAAAAGAAACCAATGGTGGTGGAGTGGGTGTAGCTCCCATGTAGAAGATTTTAGTTAGTAAAGATAATATAAATGTGCCAGACATAGTTAGAAGGAAGGATTACTTATTTTCCATCTAAGGTGCTAGAACACATAAATGTAATGAGATATTCAGACCACCACAGAACTTTCTTTCTCTACCCATGGAAACTGAGTCTCCTCATACTTGTCACTTCTCCATCTATAGCAGATCTGTAATGTTTCACATTTTATATTCCCTTCAGCAAAGTATGGAAATAGTTATTTAAATAGTTCCGAAGCTACTGTTAAATGAAAATACTTAAATGTGGAACAGATCTTCAAGTACTAGGGCAATAAATGTATTATTTAGGGCAGCTGAAATACAAATGAAAGGGTAGAGGACATCAACTCATGATGGGTGAGCACCTATGACGAAAGCAACTGCAGTGAGTAGAAGCAGATGTAGGCAACCAAGGGCATGGTAGACTCTTCCATTCTGTGAGCAGATCAAGGGTATAGAAAAATGACCATGAACTTCTGTTCCTGGTTGCCCCATGATGAGGTGGGGTGTCCATTAGATCAGGAGGAATCTCAGGAGAAGTGGCTGCCCAAATTATTCTATAAAAATTGCAGCAGGGATCTAGTAAGTGGCAAGTAGGTAGGACTTTAGCCATCTCCATTGCTTCAGTTTGAACAGTTCTTCAGATTTAATTTGAAATAATAAATGTTTTATTTTCTGGAACTTTACAAAATTATTGTAATTATCTTGTGGAATTAATATAGAAAAATAGCTATGAAAGTTCTATATTTTTTAAAAATGGCAGGGGGGTAGGATTTGCCCTAGGTTTAGTAAGTTCCAAACTTACAGTAAATAAAATAGCATGTACTGGTTAGGAACAGACAGCTAGATCAACTTAGTAAAGAGTATACAAAAGTATTTAAAATATTTAGGAATTGAGTATATGATAGGGTGTTATTTCAAATCACATAGAAAATGATAGAGTAGTCAACATATGATATAAGGAGCCCTATTGTACAACTTCCAGATGGATTAGTAATTTAAGTATAAAAAATAAAATTCTATAGATATGTGAATAAAATATAGGTAAAATTTTTAAATCTTGCAATAAAAAATATTAAAATGCTAATCAGGACACCAAAACCAGAAACCATAAAAGAAAAGTTTAAATAATTTTAACTATATAAAATGTAAAGATGCCCATATGACAAAACATTAAAAGATTGAAAGACAAACAAACAGGAAACATATTTAGAAAATATAGACAGAGAGTTGATGTAGTGATTTGGAACTGCATGTACTGCAGAAAATCATGTTCTTAAAGCTAACCATTCCTACGGGTATAAACCTATTGTAAGTAAGATCTTTTCATGAGGTTACTTCAGTTAAAACGTGGCCCAGGGTAGGCTTTAATCTTTTTACTGGAGTCTTTTATAAATGGGATGAATACAGAAAAAGAAGGCAATGGAAACAAGTTGAAAGCAATGAAACCTGAAAGAGAAGGGAGAGACCAGGAGACACAGCCACGTGCCTTGCCATGTGACAGAGGAGTACAGGATCACGGCAGCTGGTCTTCAGGGAGAAAGCATTGCCTTGATGATGCCTTGATTTGGACACTTTTTGCAGCCTCAAAACTGTAAGCTTGTAAGCTAATAAATTACCTTTGTTAAAGTCAGTGCATTTTGTGGTATATGCTTTGAGCAGGTTAGCAAACTAAAATAGTTGATTTTCTTAACATATTGAGCACTACTATAGAGCAAACAACCAAGTAGAAAAAAATACACTAAAAGACATTAATTCACTAAGAGAATACATATTTTATTAAAGAATTGTAAATGGCCAGTAAGTATATGAAAAAAATTAAACCTCACTAGCCACCAAAGACACGTTAATTTTTTAAAAAACTTGGTGATAATGCCAAGTTTTGTCAAATCTGTATAATAAGAGGTATGCTAAAATACACTGGATGGTTTTACAAATTGAGCACAAACTCTAAGGAGGAGCAATTAGTCAATATGTATCAAAAATTAAAATGTACTTATTTTTAAACCCAGAAATTCTATATCTAGGAATTTATTCTAAGAAAATAATCAGACAAATCTGCAAAAATATATATTCAGAGATGTTCATTGCAGAATTGCTTATAATAATGAGTAATTTGAAACAGCATATATGTGCACATATAGTATTATGTCCATGTATGTTATTCAAAATAAGGTCGAGTATGTTGCTGTATCAAACTCATTCTGAACTCACAGGGGCTTTATATATATAAAAGTTGATCTTTTCTTGCTCACATAAAGTCCACTGAGAATCTGATGGTCGCCAAGGGAAGCATCTTTTCCAGGCTATTTCCATCCTAAAGCACCATCATTTCTATATAAAATCACTGTGGCAGGGCTGGCCCTGGCCAGAACTAGTCACGTGGCTGTGTCTAACTTCAAAGGAGCTGCGACGTGTATTCTTCTGTATGCCCAGGAGGAAGAGAACAACATAATATGAGCAAGCTGTAATGCTCTCTACCATATGTGGCCATTAAAATGCTATAGATCTCTATTTACTAAGACAAAAGGATGTCCACAATGCATTAAGTTGGGGAAGAAACATGTTTTGGTTAATTCATATGCGTAGGGATTTGGGTAAAGTGACAGCACAGGCAGGACAATATATATACAAATATCTATATATATAAATTGAGAAGATACTGTAGGACTTATATACTAAAAAGTTAATATTGTCTTTGAGTGATGGGATTAGAGATACCAAAGTCTGTTTAAATCAAATTTAGATCATGGTGTGTCTCCATAAAGCTTACCATTGTTGCAACATCACATGGCTATTAGTATAAACACAAGGAAAGACAACCTACAAAAGTGTCCAGTAGATGACTGCAAAGAATAAATTATGCTTTATGAATGGGATCATAAACCATTTTGTAATCAAACTAATAAATGCAATTCAGAAAATATTAATGTACTTCAGTTGGTAATTGCATTTGCCATTATTAAGTGCTTGGTAATATAGTACTTAGCTATTCTAAAGTCACTCAGGTATTTTAAGCAATTAAACATGAGTCTGGGGAATAGCTTTATTTAGCCTTTTTCAATTCTAGAACTGTGTGTCATGTTCAGTGTTTTCTATATCAAGACTATGAGACAGTAATGTTTTAAAGCAGAGTTTTTAGAATATACAAAAGGTGATGGGATTAAAGTGATTATTTCCCCTACTTCTTCCACAAACTTTCTATAATATCCTACTGATTTTATTTTAAAGAATAATTAAACTATTTAAACCCTAGAAGTTTTTTGATGAAAGCCAGCTCTTAAATTCGAGAGTCCAGCTTTGAACAGTCCTGTGTTCTTTGGACAGTGACCACCAATCACCATGGCACTAGCTTCTTGGCAAAAGCATGATTCACAGGCCTTTTATAGTTTAAATCATAAGTAATATTGTTTAGTTACACAGACAATATACTGCTGTGCATACATAAAAGGATAGCAATTGAACTAAAGCGGTTCATGATGAAATTATCTGGTCCTAGTTTTGTGACCACAACCCAACTTCATCCCATCCCATCCCTGCCTTTTTGTTTATTTGTTTTTAAGAGGAAAAAGAACTAAAATTGATACATTTGGAAATGGCAGGCATAAAAATTATATTTGGGAATGCATGTAATTTAATAAAATAACCCCTGTGGCTTCAAGGTGGGAAAGCATTTCCAGCAAAGTATTGTTCAGCCCTTGGAATAGTATACTTCCAAAACGATTCAAATGTTAGCACCTTTGTGGCAGTATCAGGGGGGAAACTAAAATTGCAAAAATGATGCTTTTGAGTGAGTGTTGAGAAAACGTCTGTCCCTGCCCACATTTACCAAAAAGAAAAATTTCGATGATTCTTTCATGAGAATAATGGGATTTAAGCCACCATACCGTGGTTGGACTTGAGGCTTGCCTCTAGGTAAGTTTCTGCTGTTGGGCATTTTGGTTAAATCACAATGCCTTTAAAATCTACATGTCTGCAAAAGGCCCTGTGACAGTTTGAAATTCTTTTATGAATCCCAAAAAGAGAAAGATTATGTTTTTTAACTAACCCATTCTTGTGAGTTCGAAATCCTCTTGATTGGACTAAATCAGTGAGGGTGACTCAGGCTGAGTCTCTGCCCTCTTACTGGAGTTGATATAAACAGAGACACAGTGAGAGACAGACACACTGAGGAAAAGAAAGCCACCATATTGATCCTGCCACGTGAGAGAGAGGACTGAAGGAAAACAGAGAAGCCCTGAGGGCTGAGAGAGGTCCCAGAGTCTGGAACCAGCAAAGCACAGAGGCACAGAAAGAGGGGCTAGACCCATGAAGCAGCTCAAGTCTCAGGAGACAAGCCCTATGCCTGGTTGCTCACAGCTGAGCTGGGCTCGGAGAGACAGTGAGCCTGAGGGGAAGGCAGAGACCTAGGCAGAGATCGCCCGCCATCTTGCTTTCCCATGTGGCAGCTGACTTTGGTGAGAAAGTGTCTCTGCTGATGCTTTGATTTGGACATTTCATGGCCTCAGAACTGTAAGCTTTTACTCCAAATAAATCCCCCTTATAAAAGCCAACCCATTTCTGATACTTTGTATCGGTAGCCCTGTGGCAAACTAAGACAGGCCCCAGGTCCTCCATCCTTTTGACAGGGGTCTCTGCAAATACAATGCTCCAGCAAGCTCTCAAGTGAGGTGACCAACCATCCTGGTTTGCCTGGGGCTGAGGTGCTTGCCAGGACATGAGACTGGCAGCTCTAAAACCAGGACAGTCCCAGGCAAACTGGGATGACTTGATTGTCCCTCCAAGTCTCAGGCCCCTGGACTCCTCAGACTGCTTTTCCCATTGTCCATGGTGGGTGGTATTATCAATGAAGACTTTGGCTCAGCTGGAATGTTTTAGCAGTTTGCAGCAAGACTGATAACTCTGCCAGTCTCCAAAAATTAGGGAAGTAAAGTTGGGGCTACCACTCTTTTCCTAGACAGCCAGTGTTTGCTCTAATGCTCTCAGATTAGTGTGATATCTGAACACCTAAACTCTGTCTCAACATTCTCCCTACCTGCCTTTCCCAGGGACTGCTGTGCTGAGGCTCTGAGACAACTCCATGGGATTATGGAACTTGATCCACCAGGCCTTGGTTACTGTGCACACATTCTATCTATAATGGGGCCATATGTTTTTTTAACTCAACAAATATTTGTTGGGTGTTAAATATGTGATAGGCATTATTCCACTTGCTGCAGATACTGTAATGAACAAAACAGAGAAAATACCTCTGCTCAAGGAGCTTATATTTTAGAGGGAGAGAAGTGGATGATAAAAACATGAACAAATAAAAGAACCAAAAGAACCAGATAATTCAGTTGATGATAAGTGCTCTGAATTCAATAAAATATAGTGATGCTTATTATCAACCACTAATAAGTAGCAGTTATATTCTCAGACACAGCTGGCTATGGCTTTGGGGAGCAAATAATAATAAAATTCTAAAACAGTGCTTTATAAATCTTAATGTGTATAAAATTGCCTTGGGATCTTGTTAAAATGCAGATTCCAATCCAGAAGGTCTGGAGAGGAGCCATAGATCCTGTATGTCTAACGGGATAACACATCAGCTGATACTCCTGATTCAGGGATCATATTTTGAGTAGCAAGTTTCTAAAGACATATAGGGAATTTTGCTCAGAAGTGAAAGCTCAAACTATTGACCTACCTAGGGAAGGCAGTCTCCGAAAGGGCATTGTTCTAGGTCTTCTGGAGAATTCTGGATATCAATAGGGACTTGGGTAGAGGATGAAAACAGGGAAGCTCCTGAAAAGATAGGATGCTCTTTCAAAGAGTGGTAGAAGCCAAAGAGTATGAACACATCCCATCTAACTGTAAGTTTTAGGCCAATTCTCATATCATTCATATACTGGCATTTGCTGCATTCATGTTTCATCTTGGTTCTTTCGTCTAACCATGGCTCAGTGTTAGTAAGTGAATCAAATACAGCCCCCTTGACTTGCCCACAGTACTCCCTCATCTCAACTTTGAGCTAATATATTATGTACAAACAGAATTTTTATAAACAACAGGATTGCAGAGATGAGAGTGGTGTGGTCGCCAATCTTCACAGGACACGTCTGGCAAGGAGCAACTTCCTCTGTGACCACATTTTTAATTGAGCTGAAAAACATTAGAGTAGCAGTGAGTAAGCAAGAATGCTATTTGCATGAAAGATCTGGGTCTTCTGTGGCTCATCTAGGTACCACTTTATAACTCGTCATCAAATCAGCAGAACCACAACAAGTTCTGTGCAAGCCAAGGGGGAAAGTGCCATTGTAAAACTGAATACAGCTGCTTCCATAATAGAACTAATTGCACACTGCAGCACAGAACTAAATTAGTAGTGAAAACAGTTATAAAAACCGACAGACAGTGAAACATGACTCACTTAGGAACTGCTGCCAGTCAGGCAAATTCTCATTGGCCACTGTTCAAAAACCCCGCACCTGTGTTTTTTGAATAGTAAATATATAAGAAGACGTAATTACTAGGAAAACATATGCCACTTTTCAAATGTGACAACAGTACGTTTTTTCATTGGGCCCGTGAGTGGCATGAGATTAAACTGACCACAATATTTACTCATCCCCAGGAGTCTTAGTGGACAAACTAAAGCATAAGCAAAGGCCCCTGCTCATACATAACAGACTCTCTTTAGCTTAAGCAGTTCTAAGGGACATGTTTTGCTCACAGAGTTTCCTAGATGTCTTCTGGACTGTCAATCAAGGGAAAATTGACGTGGAGATTAAGAAACAGCAATTCTAAAATACATGCGAATGTGTGGCTTAGCTTGAATATTCAAACTGCAGTGAGTTGGGGTGCCTTCCCTGAATTCTGTCTCTCAGCCATTCAGTAATTGCTGGCTCTATAAAAACCAGATGTGCAGAGAAGACTTCATCTGTTGCCCCAGCCCCATTCCTAAATGCCTCATTTCTATCTCCTGCTTCAATCTGCTTTAGAGAATTTGCAGATTCCCCCACAGTCATATATACTTCATGCCAGGTACAACCATAATGATGATTCCTGTCCTCTCATGGTGGGTAGGTGGTTACCAGTGGTAGAAAATGTGCTCTGAGGTCTCTGACCAATGAGTTGTGGGGTAATGACCCATGGGAAAGGTGCTTTTGGCTAGGGCATGTCAGTTTATCTCTAAACAACAGCTCACATGCTGGTCTGATGTTGTTGAATATTCAAATTGTGTTGAACCACATTTATCAGCAAAGAAGGCGAGTAGAATTTCATTCTCGAACAAATCGCCTAACAAAACCTGTTCAATGTCCAGGTGAGGATCAGGCCTGTAGAAAGTTCCAGCTTTGACTAATAGAGCCCTTGAGTTGCCGATGAGTTGTAAAATTATATGGTGACTAATCCTTCTTTCTCCTGCTCAATTAATTGGTCAAACCTAAACATAAATCCAGAAACTCTAGAGAAACCCTGCTGGTTTTTGTCAGCACATGAGACATGGGTACTAAAAACCACCAGCGTTTTCTTCGTGTGAAAGACGGCGGAGAGTTATATAAATATCTTTTAAAGGTCACATGATTTCACAAGTTCTAGAGTTGCTTGTGTAAGCAAAAGGAGGTATGCCACAGTCGGTTTGAGAGGACGGGTGTGACTCCAGTTCTACATGAGAAACCTGTGGGAACATCTATTGTAGCATTTCTAACTATGCATTGTAACTCTTTACTTAGTTGCTTCCCCTCAAACAGTGAGGTCCTGGAACACTGGAAGCATCTTATTCATCTTTGAATCCTCACTATTTAGCAGTAGGTGGCATTTGTAGGTCCTCCTTACTTGAGCTTACCTTGTTGGTCTTTCCAAGACTGATGGGCTTGGCTAAGGAGCAACTCTCTTCCCGGAAACCAGAGTAAGATTCTCCTCATCAGAGCAACTCTGCAGAGCAGCTGCTTATCCTAAGTGTCTGATTCAAAGAATGAAGCACAAATACGCAAGTTAACTAAGCTTTCATGTCTCATTGTCTCATTATTCAGGAGCCATTACTCAAGGGGGCAGGAAGGGAATGTTAGGCTAGACTCATTGGAATGTTAAGCTTGACAATTTGGATTCCAAATTTCTTTTTCAGCTCTATCAGTTGTTGCAGATTCAAAATGTTAAGCTAGAGAGTTTAGAACAGAGAATAGAAACATTCATCTTATTGTTTGCATTTATCTGCATGGGCTACATGTGGATAGCCTTTGGAACCTGTGAGTATTAAATAGTGAAAATTCAGGGTTCCCTTGATGGCTCTAATATAACTAAGATAGATGTTTACGAAGCCTAGATTTTCTGGAAATATTTTACACTGAGTAAATGTGTCTGCCAAGTATTGGAAATCTTTAAGAAGTCATGTTATCAGCTTCTTGTTAGCAATAATATAAAACTTAGAGCCTGCCAAGTGCTAACAAATAGTCTTTTATTCTGGCAGCGCATTAATTCCTCCATTCTAAACTTTTTTTTTTCTTTGCTCCCATGGCAATGTTTTAGCAAGCTGTTGACTTTTACTACTTCAGCTTTAGGAATTGCCACTTCCAAAGCTTCAGGAACTTTGGGCAGCTTGTGACTTCCTTCATTTAATCTTTCTGTGTCCCGTTTAAAAAACGTGAAGTGTTACAGTCCTTCAATAAAATCTGCACGAAAATTAGAAAATATTGGGCTAAATTTTTTTTAAAGATTTGTTTTTATTTATTTAAACCCACCCCCCTCATTGTTTGTGCTTGCTGTCTGCTCTGTGTGTCTGTTCATTGTGTGCTTGTCTTCTTTTTAGGAGGCACCAGGAACTGAACCCAGGACCTCCCACATGTGAGGGAGGCACCCAATAGCTTGAATAACCTCTGCTCCCACTTGTTGTGTCTCTCATTGTGTTTCCTCATGTATCTCTCTGTTGCATCATCTTGTATCAGCTCGCTGTGCCAGCTTGCTGTCTTGCTGGTCTTCTTTAGGAGGCACCAGGAACCAAACCCAGGACCTCCCATGTGGTAGGCAGGCCCCCAACTGCTTGAGCCACATCCACTTCCCTGGGCTAAATTTTTAATACCACCCATACACTCTGTAACGCCAGGATCTGGGAGTCAGCTTTTCTTTTGGACTATAAAAGTAGCCCCAAATGCCATGAAAAAAAAAAAGGGCCTAGAAAGCAGCTTATCCATTTCTTGATTCTCCTCGATCAGGTTGAGACAGCCCTATGGAAGAATGAGCAAAGGTAAGTTATGAAGCAATAGACTAAAGAGTTTCTAAGGCTAACCCAGGGCTTGGTATGGCATCAAGATGGAGCCAAGTGTGAGCCTCATCGTGTGGCCTGCCGAGGGGCCAGCCCTAAAATCTATCCTCTCCATTCTATTCCTGCTGTCACTGCCCTGGGTGACTTATACAGTGGTACAGATCAGCAGGCTGCCCCACAAAGCCATCGTGTGTTTCTCATCTTCATGGCTTCTCCTGTACTGTTTCCTCTACCTAGAAAGTCTCTCCCCTCCCCACCTGACTGACAATTTCCTCAGGAATCACCTCATCCAGGAAGTTCTTGCTGAGAGATTCCCTCTTTCCTATCCTCTTACCTCACTTCCCTCTCTCACCTAATTAAACCTAGCCCCCCCCACACATACCCGCTTGAATTATTTCTCTTTCTGGTAAAAGCTTCAACCATTACAGTATTCACATTACCACCTCCACTAATACTACTAGTACTAATATTATTATTAATATTTGTTGGTCTTCCTTTTCTAGAATATGAATTCCTTGCAGCCAGGTTTGTTCTTGTTTTTCATTATATGTCCCTAGCCTGCCACCGTGCCTGGCACATAGCAGCTGCTCAATACATGCTTAAATACATTAATAAAGTCCTAGACTAACCCCAGAGCAATCACCCATCTAAAAGAATAATCTCAAGCTTTACTAACAGTGATAAAGATCTCTGGGTCAACCTCACATTAGAAACTGAAACTCACATATTTCCTTTCAGTAGCCAATGAAAGCTACCTAACCCATAGCATTGTCTTGTTTTCTTTATTAGAGAAGTTGTGGGTTTACAGACAATCAAGCATAAAATATAGGATTCCCATAAACCACCTCATTATTAACACCTTGCATTGGTGTGGAACATTTGTTTCAATAATAAACCCATTACATGGTAATGTAACCTATTTTTATGAAAAGTAACTATATTTTCCTAAACAAAAATATTCAGTGAGAAGAGTGGCATTGCTTTTATTTTTGCAAATCCACTCAATGTTAGACTTAGTAGAAGATAACTCAATTCTCATTTCTGCTTCTGCATTCTACCTGTTGTGCGAATGAAACATATGAGAAAATCCAGCTTCATACAGATATGTAGCTGGAAAAGGGAGGAGTAATATAATAATCTTTTTGGATAATTGTGACTATTCTTTTATACTACACCAAAACTCAACAAGTGGCAGTTCCTTAAAGGTAAATTGCAATGTGGAATCTGAAAGTACATCAGTGAATTTTTCATACTCTGTTACATTAAAATCCACTGGTCTTTTCTGCACTTTGAATGGATCTTTTACTCATTTATGAATTTATAACATCATGCACTGGGTCATTTGGAAAATATTGTTTTACTAAATTACACAGACTTTGCAAATGTTGACACAGTTCACTATATAGTGTCAACAAAGCACATTCATTAATATCACACCAGTCTCATAAGAAAAGTCTTTAAGTATTGGAAAGCTGTCAAGTTCAAGCAGATACAAACTTTCCAAAATTCTAATTTTTGCTTGAAAGCTCAAATTTTATTATCGGCAACAAATACTGTCAGCTGTTTTCCTTGAAGTGACAGGCTCACTTTGTTCATCTTTGACAAAATGTCTGCCAAATACCCAAGTCTGAATAACCATAGTTTGTCAGTCATTCTTTCAAATAAAAATGGCATTTATGAAAAAGAACTGCTAGTTCAGCTTTCAACTTAAATATCTGCATATTGTACTTAAGTATGCCACAGAAGTGCACTCTGCATACTTGCTATTTGTCATACATAATGTTAACATGTGCTCAAGGGTTGAGATTTAATAAAATTAGGACATTCTTAAGTGACACTGCCTTTTTTTTCCCTCTGCAAGTACATGGTGGTGAAGCATATAATGAGGACTAGGATATTTTGATGCCGCTGCCTCAGGCAAAGGCTGCAGTAGTTTTAGCCGGCATTACTTTTGCACCATCAGCTCAAATGTAAACACAGTGAGAAAAGCAGATAATGTCTTAGTATTTTTATAAAGGCCTCTGTCCATCCTGCCCAGTGCTTGCTACCCTTTGCCGCCATCATACGTGATCTTTTGAGGTGGTATCTGCAGGCGTGGTAGAATAGGGCAGCTAAGGAGGAAGTAATCATAATACCTGTGTGTAGAAGATTCTAATTTTATTAGAGAGGAATTGTAAATGAGTTTAGTAAACTAAATAGCCTAGGGTTTCATGATTACTGCACAATATGGGCATTTTACAGCTGATTCTTCAAGAAGGCAGGAAGTGATCAACTTTGACTGCTCTGTATTGATGGGAGTCCAGGTGGCACTGCTTTTCAGGAGGAATGTGGGAAGGATCAACTAGCAGATGAGTTATACATGCAAAGCTAACAGTTAATGAAATATTGGGCACAGTTTCATTTTGATGGAAAAGGAAGAGAGCACATCTGAGCTGACATGATAATATTAAGAATGTGGCTTATTCAGATATGTGTGGGTTGGGGGTACAAGTGTTTGGACTTGTAGTAAAGTTGCTATGTCTATACGAAAAGTAACATCTTCTCAGGAAGTGGTGAGTTAAAGGCATATGAAAGACATCCATGCTTTCTGGGTGTTCAGGAGTCCATTAGTACCAGCAGCAAGGCCAGTGCATCAGGAGTAAGAGACTTTTCTTTTTAACAAATGTAGTTCAGGGATATTAACCAATCCACAGCGTCCTACAGTCAACAGATTCAAATTCTCCTTCTCAGCCTTATGGAGAAAATCTCATCCAGGGGCTGAAGCTAAAAAACTAGTGGATGTAAACAAAATTAAAAAGTCAGGTCTTCAGGCTGTAGCTGTAATAAGCTTTCAGCTGAAATGAAATGTAATTAGCAAGTAAGATAATGCAGTTTGCTTCATTTAGCTCTTCAGTGGGTTTATAAACAAATTCTGCTGGTTAACTTGTAAAGCAGATGCAACACACTCCGGCTAAGCACATTAAAGAAAACAGTCTGATGCAGGTGCAAGGAATACAAAGGGATGATACATTTATCAATTTACCAGTCGGGGATATTGGGAACAATTAACATGCACCATTTTTAAAAGCTCCTAAGTAAAGAAGGTAAAGAAACATTTCCTCTGAGGGGCTAAGAAAAGCCAAGGAGCAGCATTCAAGATAACTATTTATGTTTCCTTCACTATATTCCCATGAAGAATTGTCATTTGGGTGCCTAGACAACAATAAATACTGGTTACCTCTACCCATATATTAGCAGTGGTTATTTGTGAAATGAGATTTGAGATTTGTTTCAAACTTTTCTGTATTTATATATTTTACCCATACTGCCCTTTTACAATTAAAAAAAAATTAAATTTATTTTGAAAAAGTGAACAAAAACAACCTTGGGCTCATCTCAGGAAAGATTTTTAAAATACTAATGAATTGTTCTTTTATATATCAAATTTTCTCACATTGAGATAGCCACATAGAAAACATCTAAAACAAACTGGTTTTGCTTTAAAATTCTATTTTTGATGAAAAAGTCAGGTAGTATAGAAGATGTGGCTAGCCTGGAAAAACAACTCTCTCCTCTTCATTTTGCCAAATCCTCTCAAGGCTTAGCTCAAATCATAACTCCTGCAGCATAATCATACCTTCAACTACCCAGCTTTCATTCTCACATCTTCCTCTGGAATTGTGTGTTTTTGGATTTTGTTGTTGTTGTTTGTTTTGTTTTGTTTTGTCTGCCCCACTCCTGTGGCCCTCGACCTGGATCCCCTATATTCTTTATGGGCATGTTCCATCTCCCCAACAGGACAGTTTGTTAGGAGCAGAGACTATGGTTTATGCCTTTTGGCATTCTTGCTCTAAGGTAGGAAACTCACATATAGATTGATGATAAGATGACAGAAGGTTGTATGTGGGTATCTGTAGGACTAGCTCACAGACATGTTAATGATTTTTGCCAAAATGCTCCTATTTACCAAACTTTCACAACAGTTTAGACAGTTAGATGCAGGTTGTGCCTTTTTTATCTTAATGGATTTGCCTGTATAATGGCTGGAAAACAGCAAGTACTAATTGATTGTTACATTGTACTTATGTAAATTCCTTCAATTAGAATAGTAGGTGGAAGAACATACAACAGCAAGTGTGGTGCTCTGGTTGTGTCAACCTAACAATCTTTCATCAGAAATAAATATTATTTTTTTTTAATAATTTATTTTTAATTGTGGTAAAATACATATAACATAAAAAATTACTTTAACAATTTTAGGTGAACAATTCTTTGACATTAACTACATTGACAATTCTGTATAACTTTTGCTACTATTTCCAGTCTATTTTTGTACTCATACTCATTTAGCAATAATTCCCCATTTCCACCACCACTGGTAACCACTATTCTGCTTTCTCTATGAATTTGCTTATTCAAAGTATTTCATATGAGAGAAATCATGCATTCTTTGTCCTTTGTGTCTGGATTATTTCACTCAACATGTTATCTTCAAGGTTTATCCATGTTGTCGTATGCACCAGCACTTCACTTCTTTCTTTCTTTTTTTTAGAGAGATAAGTTGTGAGTTTACAAAACAATCATGCCTAACATACAGGATTCCAATATACCACCCCACCACCAACACCTTGTATTGTTGTGGATCATTTGTAACAGTTGTTGAAAGAGCATCAAATACTACTACTAGCTATAGTCCATAGCTTGCATTAGATGTATTTTTCCCGCAAACCACCCTGTTATTAACACCATGTAACAGTATTGTATTAGTATTGTTATAGTTCATGAAGGAAAAAGTGTATCTTTTCTTTGTATTGTTAACCACAGTCTATCATCCACCAAGAGTTTTACTATATTATGCAATCCTATGGCTTATACAATCCATCCAAAGTGTACACTCAGTGGCTCTCAGTAACATCACAGAGTTGTGCTGTCATCACCACCATCAGTTTTAGAACATTTTCATTACTCCAAAATGAAAAATCCCATATCCCTTTATATACCCTTATTGTTGACCCTTAGCACTGATATAGTACCTTTATTGCCATTGATGCAAAAATATTACAATATTACTGTTAACTGTAGTCCATAAGTTACATTAGTTATATTTTCCCATATATCACCATATTTTAACACCTTGAAATAGCAGCATACATTTGTTCTACTTCATGGAAAAACATTCTTGTATTTGTACTCTTAACCACAATCCTCATCCACCACTGAATTCACTATTATTGTATAGTTAAAAAAAAAACTATTCTTGTTTTTTTAAAACTTTATTAGAACTGGCTCTGTCCTATGAAACATTTTATTAAAATACATTGCAGTGGATTGTAATGTCTAGTGGTGGTACATCTTATGGTCTGAACCTCTGTGGGTTTCTCGAAGGTTAGGAGGTGGACCTATCCATCTTTCTCTCTCTCTTTTTTGCCATAGATGTGAGAGTTTTCTTTTGGGCTCTCAAATGTATTCCATTGGTCTATATTTCTATCTTTATGCCAGAGCCACACAGTTTTGATTTCTGTGGTTTTGTAGTAGGTTTTGAAATCAGGAAGTTCAACTTTTTGTTCTTTCTCAAAACTGTTTTGAGTCTCTTGAAATGCCATATAAATTTTGGAGTTGATTTTTCCATTTCTCTATTAAAAAAAAAAACATTTGAATTTTGATAGGGATTGCATTGAATCTGTAGATCAATTGGGTAGTATTATCATCTTAACAATATTAAGTGTTCCAGTCCAGAGCACAGATGTCTTTCCATTTATTTAGGTCTTTAATTTCTTTTAGCAATGTTTTCACTTTTCAGTGTACAAGTCTTGTACCTCCTTGGTTAAATTTATTCCTAAATATTTTATTCTTTTTAGTGCTATTGTAAATGGAATTCTCTTAACTTCCTTTTTGCATTGTTCATTATTAGTGTATAGAAATACAACTGATTTTTTGCATATATCCTGCAACTTTGCTAAGTTTGTTTATTAGGTCTAACAGATTTTTTTATTTTTATTTTATTTTTTTTTAGATTTTTGAAGGTTGTCTAAATATAAGATCATGTCATCTGTGAACAAAACTAGTTTCACTTCTTCTTTTCCAATTTGGATGCCTTTTATTACTTTTTCTTGCCCTATCCATCTCTTTTTGGAAACTGCTGAGGTGTAAATCTATAAACTTACCTAAACTCTTGAGTCTATTTTTCCCAGACAAAACAAAAATTGTTTTTTTTTTTTTTTTTTTTTTATGAGATCCTTATTCATTCATTCATCTATTCAACAAGTATGCATTGAGCACGTATGATACGCCTGCCTCTGTTTTAGGCTTTCAGGATATAGAAGTAAACAAAATGGACAAAAATTCTTACCCTCAGAGCATTTATATTCTGGTGCAGAAGGCAAGCAACAAGCAAACATAACACATGCTACTGGAAAAATAGAACAGGGTAAGAGAGGACTGAGAGTATGGGGCTGGTGTGGGGGTTTGCAGTTTTAAAGAGGGTGGTCAAGATAGCAGCATGATGATATTTGAGCCAAGCCTTGAAGGAGGAGGGAGTTAGCCACGACAGTATCTTCTCCAATCTTCTAATAGTATTTGGAATTTTACAATGGGTTCAGGCAGTGAGTCCATGCAGGTGGTCCCACTTAGCACACACATCCCAAATTCTCAACTTGTTTTTTATTCCTTTATTTAACAAACATTTATTAACTACATACTGAATGCCCATATTCCCAGGTTTTAAGGATACATTCCATAGTCCCTGAATCAAGGAGCCCAGAAATTAATGGGAGAGGCAGACAGGTGGATAAATAACTTGTAATGCTCCAAGGGAAGACTGAGGCCAGGGGAACCCTACCTAGAAGAATTAAGGAAGTCTTCATGAGGAGACAATGTCGCTTCCGTTAGATCTCTAAAAACACTTAATAGGGATAAAAATTCAAAGTGATAAAAATATAGAGAATTAAAAAGTACCTTGATTCTTATAGACCCAGAAGGTGTATAGGAGTGCCATTCATAATATTTTTGAGAAATGCATTTGGAGTTGCTGAAATGTCTAGATTCTTGCCATATTAGCTATCAGTAATAATAGGGTAAATGTTAAAATTTCTTTAACACTGAGCATCTACGTGTTCTGATCCTTGTCATGTATTCTTATTTCAACTCTCAGGAAGTTTTCTTTCAAAGTTTGATAGACATATGAACAATTATTGTGCACTTTCAATGCAAAGCCATTAGACTGGATCTCATGCAGAGAATCTTCACTCATATTTTTCCTATCAGAGAATACATTTTCCTATGTCTATTCCATACTTATAATTTTGAAAGTGCTCTCATATAGTATCACTTGGTCATCTATGTATCTCTTATGACTACTTCATCTATAATAATACTTCCAACATGTCTTTTAGTTCTCAAATTCTAAAATCCCTAGAAGATAGACTTTCTTCCTAAATTGTGTGATACTGATACAGATTATAGCATGGTTTTTGCTTACTGTGGGCACCTATCATGGTGCCTGGAACCTATTGTATGCTAAATAAATGTTCCTTTTCCCTTCCTCCCATGTTTATCACATTCCTTAAGACTCAGCTCAACTTGGTGGAACTAGGAATCCTTTATTGCCCACTCTACCCCGCAAGGATTGTTGTCTTAACTTTACAAAGCTTCAGCTCTTCTCATCTGCTCTTGCCCACTCCCTCTCCCTCCTTAGTTTTATGAATTTACTCCTAGGTGTCTTACAGACTCTATAGAAGACCAGTCTTTCTCTAGGTCCATCAAGAGTTCTGGTGGAATTCAAAAGTATTTGCATTTATGCAGTAGCAGGGAGGGTGGTTCCTGCTTAGAAATGCTGCACTGAATTGTTTTCTGGCTCTTGGCCACTAGAGAAAACAGGTACACGGGGAATGAGGGAACACTGTGGGTTTTTTTGTCCTTCATTAGAACTCTGATATTGAAGAGTACCAAGCAACTTGCTGGGGCTTGTTCTCTTTTCTGTTCCCACCAGCCCTAGGGACATGCTCCTACTTTCCTAAAATGTTCTTCTCTAACGGTTTTCTCAGAACCATGCCCTGGGATCATGGCACACACCACCCAGCACTCCTGGACCTGGTTTCAGCTCCAAGCTCCCTAGATGAGACCTCCACGGTGCCCACTGGGCATGGATATAGGCAGGCTCTGCAACTTCCGAGGCCCTGTGTCATGGTGTAGACATCCCTAACCCAGGTCAGGAAGAACAACACTTCCCTTATGTTCTCTTCCGTCCTGCTGATTCCCTCCCTGCAACCTCCCTGCCACCACCATCCATTCCCTGCCATTCTGCTCTGCTCTCCGCTCCTCTCCAGGCTGTTTCTTTCAGTCCAGACAAGCTCTGGCCTTGCAGTCCTTCCTTGCAATCTCACCATTCCTGCGGGCACTGGAGGCTAACCCCATTAAGATCTCAGCCTTTTCTCCTTGCCATACCACACCTGGAGCCATGAAAAGCAACCGCCCTAGAGCAAGTTCTAATCAAATCAAAATGTGATGTCCTCAGATATCTATGAATATTAGTTGAGGGTTTTTATGTTAGTAAAGTACCATCTTCTGCAAAGTGTTTCATGGGAGGGAGCAGAACAGCTATTTTTATGCTAGGAGATAGGGATTCCCAGAGCTCCTCCACAGTAATTCAGAAAGCATTAGCACCCCAGTGAAAGCTCTTCCTGTACATACCACCAAGGGAATTTTTAAACCAAAAAGTGCGTATTTGTTTTTAGACGAGGATCACAGTTACTATATATGAAGAACATTTTATTTGTATCTCCCGAAGGATGGTTGAAGCTAGAAAACTATTTCTGTAAAGTGATGGTCCTTTTTAGAAATGCTACTTTTCTGTGCTCAAAATAATTATAAGTGAGAACCCTTCTCCAAGAACTACATTTTTTTTTTTTTTTTTTTTTTGCCAATAACTGTAGGAGTGTGAGTACTTATATCTTACTTCCTAGTGCAAAGATTTTTATCCTACTTATGATTGAAATACCAATTTATTTTGCATAAATATTTTATGGGTAATGGAGAGATCATTGATTTTTCTTAATTTGAGATGAAAATAAAAAAAGAATTGTCATTATTGTACTTTGTAACTGTGATCCATCAAATAAATGTACAATGTTCTTATTAGAAATAGCTGAAAAAATAAGATACTTTTGGTATGGAGTGGAGTTTGGGGAGGACTTCAGAGGGAAGAAGGTGAATTCCAAACTAGCATTTTGCTTATTTTACAAATTAAGATTTAAAAATTTTTTGAAAAGTTATTTTTATGCAATCTTTTATTCTTACCTTTTCCCCTTTTGTTTTCCAAAATAGTATTGGGGGGGGGGTGGCAGTGAGGTTGGGGGGTGGTGGTCTGCAGGCTACTATATTCTGATTATTTTTCTCACTATGCAACATTAGCCAAACCCTGGGACACGGAGTATAAAACAGTGATTGGATCATAGGGGATGAGGTCAGTTACCTAGTGATCATGCAACAACGTGATTCTTCCCTCTGAACCAGCATGGGCTGCATGATAGACCATCTTGGCAATAAATGTTTCATTTGTGTTCATTGTTTTTCAAAATAGATAAATGTTTTGTATCGGATAAATTGCATTAAATTTCTTCAGTATGGGAATATATTTTAGAATATAGTTCTGAGGTTTGTCAACATAATATATTTCAAAGTTTGGTGCAGAAAATCATGGAGGCAGGATGCTTGCTGGTGGGGATGGGAAAAGAAGAAATATTTCTCTACTCTTCTACACACTCGTTGCACTCCACAAACTTTAATGTGCATGTGAATCACCTGGGGATCTTGTTAAAGTACAGATTTTGATTCAGTAGGTTTAGGATGGGTCTGAGCCTCTGTATTTTTAACAAGCTCCCTGGTGATTCTAGTGCTGCTGGCCCAGGGACCACACTTCCAGTAGCAAGGCCTACAGGTCAAAACTGCTTTATCCCAGAATTAGGAAGCCTCTTGCACTAATTTGGGGGACATTCTGTGAATCAAAGAGAGTGGGCATGCTTGCCTAATATAGTTTCCAGCTAAGTTTAGCTCATTTCAGCCAAGTCTGCTCAAATTTGCCTCAAATTACTGGGCAAATGAGCACATATACAGCTGGCAATTGATCTTTAATAACAACATGGGACCAGTCTGACTGCACAAAACATATCTTATACATATACCATAAATTGTCCCTGAGGGTAAAGAGTGGCTCTAATTTCACTGGATTTGAACTTGGGAGTCTGAGTTTTACAAATCAGCTAAGTGCAGGAATAGCAGCCCACAAGGAGATGCTATCAGGACCCATGTTTACTTTTGTTGTGAGAATTACTGGCAAAAGCAGAAGGGAAAAAGAAAACTCTTTGTGGATTTTCTTTATTTCCAAAGAGTAACAAACAAAAATATCTCGGAACATGCCTTTTGGGGACGTGGGACTTGGGACAAATGAGGTCTGCTTTCTAAGAATGGTACCCAGTAGAGAAACCAACATTAACCAGAGTATGGCTGAGCATTAACAGCCTGCACATTTTGCTATCTCATGAAAAACATAATGTACAGAGTTGTGGTAATAATAACAATGATAACGATGGAAATTAATAAAGCCGCCAGGGAAACCACCATTCAGATACATGTTGGGTAATTTAATTAGCCTTGGCTGCACTTTCTCTGTCAATCTCAAACTTACAGGGATTGAATTGTTAGGTACATTTTTCACTCTGTGATCCTGAGAAGTTTATTTTTACCTGGCAAATTATTTTAAACGTGAGACAAAGCAGGGCCGCGGTGGTGAAATCACATAGGAAGTCTGCGTTCCTGCTCGGGCCCCGGCCCCCGCCTCCCGGACCCTGTGCACAAAGAGCTGGTGTGAATTTCAGATCCTGGGTCTGCTCTAAATCACAGGAACTGGAGAAATTAGACATGACACCGTTTACCCAGGGGCCTTTGCCGAGGAGTATTTTTTTTTTTTTGGAACTTTTACGTCAGTCTTTGCACTCTTTGGCTTCATTAAGTCACGTGTGTCATTGTGTTAGGAAGGAAGAAAAGAACGTGTTATTAGCTTGGGATTCCCCCACCCCCCACCCTCCTTTCTCATTTCACTTCATTGCCTGTGGTGTTCCTCCCCACACACACCCCAAAGATAACTATTAAGTCTTTGGTCTCAGGATTCTTTATGAGGCAACCTATGTTAACTTTCTTGGCACATGCTCAGAGGAAATCTATTTCTTTTCGTATGCATAGTTTTTGGAAGCAAAGGCCATGGCGCCGCTTGAGGGATGGTTCTATGGACCATGGTTTAACTTCTTTGTTGACAGATTCTTTTCCTTCTCTTAACCAGTCCTTCCTTTCTCTTTAAAGCTTAAATTTTCAGAGGAAGGGAGGAAACCATGAGAAATAACTTTTTCGGGAGGAAGAGGATTGTCATTGAAACTGATATGTCTAGTCGATAACAAACACTGCCCTAGCCTCCCACGGCACACAAGCCCCGAGGGCTGGGAAGAACAAAGCAGTCCTCAGAGAGAAGAGGGAGGGGTGGGGGTGGGGGGTCTTACGCAGCCTCTCATCCCTGTGGCACCAGCCGGAGCCCACAAACCATTTTATCATCTTCTGGCTCTGGGAGATCAAGGAAGGCGCTGTTTGGAAGGTTCCCTTCAAGGCTGAGCTAACTATTCCGGTCTTTTGTTTGTCCTAGTGGCTTTTCCCTGGCTTGTCCTAGGATTCTCGGCATGGTCTGCATTAAAGGGAAGCTTCTGCACCTCCAGTCTTTTCCTCTTGGTTTGGCGTGGGTGGAGGTCTTCACTCAGTGCTGCCAGATGTGTTTCCCTCCTCCCTCTCCCCTGTGTAAATTTGGGACTTTTACTTGTAGTTGGGACTAAGAGGAGAGACTTTTCTCTTCATTTTGGGACCAGTTTCACCAAATTTACTTTCACCAAAAGCAGCTTTGACTGCTGTTTGAAGAAATTTTTAAAAACATATTTCATCTAGCTCTACAATGTTTAAGTATATTAATTCCTAAGTTGCTAGTAATAAAATGTCCAAATAATAATAGAGGTCCTGGGGGGGGGGGGTGAAGGGGAATGAGGAGGATATAGGCCTTCTTTTTTGGGGGTGATGGGGGTGATGAAAATGTTCTGAAATTGATTGTGGAGATGCTGCACAACTCTGAATATACCAAGAAAACATTTAATTGTATACTTTAAATGGGTGGATTGTGTGGGATGTGAATTATATTTCAATACAGCTGCTATTAAAAAATAATAACAACAATACTTACCTGGCAGGGGAGATACCATGATCACGAAGGTGGTTTCCCAGGGCAAGGCTTATCCATTGCACTCCAGATGTGCTGACTCCTGCGATTTCCCCAAATGTGGGAAACTCGACTGCATAATTTGTGGTAGTGGGGGACTGCGTTTGAGCACTCCCCTGAAAAAAAATAAAAAATAAAAATAACAAGACAAAGCTGCCCCTCCATGATTTGGAAGTGGCAATTATCAACTGATAGACCAACAGATGAAGGAAATACCTTACCTCACCAAGGTGAATTCTCTGATATCCATCAACACATTATTTACCAGTGGTTTACAACCTTGGCTACACATTATAGAATCACCTAAAGAGCTTTTAAATTTTACTAAGGTCCAAGCTCCAACCAAGATCAAATGAAACAAAATGCGAGCAGGGAGCCCGTAAGTATATTCTAAAGTACCCTGGGTCATGCAACTAGGTACTCAGTGTTGAAAACTATCAGTCTGAAGTCTGAACCTTCATATGTTTCCTCCTCTTTTTAAAAATCTACCTTACGTCATTCAAAAATCATAACAATGTAAAAAGCCCGACATCTAGTTTTCTCTCTATCCACTTTGTGCCACCCTACACAGAGGTGGTCATTTTATTGGTTTTTGTGTATTTTTCCAATGTACTTCTCTATAAAACAGTGGTTCTCAAACTATAGCATGCATCAGAATCAGCTGGAGAACATGTTAAAGTACCCAATGCTTGGCCCCACCAAACAGAGTTTCTGATTTAGGAGATCTGGGATGGGGCCCCCACATTTTTCTTTCTAACAATTTTCCAGGTAATGCTGATACTGCTGGCCTGGAGACCACACTTTGAGAACCACCGTTTTAGAAAAACAGTGGAGTCAGTAGAAGGAGAAACCAATGATGTGAATAAGAAAAGGAGAGTTAAATTAAACAAGATCATGAGAATGGCAAGGAGGATCTAGATCAGCCCTGGGGATAGGGTAAAAAAACTGACTTGATTCAGTTAATAGAAAACTTATAAGTATGTTTGGAATAACTTGGTATGTGAATCCATGTCTCAACAGTAAGTTTTATGGAATTTAAAGATAGATCAAGTATTTCCCATGAAAATTTAGTTTCTGAATTGAGATGTGTTTAAAGCAGAACATATATACCAAATATTAAAAGTATTGTGAGAATTTTGATTTTTACCCACAATAAAAAAAAAAAAAAAAAATATATATATATATATATATATATATATATATTAAAAACGTAGGCTAAAAAAAGAAGTTAAAATATCTGAATAATTTTATATTGATTACATATAGAAATGATGATTTTTTGATATGTTGGATTAAATAAAAACATATAAAATAAATAGTATTAATTATATAAAATTAATTTTAATTTTTTTTTTTTTTGTTTGTTTTTTTACTTTTTAAATATAGCTACTAGAAAATGTAAAATTATATATGAGGCTCTTACATTTCTATGAGACTGCACTGGACTATATCTATGTTGTCCAATACAGTACCTACCAGCTACATGTTGCTATTTAAATTTTAATTTATTAAAATTTAATAGAATAAAAAATTCCATACATTCGTCACACTGGCTGCACATTTCAAGTGTTTAATAGCCATATATGCCTAGTAGCTGCTATATTGGACAGTCCAGGTAGAAAACATTTACATCATCAGAGGAAATTCTATTGGACAGCATTGGTCTATACTGTTAAATGAATTAAGAGAAGTCCTTTCTTAAGAGTAATGTTGGGAAATTTGAAGAAAGGGGTAAAAATATGAAAAAGTGTATGTGGGAAATGCTTCAAGGAGTCTACAAGACTGTAGTAAAAGAATTGTGAAGATAACTATAAAGGCCTCACTGAAGTGAGGCAATTGAAGGTTGACAGAGATATAATGGCAGCATGTCAAGGGATCCTACCTGGGAAACAGGTGCATTGTTGATTCATGTGGTAGACTGAGTTATATAACCCCAGAAAAACATAGAAACAAACATGTTCTTAATCTTAATCCATTTCTTTGGATGTGAACTGTCAAAGAAAAACTGCATCAGATAATTTTAAACAGGCAAGGATGACTTTATTTATCACTACCACAGTGGGGAAAAGAGAATGAAGCTCCAGGCAAGGTTGATAACTTGGAAAGGCTAATATTTGAAGTTGTTTTCTCTACCCCCCCCCTCCCTTTTTTTCTTCCCTGAAGCTTGGGTTGTTTTTCTCTGCAATCCTATGCAAGATTAGTTTCAAGGTAGTTAGGCTGGGGAGGGAGTGGGTAGGGATTCAGGAAGAGCAAGGCTGGCATCTTGGTCAAAACAAAAATATTCCTGGTCAGTGCCCATCGTAAATAGGACCTTTTGGAGATGTTATTTTTAGTTAAGGCGTGGCTTTGTTTCAGGCTGCGCCTTAATCCAGATTAATAGAGTCCTTTAAAAGCAAAAGAAATTTAGACATAGCATGGGAGAAAGCTGCAGGGAGAAGGTGGGAGCCTGGAGCTGGGAGCCAGGAGCTGGAAGCCAGAAGTTGATTGAACCAAAGAGAAAGGCGAAGAATTAGATGGGAAAGCTAAGGAATCCTAAGGATTGCCAGCAAGCCAGCACCAAAACACGACAGTCTTCCGGGGGAAGCAAGCTTTCAGGCCTCTGAAATCTTAAGAAAATAAATTCCCATTGTTTAAGCCAACCCATTGTGTGATACTTGTTATAGCCAAAAGGAAAATAAGACAACAGGCAAACCAGAAACACTAGCCTGAGGAAGAAGATAACAAAAGCCAAAATGGAAGCAGAGGGTGGAAGAATTGTGAAGGCTCAAGAGACAGAATGAAGATCATAATGAGGACAAAGGACAAAAGTAAGTTTGTTGAATGTGAGGTGGTAAGTGAAATGGAAGAGGAATGGATGAGAAAAAATGGGTAAGAGAAGTTTCGAAGTTTGCGTTATTGGAGGGGAACAATTTCAAGTGAGTGATGAGACTAAGGTATGACTACATCAGTGGGTAGCTGAATTTGGAGTTGGTAGTGAGGGTGGAGCAGGGTATAAGAATATTAATAACATGACTGTTGAAATTTTTTTAAAGATGATGGCTGGAGAGAGAGAGAGAGAAAAGAGGAAAGGAGAGGATCTGCTAGATGCTGAATGTAGAAGAGTGGCCAGAAGTTGGTAGGTGCCTGTGGTCAGGAAAGTTGATGGTCTGAACCCCAAAAGAAGAGAAGTAGTAGAGTGAAGATAGGAATGATAATCTGGAAATGGTGTGAGAAGCAGGGAATATGCTGCTTCATAAAGTCACCCTGAATTTTTTCAATCAAATGTCATCTTTCCCTTATTGAACCCTGAGGCACACTGCAAACTTTTTGCCTGCTTTGCACCATGGCTATTTATATACTCATCTAATCTCCCACTCCCACCTCAACACCTGATACACACATACACTCATGAGGATTGGAGGTGCTTTCCTCATTTATTCCAGTTTCTAGATCTTCATACATACTTTTTGGATGAAATTTGGTTGAAATTATTACGAACAACAACAACAAAAATTCTAAATATATCAATATTAGGTAGAAATTAGAAGACTGTCTCTAGTGAACATCACTGAGCTCTGTCATCTATTTCTTCTTGTTTTTGCTCATTATTTTTTTAACTTGAATTTTTAAAATTTATTGAAGTATATCAGTAAACATGTCATATATCATAAACATACATAAACAATAAGTGTATAGTAATAGTTGTGAACTTACAGAACAAACATACATAACATCACACAGGGCTCTCATACCTCACCCTACTACCAATACCATGCATTGTTGTGAAACATTTTTAATGAATGATTAAAGAACAACCTAAAAATATTAATACTAACCAAAGTATTTTCCCCCAATCCACCCTATTATTATTTTTATATCATTTATACACGAACATACATAAACAATAAGTGTATAGTAAAAGTTGTGAACTTACAAAGCAAACATGCATAATATCATATAGGGGTCCCATACATCAACCCACCACTAACACTTTGCATTGTTGTGAGACATTTGTTACAAGTTATGAAAGAATATTGTCAAAATCTTACTACTAAATATATTCTTTTCTTAGATTTGGTGTATTTTTCCCCCAACCAACCCTATTATTATTTTTTAAATATATTTTTATGACAGAAGTTGTAAACTTACAAAACAATCATGCAAATGTGCAGATTTCCCATATACCACCCCTCTATCAGCACACCACACTGTGGTGGAACATTTGTTAGAAATTATGAGATAATATCATCTGATTATTACCAGGTCCTTAACATACATTTGGCACACTTTTTCCATACTCCCTCTTTATCAACACAGTTTATCTTTGGCAAAAATGCATGAATACTCCATTATTACTATTAACCACAGTCCATAGGTTACTCCAGTTGTATTTTCCCAGTGCTTCTCCACATTTGCACCACCCTGCAATAGTGATGTACATCTGCTCTAGCTCACAAAGGACTCTCTTGCATCTGTACCATCAATCGCAGTTCTCATCCACCTCTGGGTTTACTATGCTATTCAGTCCCTATATTATTCTCTAGCTTTCTGTCAATTGGTATTTACCTCCCTAGACTACCATTTTCAACCACATTCCCATTTATAAACCAGCTGTTACTATAATCTGTTACCATCAACTGTATATTTCCACATTTTTACAGATAAGTTAATTAAAACTTCTACATACATTAAACATCAGTAGTCCATATCAGTCCTCTTATCTCCTTTAAGAATCTACCACCCCCAAGTGTGATAGAGTTGGACTCAGGCGTGACTTCTCTACACTGTCCCTTTTGTTTGAGCCTATAATTGATACTGGAGTTGGTAGGTGTACATCCAGGAGACTTGAATTTCTGGGCTGTCCATGTGCCAGCTGGACCCTGAGCCTCAGCGGAGTTGCAGCACCTACTCACCATTTCATTGGAATCACCAAGGACAGCTGATGGGGAGGTGAGGATGGACAACCACCACACCAAGGAACCAAGAAAGTCTACAACTGCAAGCAAGAGAGTCCCATCCATCAGCCATATGGGATCGAAGTCCCCTCTCAATTAAAGTTGGAGTGCACATCACCATCCCAGAATCCTCAGGATTGGGGAATAAAATATGGACTAGTATAGACTTACTGGTATTCTACTATAGACTTATTGTGATTCTAGCAATGGAAGAAATTATATCATTGATGTGGAGACATTGGCCACTGGAGGTGCTGAAGTCAGGGAGAGGGAAAAAGAGATATAATATGGGGGCATTTTCAGGACTTGGAATTGACCTGAATGATATTATGGTGACAGATACAGGCCATTATATATCCTGCCATAGCCTACAGAATTGAGTGGGAGAGAGTGTAAACTACAATGTAAACTATAGTCTATGCTTAGTGGCAACACTCCAAAATATGTTCATCAATTGCAATGAATGTACCACACTAATGAAAGAAGTTGTTAATGTGGGGAAAAGTGGGAGGTGTGGGAAGTGGGGCATATGGGAATCCTATAAGTTTTTTTATGTAACATTTTATGTAATCTAAAATATAAGTTTTTTATGTAACATTTTATGTAATCTAAGTACCTTTAAAATATATATATATATATATATATTTTTTTTTTTTTTTTTTTTTTTTTTTTTTTTTTTTAAAGGATCTACCACCTACCACCAGGTCTTGAAGATATTTTCCTACATTTTCTTCTAGAAGCTTTAAGGTTCTTGCTTTTATATTTAGATTTTTTTTATCCATTTTGAGTTCGTTTTTGTATAAGGTGTGAGATAGGGGTCCTTTTTCCTTCTTTTGGCTATGGATATCCAGTTCTCTCAGCACCATATGTTGAATGAACTGTTCTGTCTAAGCTGGTGGTTTTGACAGTCTAGTGAAAAATCACTTGACCGTAGATGTGAGGGTCTGTTTGTGAACCATCAGTTCGGTTCCATTGGTCTTATGTGTCTGTCTTTATGCCAGTACCATGCTGTTTTTACCACTGTAGCTAGGTAATATGATTTAAAGTCTGGTAATGAGAGTCCTCCAACTTTGCTTTTCCTTTTTAAGATGTTTCTGGCTATTCATGACCCCTTTCCCTTTAAAATAAATTTGATAATCATGTTTTCAATTTATTGTAAAAAATGGTGGTGGAATTTTTATTGGGATTGCATTGAATCTGTATATCAATTTGAGTAGAATTGACATCTTAATGATATTTAGTTTTCCAATCCATGAGCATGGAAGATTCTTCCAATTATTTGGGTCTTATTTTATTTCTTTTAACAATGAGTTGTAGTTTTCTGAATACAAGTGCATTATATCTTTGGTTAAATTTATTCCTGAATATTTGGGTTTTATCTGTCATATTTTATTTTCACCACTCTTTTGACACTTTTAGTTACTTTTATTGATATAATCTTCAATTCTAGACTCTCCTCCAGGCCTCTCTCTCCTGTCTTTTCTTTTCACCTGTAACACACCCTTTAGTATTTCCTGCAAAGCCAGTCTCTAGGTTACAAACTCTCTCAGTTTCTGGTTATTGTTTTTTAAAATATATTTTTAAATTTTTAAAAAGATACTTAGATTGCACAAATGTTACACAAAAAATACAGGGATTCCCATATGCCCCGCTCCCTACACCTCCCACATCCTCCCACATAAGCAATATCCTTCATTAGTGTGGCACATTCATTGCAATTGATAAATGCATCCTGGGGCATTGCCATTGAGCATGGACCATAGTTCATATTGTAGTTTACACTCTCTCACACACAATTCTGCAGGCTATGGGGAGATATATAATGGCATATATCTGTCTCACAAGCATAGTCATTCTCAGTTTCTGTTTATCTGTGAATATTCTAAACTTTCCCTCATTTTTGAAAGACAGTCCTCACGGATATAAGATTCTTGGCTGGAAGTTTTTCTCTTGCAGTATCTTAAATATATCATACCATTGCCTTCTTACCTCCATGGTTTCTGATGAGAAATCAGCACTTAATCTTATTGCATATCCCTTATATGTTATGCATTGCTTTCCTCTTGCTGCTCTCAGAATTCTCTCTTTGTCTTTACCATTTGACATTCTGATTAGAATGTGTCTCAGAGTTGGTATATTGGGATTTATTCAGATGAGGGTATGTTGTGCTTCTTGGTTATGGATATCTATGTCCTCCAAAAGGGTTGGGAAATTTTCTACCATTATTTCTTCAAATATTCCTTCTGCCCCTTTTCCCTTCTCTTCTCCTTCTGGGATGCCCATGACACATATGTTTGCACATCTATTGCTGTCGTTTAGTTCCCCGAGAACTTGTTGAAGTTTTTCCACTCTTTTCTTCATCTTTTCTTTTGTGTATTCACTTTCAGAGGCCATTTCTTCAAGTTCATCAATCCTTTCTTCTGCCTCCTCAAATCTGCTATTATATGATTCCAGTGTATTTTTAATTTCATTTATTATGACTTTCATACCCATAAGATCTGCTATTTTTCTATGTATGCTTTCACATTCTTCTTTGTGCTCATCCAATATCTTTTTAATATCCTTAATCTCTTTAGCCATCTCATTGATTTTATTAAGGAGATTTGTTTGAACATCTATGATTAATTGTCTCAACTCCTTTATGTTGTCTGAAGGCTTATCGTATTCCTTTAACTGGGCCATATCTTCCTTTTTCTTGGTGTGGATTGTAATTTTTTGTTACAAATTTTGTTGGCATCTGGCTTACTTGAGTATTTATTCTGGGTGCAGTTTCTCTCATTAGTTTAGGGCTTTCTTGTCCTTTCTCCTTGCTGATTGTGTAGAAGGAGCCAAGGATGTAGTTGGTGTTGTAAGCTGTGGAGGCTCAAGCTGCCCTCATTGCCCCAGGGACCAATAAAGCTTCTCCCAACTTTCTCCTTTGCCAGGGGTTGGGACAGAGCCACAGCTGTGTGTAATAATCCAAATCCTGCAGGCCTGGCTGTAGTTGCCCAGAGAGACTGATGAAGCTTCACGCCCCTTCCTCCTCTGCCTGGGGTGGGGATGGAGCTGCAGGTGTGGGCACCAATCTATGTCCTGTGGGTCTAAAATGACTCCAGTTCCCCCTGTAGATTTCTGTCTATTCAGCCTGTGCTGGCTGAATGTACCTTCAGTTACCCAGAGAGGCTGGTATAGGGTCCATCAGCTTCCTCCCTGCTAAAGGTGGGGCTGAAGGCTAGTCTAGGGCTGCAGGCTGATCTGGGTGAAATAAACCGGTCCTTATAATCACTGTGATTATCAGTCAACCAGGCTTCCCCTCATGCTGGGGGCGGGGTCGAAATGGCAGCTATCTGCCTTTTTCCAACTTGGACAAGTTCAAACTTTAGCTGTTCTTAAGGTTATACTTTAGTCAGACGAATTTACTAATCAGTAGCTGAAATCAGTGGCCAACTGTCTCTTCCTCCCCTGTTTTTGGGAAATGAAGCTTCCAATTTCAGCCACAAAATAGCTCCTGAGGTGGCTTGTGCCATCAAAGTAGGATGATCACAGGCCCCCGTGGCGTGGCCTATATTTTCCCTGAGAGGCTGCCACAGGTCCTCCCAGCTTCCTCCCTGCCAGAGGTGGGGCTGGGCTTATGCTAGAGCTGCAATCCAATCTGGATGGAAAGAAGCTACCAGCACTGTGATTTTCAGTCTGCCCTGCTTCCCCCTGTGCCAAGAGCAGAGTTAAAATGGTGGCTACCAACCTCTTTCTGGCTTGGATACGTTCAAACTTTAGCTGTTTTTAGGATTATACTTAAGCCTGCTGAATTTACTAATCAGTAGCTGAAGTTGGTGCCCAACTGTCTCTTCTCCCCTGTTTTTGGGAAATAGAGCTTCCAATTCCAGCTGCAGAATAGCTCCGGAGGCAGCTTGTGCTGCCAATGGAGGACGGGCACCAGTCTCCAGGGTGTAGAGTGCTCTACTTATGAATCTCCTCTGCAGATGGGCAGTCTCCTCCCACTATTCTTTTAAAGATGTTGCAGGATGCTCTTCTGGTCTCCTGGAGCCCCCAAACAGGTGCTTTAGATAGCTCTGGGTGATTGCTAACTGTCCTGTAGCATGAGCTGACTCTAGGAGTTCCTTCCTCTGCCACCATCTTGCGGGTTTTCCCTGCTCATTATTTTTTTTTTCAAAAATTTGAATGAAGACATCCTTAGGTAAACACAAATCTAAAGAGGACCATTTTTAGATGATGCAAAAATAGATGAGACAACTGACATGTTGGATAACTATGTTTCAAACTTATCTCAACAAGATGCATAGTTGATTAAATGAACCAGACAAATAAAACTATACATTTCTTTGTACGCATATATATGCATGCATATGCATAGAAAACAGTCTGGGAGGGTATAAATCAAACTGACAATAGTATTTACCTCTGGAGGGATGGGCCACCATTGGAGTAATAATCATTTTTTCTATTTGAGTTGAAAACTTTATTCTGAGTGAGCATTCATGTATTATTTTTTAATTAAAATGTTTAAAAATATTTTTTTAGTTCTGCTGTTAGGATAAAAAACGGACAAAAACAATGACATAACTAGGGAGACTTGGTTTGACTCTATCTAGTTCAAGTACAAAAGACCTTAGTGGATTTATTTATTTTATAAGAGCTAATGAAATCGTGGGCTACATATATCAAAAATAGATCATCTAGTTTAATGGAAGTAATAATCTTTAAGTCAATGTACTGTATATTTGGACTATTGCTCTGGATGACTGGGATTTTTTAGGTGTCTCCTTGTCAAGATGGATACTGACAAATTAGATTGCTGAAAGGAAGGTGAATACCAGGCAAAGATCTTTATTTTGTTTTGTTTTGTTTTATTCCTATGTGTACTTAGCCACCTCTTTTACGAACTTTAACTGTTTTCAGTCACTGTTTAATATATTCTGGCATGCTCCACAAATCCAGAGCCCCAGCCTATAGATGGTTACTGTGTCCAATTTAAGCATCCCACTTGACTTTTGAAGTCTCCCCTTGCTTCTATCAGGGGAAGAGCTCAGGAAAGGCTAAATCACTCTCATTAAATATTTTAATACATTTAAAAATATTTTAAATTTAATATTTTGAATAGATAGTACATTCAAGATGTTCAAAATTCAAAAATACAAAAGAATGTAACAGTGCAAATCTCCAACCAATCTGTGCCTCTCCCCTAACCACATAGTTCCCCTCCCACAGGCAATCAAGGTTGTTTTTTGAGGATTCTTCCAAAAATATTTTATGCATAAAAAAGCAAATATGCGAGAATGGGGGTGGAGAAGCCAAGATGGCAGCTGGGTAAGGCGCTCCTAGAGTCAGCTCATCCTATAGAGCAGTTAGTAATCACCCAGAGCTATCTAAGGCACCTGTTTGAGGGTGCCAGGAGATCAGAAGAGCATCCTGCAACCACGGAGGCTGGTGCCCACGGTGCAAGTGGCCTAGGGAGCTATTCCGTGGCTGGAGTTGAAAACTCCATTTCCCAAAAATGGGGGAGGAAGAAACAGTGTGGCACCGACTTCAGCTACTGATTAGTAAATTTGGCAGGCTAAAGTATAATCCTAAGAACAGCTAAACTTTGAACCTGTCCAAGTCAGTAAGAGGCAAGTAGCTGTCATTTTAACTCCACCCCTGGCATGAGGGAAAGCGGGGCTGATTGAAAATCACAGTGCTGGTAGGGACTGGCTTCTTTCCACCCAGATCAGATTGCAGCTCTAGCCTAAGCTCCAGCCCCGCCTCCCGCAGGATGGAAGGTGGGGGACCTGCACTACCTCTCTGGGAAACTGCAAGCCACGCTACAGAGGCTGGTGCCCACCCTACTCTAGCAGCACAAGCCACCTCAGGAGTGGTTCCGTGGCTGGATTTAGAAGCCCCGTTTCTTATAAACAGTGAAGGAAGAGACAGTTGTCCACCAACTTCAGCTACTGATTAGTGGACTCGGCTGGCTAAAGTATAATCCTAGGAGCAGCTAGGGTTTGAACCTGTCCAAGTTGGAAAGAGGCCAGTAGCCACCATTTTGACTCTGCTCCTGGCATGAGGGAAGCAGGACTAACTGGAAATCACAGTAAAGTTAGGGACTGGCTTCTTTCCACCAAGATCAGACAGCAGCCTTAGCCTAGGCTCCAGCCCCACCTCCAGCAGAGAGAAAGCTCTGCTCCAGACAACTGCAGGTGCTTTTGGCTGGCACAGACTGAATAGTCAGACACCTAGTGCTGCATTCCTGCACCCTGATAGTATAGGAGAGGAGCTGGGTTTCTTCGGCCTCTCTAGGCAACTGCAGGCATATTTAGCTCACAGGAAATGGTTTGTTAAGCATCTTCAAGTCCATCCCTACCTCTAGCCCCCCATAGGATAGGAGGGGGCTGGTGTTCCTCAGCCTCTCAGGGCAACTGCAGGTGCCTTTGGCCTGCACAAACTTGACCATTGGGCACCTGTGGCTCCATCCCCATGCCCAATAGGACAAGAGATGGACTGTGTTTGCCAAGACTCTCTGGGTAACTGCAGGTACTTTTGGCCTACAGGGACTAAACTGTTGGGTGCCTGTGGATCCAACCCCATGTCCTAATAGGATAGGTGGGGGCTGATGTTTCCTCAGCCTGTCCAGTCAATAGCAGGTATTCTCGGCCTAAAGGAACTGAACTATTAGGCAATAGCAGGTATTCTTGGCCTAAAGGGACTGAACTATTGGGCACCCATAGATGCACCCCCACCACCCAAAAGGATAGGAGAGGACTGGAGTGTCCTCAGCCTCTCTGGGCAATGGCAGGTACTTTTGACGTACAGGGACTGAACTGTTAGGCATCAGTGGTTCCCTTCCTGCCCCCTAAAAGGCAGTAGGGATACTACTCCCTCAGCCTCTCAGGGCAACTGCAGGCATGTTCGGCCCAGATAGATTTGATTGTTGGGCACTCTAGAGGGTCCACCCCCACCCCCAGCAGGGAGGGGGTCTGGTGCTATGTCAGTTTACTAGGGCAACTGTGGTCATTTTGGACCCACATGCACAGATTGCTTCCCACAACTGCAGCTCCCTCCCCACCCTGGGTAGGGGAGGAAGGGGTGTGAAGCTTCATCAGTCTCTCTGGGCAAATATAGACAGTCTTGTCCTGCACAACTTGTATTATTACACACAGCTGCAGCTCTGTCCCTACCCCTGGCAGAGGAGAAAGGTGGGAGAAGCTTCATCACTTCCTGGGGCAAAGTGGGCAGCTTCAGCCTCCATAGCTTACAGCACCAACTACATCCTCAACTCCTACTATACAACCAGCAAGGGAGAAAAGACAAGAAAGCCCTAACCTAAAGGGAGAAACATCACCCAGAATAAATACTTCTAGTAAGCCAGATGCGAAGACATCAACAAAAAATTACAACCCACACCAAGAAACAGGAAGATATGGCCCAGTTAAAGGAACAGGATAAGTCTCCATATGACATAAAGGAATTGAGACAACTAATCATAGATATTCAAACAAATCTCCTTAATAAAATCAATGAGATGGCTAAAGAGATTAAGGATATTAAGAAGACACTGGGTGAGCACAAAGAAGAATTTGAAAGCATACATAGGAAAATAGAGACCTCATGGTAATGAAAGGTGCAAAAAATGAAATAAAAAATACACTGGAGGCATATAACAGCAGATTTGAGGAGGCAGAAGAAAGGATCGGTGAGCTTGAAGACATGGCCTCTGAAAGCAAAAATACAAAAGAACAGATGAAGAAAAGAATGAAAAAAATTGAACAGGGTCTCAGAGAACTAAATGACAACAAGAGATGTGCAAACACACATGTCATGGGTGTCCCAGAAGGAGACGAGAAGGGAAAAGGGGCAGAAGGAATATTTGAAGAAATAATGGCAGAAAATTTCCCAACCCTATTGAAGGGCATAGATATCCATGTCCAATAAGCACACCATACTCCCATCCAAATAAATCCATATAGACTAACACCAAAATATATACTAATCAGAATGTCAAATGCCAAAGACAAAGAGAGAATTCTGAGAGCAGCAAGAGAAAAGTGATGCATAACATATAAGGGATACCCAATAAGTGCCGAATTCTCATCAGGAACCATAGAGGCAAGAAGGCAGTTGTATGATACATTTAAGATACTACAAGAGAAAACCTGCCAGCCAAGAATTTTATATCTGGCAAGATTATCTTTCAAAAATGAGAGCGAGTTTAGAATATTCACTGATAAACAGAAACTGAGAGAGTTTATAACAAAAAGACCAGCTTTGCAGGAAATACTAAAGGGAATGTTACCATCTGAAAAGAAAACAGGATTGAAAGACTTGGAAGAGAATCTAGAAATGATGATTGTACCAGTAACAGTAACTAAAAGTATCAGAAGAGTCATAAAAATAAAATGACAGATAAAACCCAAAGATCAAAATGGATGAAATAAGAACTGCCTCTACAGTAATAACATAGAATGTTAATGGATTAAACTCCCCAATCAAAAGACACAGACTGGCAAATGGATAAGAAAATATGAGCCATCTATATGCTGTCTGCAAGAGACTCACCTTAGACCCAAGGATACCAATAGATTGAAAGTGAAGGGTTGGAAAAAGATATTCCATGCCTGCAGTAACCAAAATAAAGCTGCGGTAACTATACTTATATCAACTGATATAGACTTTAAAAGCAAAACTGTTATTAGAGACAAGGAAAGACATTACATATTAATAAAAGGTGTGGTTCACCAGGAAGAAATAACAATCATAAATGTATATACACCTAACCAGAATACATGATGCAAACACTAGCAAAACTGAAGGGAGAAATAGAAATCTCTACAATAATAGTTGGAGACCTCAATACACCACTCTCAGCATTGGATAGAATATCTGGGCAGAAGGTCAATAAAGAAACAGAGAGCTTGAATAATATGATAAAGGAACTAAACATAATAGACATATACAGAACATTGCATCCCAAAACAGCAGGATATACATTCTTTTCAAGTGCTCATGGATCTTTGTCCAGGATAGACCATATGTTGGGTCACAAAGAAGATCTCAATTAATTCAAAAGATCAAAATTATACAACCATAATGGAATAAATTTCCACTTGTTGGAAATCAACAAGTGGCAGAAAAGGGAAAATTCACTTATATATGGAGATTAAACAACACAGTCTTAAATAATCAGTGGGTCAAAGAAGAAATTTCAAGAGAAATCAAGAAATATCTTGAGACAAATGACAATGAGAACAAAAGATAATAAAAACCTATGGGATGTGGCAAAGGCAGTGTTGAGAGGGAAATTTATAGCCCTCAATGCTTACATTAAAAAAGAAGAAAAAGCCAAAATCAATGACCTAACTACCCTACTGGAGGTACTAGGAAAAGAACAGCAAACTAATCCCAAAGCAAGTAGAAAGAATGAAATAACAAAGATCAGGGCAGGAATAAATGAAATTGAGAACAAAAAAACAATAGAATTAACAAAAGCAAAAGTTGGTTCTTCAAGAAGATTAATAAAATTGACAAACCCTTAGCTAGACTGACTAAGAAAAAAAGAGAGATGAAAATAAATGAAATAAAAAATGAAAATGGAAACATTATTACTGACCCCACAGAAATAAGAGGGATCATAAGAGGATACTATGAACAACTTTATGCCAAAAAACTAGACAATGTAGACAAAATGGAAAAATTCCTAGGAACATACAAACAACCTACACTAAACCCAGAAGGAATAGGAGACCTCAACAAATCAATCACAAGTAAAGAGATTGAAACAGTCATCAAACAGCTCCCCAAAATGAAAAGCCAAGCACCAGATGGTTTCACAAGTGAGTTCTACCAAACATCCAAAGAAGATTTAATACCAGTCTTACTCAAGGTCTTCCAAAAAAGTGAACAAGAAGAAATGCTACCAAACTCATTCTATGAAGCCAATATCACCCTAATGCCAAAGCCAGATAAAGATATTATGGGAAAAAAATTATAGGCCCATTTCTTTAATGAATACAGATGCAAAAATCCTCAATAAAATACTTGCTAATCAAATCCAACAACTCTTTAAAAGAATTAGTCATCATGATCAAGCGGGTTGTATACCAGGCATGCAAGGGTGGTTCAACACAAGAAAATCAATCAGCATAATATACCACATTAATAAATCAGAGAAGAAAAATCATATGATCTTATTGATTGGCAAAATACAGCATTCTTTCTTGATAAAAATACTGCAAAAGATAGGAATTGAAGGAAACTTTCTCAATGTGATAAAGGCCATATATGAAAAACCCACAGCTAACACTGTACTCAATGGTGAAAGACTGAAAGCTTTGCCATTGAGATCAGAGATAAGACAAGGATGCCCAGTCACCACTGCTGTTCAATATAGTGCTAGAGGTTATAGCTAGAGTAATCAGGCAAGAAAAAGAAATAAAAGGCATCCAAATTGGAAAGATAGAAGTAAAACATTCACTATTCACAGATGATATGATCCTATATCTAGAGAGTCCTGAAAAATCTACAGTAAAGCTGCTAGAGCTAATAAACAATTTCAGTAGAGTGTCAGGATACAAGATCAATACATTAAAATCAGTGATGTTTCTTCTATACATTTGTAATGTGCAATCTGAGGAGGAAGTCAGGAAAAAAAATTCCATTTACAATAGCAACTAAAAGAATAAAATATTTAGGAATAAACTTAACCAATGATGTAAAGCACTTGTATTCAGAAAACTACAGTGCATAGCTAAAAGAAATTTTAAAAGACCTAAATAATTGGAAAAACATTTCATGCTCAGGGACTGGAAGACTAAATATCATTAAGATTTGTCAATTCTACTCAAATTGATATACGGATTCAATGCCATCCTGATAAAAATTCCACCATTATCTTTTAAACAAATGAAAAACACAATGATCAAATTTATCTGAAAGGGTAAGAGGCCCACAAATAGCTAGAAACATCTTAAAAAGGAAAAGTGAAGTTGGAGGACTCTCACTTCCAGACTTTATATCATATTACCTAGCTATAGTGGTAAAAACATCATGGTATTGGCATAAAGATAGACACATAGACCAATGGAACTGAATTGTTGGTTCACAAATAGACCCTCACATTTATGGCCAAGTGATTTTTGACAAGTCTTTCAAACCCACCCAGCTGGGGCAGAACAGCCTATTCAACATATGGTGCTGGGTGAACTGGATATCCATAGCCCAAAGAAAGAAGACCCCTATCTCACACCTTATACAAAAATTAACTAAAAATGGATCAAAGGCCTAAATATAAAATCAAGTACCATAAAGCTCCTAGAAGAAAATATAGGGAAACATCTTCAGGACCTGGAGGTAAGTGTTGGATTCTTAAACCTTACATCAAAAGCACAAGCAATGAAAGAAAACATGGATAAATGACACCTCCTCAAATTTAAACACTTCTGTGATTCAAAGGACATCATCAAGAAGGTGAAAAGGCAGCCCACTCAATGAGAGAAAATATTTGGAAACCACATATCTGATAAAGGTTTGATTTTCATTCTATATGAAGAGATCATACAACTCAACAATAAAAGAGCAAGCAACCCAATTAAAAAGTGGGCAAAAGATTTAAATAGACATTTTCCAAAGAGGAAATACAAATGGCCAAAAAGCCCATGAAAAAATGTTCCATATCACTAGCTATTAGGGAAATGCAAATCAAAACAATGAGATATCATCTAACACCACATAAAATGGCCATTATTAAAAAACAAACAACAATAAGTGCTAGAGAAGATGTGGAGAAATAGGAGCACTCCTTCACTGTTGGTAGGATTGTAAAATGGTGCAGCCTCTGTGGAAGACAGTTTGGCAGTTCCTCAGGAAGCTAAATATAGAACTGTCATATGATCCAGCAATTCCTTTACTAGGAATATATCCAGAACTAAAAACTATGACACAAACAGACATCTGCACACCAATGTTCATAGCAGCGTTATTCACAATTGCCAAAAGATGGAAACAACCCATGTCCATCAACCAATGAATGGATAAATAAAATGTGTTATACACATACGATGGAATACCATGCTGCAGTAAGAAGAAATGAAATTGGGACATACATGAAAACATGGATGAATCTTGAAGACATTATGCTAAGCACAGTAAGCCAGACACACAAGGACAAATATTGCATGGTCTCATTAAAATGAACTAAATATGGGGAATAAACACATGGAGATAAAACCTAGAGTATAGGTTATTAGGAGATAAGATGAGGGTTGAGAAGAACTACTGTTGCTTAATGTATGTAGAAGTTTTAATTAACTTGACTATAAAAGTGTGGAAATGGATAGAGTTGATGGTAACATATTATAGTGAGTAGCAGCTAGTTTATAAATGTGATTGTGGCTGATAAGGGAAGTCTGGGGAAGTAAATGTCAATTGAAAGAAAGCTAGAGAACAATCTAGGATTGAACAACACAGGGAACCCAGAGATGGATGAGAATTGTGGTTCATGGTACAACTGCAAGAGTGTCCTTCTGTGTACTAGAACAGATGTACACCACTATTGCAGAGTGGTGGGAATGTGGAGAAGCATGGGAAAAATATAATTGGTGTGACCTATTGTATTAGTCAGCCAAAGGGGTGCTGATGCAAAATGAGAAATTGATTGGTTTTTATAAAGGGTATTGTATTGGGATAGAAGCTTACAGTTACCAGGCCATAGAGCATTAAGTTACTTCCCTCATCAAAGTCTATGGCCACATGTTGGAGCAAGATGGCGATGCTCTTGCATAGTTTGTAACAAATGTTTCACAACAATGCAAGGTGTTGGTGGAGGGGTGATGTATGGGACCCCTGTATGATGTTATGAATGTTTATTTTATAAATTCACAACCTTTACTATACACTTATTGTTCATGCATGTTCATGTATGAATGATATATTTCAATAAAAAGTATATTTTTAAAAAAGCAAATATGCATGTGGTATTCTTTTTTTCCCCTTTTTGATATAATTGGTAGTATACAACACAGACCATTCTATATCTTGCTTTTTTTAGGATAGTACCAGGGATTAAACCCAGGACCTTGTACATGGGAAGCACGTGCTCAACCACTTGAATTACATCTGCTCCTTGTACCTTGCTTTTTAAAATAGAGCTATTTCTATGTATGATCCTCAATTTTATAGATTTGTAGTATTTCATGTGTGGATGTTGCTACACATTTAGGTAATTTCCAGTCATCTTCCATAGCAAACAGTGTGGAAAAGGGTACATTGTATATAGTCCACTTCTCAAGTATGAGAGTGTTCTGGAAGGATCAATTCTTAGAAGCAGAATTGCTAGGTCAAAGGGCACAAGCATTTTTTTAATTTTGAGAGCCATTACCAAATTGGCTCCCAGAGGTGTTGAATCTCTCCCTCCAGCATGTATGGGAGTTCCTATTTCACTATACCCTTGGGAACACAGTGTGCTTTCAATCCAAGAAATGTTTTCAAACCACAAGTAAGCACTGAGAACATTTCTTTTTCAGTCTTTTGGATAGAAAATACATTGGAAAGAGCCATTAGCCTAAGAATCTGGAGGAGTCTGGAGAGCTTGGTTCTAGTCTATCTAAGTGACTTTGGGGAAGTCACTTTCATTTTTCTGGACCTCAGTTTACTCATACAATTGAAAGCTAAACTGATGTACTTATCAGATCTTCTACAGCTTTAATACTCCATGATATCCATTATTTGACTATATACTTATTTGGCAGTTTGAAATTATTTTATGAATTCCAAAAAAGAGAAAGATTATGTTTATAAATTAATCTATTTCTCTGGGTGTGATACCCTTTGATTGTATTAAATTCAGTTAAGGGGACTTTGATTAGATGACCTGTTAAAATTGCTGTAGGGCTTTTGATTCGACTACTTCAGTAAGGTGTGACTCAGGTTGAGTCTCTGCCTCCTTGCTGGGTCTGAAATAAATGGACTCACATAGACAGACAGACACAGGGAGGAAGTGAGAGTTCTGTCATTTTTTATCCTGCCATGTGACAAAAAGGAGTACTCAAACAGCTGAGACCCTGGGGAGAGAGGAGCTATTTGCTATCAAGCTTACAGCTGAAATTGGGAAGAGAGCAGAGCAGCCATGACTGATATAGGAAGCCCGGAAAGAAACAAGCCCTATGCCAGGAGAGAGAGAACTACAGGATCATTTAAGCATGAAACCTTAAGAGGCTGGGCCCATGGAGATCAAGTGAAAAGGGTGAGCCTAGAGGGGAAGGAGAAACCTGGGCAGAGATTGGCAACCATGTTGCTTCACCATGTGACAACATGCCAGGAGCAGCAGTAGCTGACTTTGGTGAGAAAGCACCTCTGATGGTGTCTCAATTTGGACTTTTCATGGCCTTGGAACTGTAAGCTTTTACCCAAAATAAATCCCCTTCATAAAAGCCAATAGACTTCTGGTACTTTTCTTGGCAGCCCTTTGGCAGACTAAGACACGTATATAGAAAGTTATTAAGTTAAAGTCTTGATTTACCATTCTAGTAAAATTATTTTAATGTTTGACTTCTCCATTTAATATATATATGGGTAAAAGTCAGTCTTAAAAAGAGCTTTAAAAATGTATGCCTCTAGGAAGTCTACTAAAACATCAAGTCAGCCTCGTTCTGCCACAGTAACCATTATTGGTCCTCTCTACAAGAATTTGGTACTGGGAGAATGGAGTGCCTTCAGAGCTACCTCACAACATATACTTGGGGGAAAAAATTAGCTTAATTTAATTTCTGACTTTGTTTCACATCCAGTCTAAATTCTTTTGCATCCTGGGAATATGGGCATGTTTATTTATTTGCAAAAGAGTGTGGGCTAGTGGAATGATCTGGGTTTATTCACAGTTCTGTTTCTCATTGGCCATATGACCTTGGACAACACAGCTATAGAAGTTCATAATGCCTGCTGTGCTTACCCACTAGGGTAGTTTTTTGAGAATTAAATGAGAGAATAGATTGTCATAGGTACATATTGTTTTGCTACTCAGCACACATCCTCCTTCTGGTTACCACACCCCAATTTTGCTTTAGGGGAACCCCAATGAACACAGTATGGTGGGGCAGTTAGTGAAGGCACCCTGCCCACTTCCAGCCAAAGGATATGTACCTGACACAAGGTTGGCTGCCGAGATGCTCTCTCCTTGGACTTTGAATCATGAGAGCAATTCACTGTTGGAGCTCATTTACCCCATTGGCAATACCCAGAGGAACCAGAATAAGAATTAGTACCAGGACAGTTGGGGGTAGGGGAAGGAATTCAGGGAGCAGTTCAGTTCTTGTTATGGTTCTTTACCCTTTCTTTCCATTATGGAGCTCCACCATATCCCTTCAAAAATCCCTCTCTGGGTAAGCCAGAGTTAGTTTCTGTGACTTACAACCAAAGAACTCTACCTTACAAGGAAGCAAAAATGTTTTTAAAGTGCTGTGTGAAAGTAAAATATGATCATTATTTACACTGTTGGCCAAAATACTTTCTGCTTAAATATTCAGGATGATTTTAAAGAAAAATCAAAGGAAGAAGTATTTAATTTATTATTTATTTATTATGACTACACAGATAGCACCTAGTGTTAACAGTAACATTGTCAAGCATGATTAGAAAGAACTTTGGCACTGAAGAGGCCTGGGTATGAATCCTAGCTTGCCGCTTACTACATTTTTGACTGTGAGCAAGTCATTAATCTCTTCAAAGCTTCAATTTTCTTATCTGAAAATGGTGATAATAAGGCTTCATAATTATTGTTAAGATTACATGGGTGAATGTATGAGAAAAACATCTACCGCATTGCCTAATATGTGCTTGTATTTTTAGAGCAAACTAAAAGTCGAGGGACACAGAGTCAAATAGGAGAAGCTAGCACAAAGACAATATAAGGATATAAGGACATTTCTGCATAAGGATGACAGTTTGAATTCTGCATTAGTCAGTCAAAGGGGTGCTGATGCAAAATACCAGAAATCTGTTGGCTTTTATAAAGTGTATCTATATGGAATAGAAGATTACAGTTTCCAGGCCATAGAGCATAAGTTACTTCCCTCACCAAAGTCTTCTCCATGTGTTGGAGCAAGATGGCTGTGGAAGTCTGCAAGGGTTCAGGCTTCCCAGGTTCCTCTCTTCCCAGGACTTTCCTTGATCCGGACTCAGCTGCTCTGCTCGCTCCACAAGGCCAGCTGTAGACTATGAGGTGAATGGCTCGTCTCTCTTCCAGGGGCCTCTGCTGTGTCTAATCGAGCTTTCTCTCTCCTCCTCTGTATGCTTACTTCCCAGATTCCAGCATCAAAACTCTCACTCTCTTCTCTGCCATGTAGTTTTCTCTGTGAGCCCCTGCTCGGGGACTCAAAGTCCTACTGATGTGGCCCAATCAAAGCCCTAATCATAATTTAATCACATAAAAGTAAAACCTCTGTATCCCTTTCTAATCTAATATGCCAGAGGAAAAGACTGGTTCACAAACATAATCCAATATCGATTTTTGGAATTCATAAATAATGCCAAACTGCTACATACCCCTTGAATGATATTTAATCATACAGCATGTTTCAGGACTGCTCTGTTAGGCAAATATGATGGTAATATAGAGCATGTGCATGGAGCAATGTGTCCATGTCACCTTGGATGTTCTAGAGACTGCACATGACACATGCCAGGATATCCAAAATGCTAACATCGACTTCCTCCATTACTGCACTTTACTGTCTTTCGGGTATAATTTGCAATTTGGCAAACAATTTTGAAAACAGGGGAAGCAAAGACAAAATTTTATTTACTCTTTTTTTCTCTCTCACTAAGATCTATTTCCTTCTATGTTCCTTAAAGTTCAAGTTCATTCTGTAAACAACTGAGTTTCATTTTGCTCTTGAATTTTGGGTAATTCCATAGTTTAAGGGCCATCTGGGCACTTAGTTGTGATTCTTCTATGCTCGTCTTCTTAACCTGGACTATCAGCAGGAAAATGCAGCCTGGTCAAGTCCGCAAAAAGCTCTGGGAAGAGTATGGCAGCACTGTAGAAGTGAAATGGAAAAACTTAGCTGGGGAGGCCTCCATTTTGGGCTGCAATTTTGGATATTTGGAGCCAAATCCTCATTCCATGTGACTCCAGGGGAGCTTTGGTCAGTGTGTAATTTGGTGTGGGTTGGGCACAGAAAAGACATCAGAACATGACACTGCCAAGTTTGAGGCCTATTACGCAGTTGTGATCTGACCTAAAATATGGTGCCGAGTTGTGTGTGGGTAACTCAACCATAAAAAGGCAGCTGTGGTCTTATTAATCATGCATTTGAGATCATTTTAGAAGAAGATAAATTGCTCCCAAATGATTGATCTGGTATTTGGAGGAAATGGTGTTCCCTCTGTTTCTTGCATTTGGAGACACTAACTAGACGCTTGTCCCACACCCAGAATGGGTATTTGTGGTGTGGCTCGCACATGGCCTGCTGGAGAATGATGACCTTGGACTGACAGTTCCTTTTAAGTAACAAACTTATGTTTTTCATCTTAACATGATATGCTGAAGGCACTGAAGAACAACTGACATCCTTTCACACATCGTGTGTCTGTGCCAGGTTTAAGCTGATAAAAGCCAAGGAAGTGTTTTCTGACTGAGACTGGAAATGGGGATATTTAATAAGAGATGTCAAGCCCTCCTTTTTTGCCCTTAGGCCGCCTCGAAGAAAATCATAGAGATGCTCTGTGAGATTGGACTCAAAGGAGCTTAAAATTTCAAGCCAGGGGAAATGTCCCTCCTCTTTCTTTGTGAGGTTCTATAGCAAAATAACCCATTTGCTTGAAAGATTTATCAGCCTCTGCATTGCATGGGAAGTTCTGACCTTGAGAATTAATGGGGTACTCAGGAAAATAACGAGGAGAAAGTCAGCCCGTGACCAAGCTCATCTGGTCATGCCAACATCTAATACGAACGGGCCAGGGCATGGGTGAGTCTAGACTACTGGCCTGTGTCTTCTCATGAGCCTCAGAAAAATAGAAATCTTGTAGCAGATGCTGGAATATTTCCCCCAAACATCGACGTGGCACCCTTTTATTACTGTGAGAAAAAAAAAAAGAGAGCATGGATTTTTTTTTTTTTTTCTGATGCCTCTTCCTAACCTAAACCATGCTGCTAGATTTGTTTCTGAACCTTTTCCCTACCACTTGCCCATTCCAGCCTTTGTGTGGAATGGACAGTAAACCCCAGGACTAAAGTGAATTTCATCCTGAAAATGCACCTTATTTCCAGGTGTGAACTAAAAGGGGTCAACTGTTATATATTTGATGAGACTAAAAGGCTTGAGAATAATAATAGTTTTGTTTGTATAGCATTTTTTTTTCTTTATTGGAGAAGTGGGTTTACAGAAGAATCATGCATAAAATAATGTATTCCCATTAAAGGGATATGGGATTAAAATTAAGGATTCCCATAATATTTCCTTCTATTCCTAGTGTTCTAAGTATTTTTAACAAGAAATGGGCTGTATTTTGTCAAATGCTTTTTCTGTGTCAATTGAGATGATCATGTGTTTGTTCCCCTTTTTTTCTGTTAATGTGTTGCATACCAGGGATAAATCCCACTTGATCATTGTGTATAGTTGTTTTAATATGCTGTTGGATTCTGCTTGCTATATTTTTTTTTTTTTTGAGGATTTTTGCATCTATATTCATAAGAGATATTGGTCTGTGGTTTTCTTCTCCTGTAGTATCTTCATCCAGCTTTGGTATGAAGATGATGTTGGCCTCATAGAATGAGTTAAGGAGTATTCCCTCCTCTTCAATTTTTTGGAAGAGTTTAAGCAGAATTGGAGTTAAGTCTTCTTGGAATGTTTGGTAGACTCGCCCTGTGAAGCCATCCTAGGCTTTTCTTTGCAGGGAGATTTTCATTTACATCAAGATATTTCCTAATTTCACTTCTGATTTCCTCTTTAATCTATTGGTTGTTTAAGAGTATATTGTTTAATTTCTACATATTTTTGAATTTTCCCTTTCTTCCTCTGTTACTGATTTCTAGCTTCATTCCATTGTGGTTGGAGAATACACATTGTGTGATTTCAATATTTTTTAATTTATTAAGACTTGTTTTGTTACCCAATATATGGTCTATCTTGGACAATGGTCCATATGTATTTGAGAAGAATGTGTCTTTTGTTTTCTTTTCATTGGGTACAGTATTCTATATATGTCTGTTAGGTCTTGTTGGTTTGATGTATCATTCAAGTCCTGAAATTCCCTATTGATATTCTGATTTGATGATCTATCCATTATAGAGAGTGGTGTGTTAAAGTCTCTTACTATTAATGTAGATAGTCAATTTCTCCCTTCAAATCTGTCAGTTTTTGCTGCATATATTTTGGGGCTCTGCTGTCATGTGCATATATATTTATAATTGTTATATCTTCTTGTTGAATTGCCTCCTTTATTAATATGTAATGACCATCTTTTTCCCTCATAACTTTTTTGACTTAAAGTCTATGTTTTTCAATATTAGTATAGCCATCTCAGCTCTCTTTTAGTTACTACTTGAAAGGTATATGTTTTTCCATCCTTTCACCATCAACCTACTTGTCTCTTTGGCTTTAAAGTGGGTCTCTTGCAAACAACATATACTTAGGTAATGCTTTTCTATCCATTCTGCCAATCTCTGCCTTTTGACTGGAGATCTTATTCCATTTACATTTAAAGTATACTGATAACACAGGACTTTCCTCTGCCATTTTGCTATTTAGATTTTGTAATTCTTATACCTTTCCCCCACTCACTTCCGTTAAAGCCTACTTTTATATTTATTTGCTTTCTTGTGTTGTACCATATTGAGTACCTTCTCATTACTTTCTGGATATATTTTTCCTCTCTTTTCCTTGTGGTTAGCATGGGGATAAATTTAACATCCTAAATATATTACGGTTATATTTGGTTTGATACCAACTTAACTTCAGTTGCATGCACATATACTTTTCCTATACCCCTCTGACCCCTGACCAATTTTGGTACTTGTTATGAGTTATATCTTCGCACATTTTATGTCCAGACAAATGCATTAAAAGTAGATTCATCATTACTTAATGCATTTGCATTTTAGTACCTGTGGGAAATAAGAAGTGGAGTTACATACCAAACATTGCAATACAATACAATACAATACAATACAATACAATACAATACAATAATATTTGAATTTATAATTACCCAAATCATTACCTTTACTGCAGGTCTTTATTTCTTTATGCTGCTTTTAATCAATGTCTAGTATCCTTTCATTTTATTCTGAAGAACTCCCTTTATCATTGCTTACAGAGCAGGTCTATAGATGATGAACTCCTTTAGCTTTTGTTTATTTGAGAATGTCTTAATCTCTCCCTCATTTTTGAAAGGGAATCTTGCTGGATACAAAATTCTTGGCTGGCAGTTGTTTTCCTTTAGCACTTTAAGTATTTTAACGCATTGTCTTCTTGACTCCATGGCTCTGATGAGAAATCAGCACTCAAGTTAATTGGGACTCCCTTGTACGTAACATGTTGCATTTCTCATGTAGCTTTCAGAACTTTCTCCTTGTCCTTTTCATTTGATAGTGTAATCAATATATGACGGGGTGTATTTTTCTTTTTTCTTTCTTTTTTTTTTAACTTTATTTTGTACATTTAATAATTGAAAACATAAACAATTAAAAACTAAAAAGTAAACAGAGATGAATAAATATATACATTTCTCAATTAAATGTAATGGATACATGTAAATTTTTTTTTTTTAATCAAACAATATATTGCACAATATATTTGGTTCATAGTAATGCTTTCATACAGTATTTGTCCTTTTGTGTCTGGCTTGCTTCAATCAACATAATGTCCTCTGGGTTCATCCATGTTGCCATATGCTTTATGACTTCATTTCTTCTTACAGCTGCATAATATTCCATCATGTGACTAGACCACAGTTTGTTTAATCCATTCATCTGTTGATGGATACCTGGGTTGTTTCCAACTTTTGGCAATGGTGAATAATGTGGCTATGAACATCAGTTTGGTGTTCTTTGAGCTTTCTTGATGTGCATATTTATGTCTTTTGCTAAGCTTGGGAAGTTCTCTGTCATTATTTCTTTGATTATTCCTTCTGCCCCTTTCTTCCTTCCTTCTCCTTCTGGGACTCCCATAATGTGTACATTGGTGCACTTGCTGGTGTCCCATAGCTGTCTTAGTCTATTTTTGTTTTTAGTATTTCTGTTTTTCTTTCTGCTCCTCAGTCTGACATTTCAAGTATCTTGTCTTCAAGTTCACTGATTCTTTCTTCTCTTATCTCCAATCTGCTCTGGAATCCCTCCTGGGCATATTTTTTACTTCAGTTATTGTTATCTTCAACTCCCATAATTGTTTGGTTCCTTTTCATAATTTCTCTTTACTTAGACTCTCATATTGTTCATTCATTGTTTTTCCAATATCCTTTATTTCTTTCTCTGTACTTTCCTTGATCTCCTTCATTTTTAAGATTATTTATTTATTGATTGATTTTTAGGAGGTTCCAGGGATCGAACATGGGGCCTTGTACATGGGAAGCAGGCACTTAAACACTGGCCTACACCTGCTTTGTTAAGATCATTTTAAAAAAGGATTTGTTTGGTATGTCCACATTCTTATCCTCTTTGTTGGTGTTTTCTGTGTTTTTATCTTCTTCCTTTGAATGGACCATCATTTCCTGTTTTGTTTTTTTTTTCTTGTACTCTTTTGTTTTACACTGTACATTGTAATATTTTAGTATGTGTGGCAGTTTGTCATTGTTTATGAATTCCAAAATAGATATTGGATTATGTTTGTAAACTGGTCTGTATCTGGGCATGATTAAATTATGATTAGGGTTTGATTGGGCTACATCAGTAGGTTGTTGAGTCCCTGCCCTCTTTTTGGGTGGGGACTCACAGAGAAAACTACACAGCAGGGAAGAGAGTTGGAGTTTTGATGTGGAGTTTTGAGCTGGAGCCCAGGAAGTGAATACATAGGAGAAGAACACAGAGGAATAGAGATGGCTCCTTAGATACAGCAGAAGTCCTGGGGAGAGAGAGAGAGAGAGCCATTCACTTGATAGTCTATAGCTGGCCTTGTGGGGAGAACACAGCGGTTGAGCCTGGAGAGAAACCCAAGAAGCCTGAACTCTTGGCAGACATCAGCAGCCATCTTGCCCCAACATGTAGCAATAAACTTTGGTGAGGGAAGTATATTAACTCTGGGATTTCTTCCCTGAATTGTGTGTTTCTTTGTTTTGTAACCAGCAGGTGATAAGACAGATTTTTCTTGAGTTTCAGCCCTATCAGGAAGGTCTGCCCAAGGCAAATGTAGTGTTTAGGGTTTTTCCTGTCTTTCTGGGTCTTTGTCTTGTCCTAGGCTTTTCCTGTTAGCTGTTTTGGAGTTCCCTGTTTACAGGAGTTTGGTTTTCCCCTGCTTCCCAAGGGAAAAACCTCCTTCTTCCAGGTTTTTGAAGCCAACACACCTGTGTCCCAGACTATCTACCACTATAGTTTTTTATACTCTTTTTGTTGTCTCATGCTGCTTTGCCTAGAGCACGAGTTCTTAACAAGGGGTCTGTGAGCTTGAATTGAAATTCAAAAAAATATTCTTGTGGGGACATGTTGGTACAGTTTTGATATATTTATTAAATAATACACAGTATAGTGTGGACTTAGTAAGGGGTCTGTGGTTTTCACCTGACTGGCAAAGGGGTCCGTGGAACAAAAAAGGTTAAGAACCCTGGCTAGAGGGCAAATTCAGGGAGGGGTTCACTCCAGGGAGGAGTTTCCCAGTTCAGTCTTTCCCAGCCAAAACAGGACCAGGGACCCACAAAAGGGGTACAAACCCAATCTAAATTGCCCAAAACTTCTCAGATCGTTCCCTAAACTGACCTTTCCTGGCCTGCTCAGCAAATGCAACCCTTTAGCTATCTGTCCCCTGCAGCCCCGAGGAAATGCTGCATCTTTAAATTTTTACCACCCTTGTCTGGGGCTACAATGGCTGCTACCACCTTTGTCCAGGGTAGGGTTGAAACAATGTCTACTCTCAGACTCTGGGACCCAGTGATCCAAATTCGCTAATCAAAAGCCATGATCTGTGATAGGTCAAGTCTACCCCTGTTCTTGAAGAAGAGGGATTTTATTTCCCTTTCAGTCACCAGCCACTAGTCAGGGCTGGACACTGTGGTAGCCTGCCATGAAAGTGGGGGATGGGCTCTGGTAGCTGCCATGCAGAGAGAGCAATTCACAGTTCTTTACCATAACTTACCAGCCTCTTCCTCCCACTTTTCCTTGGATGCTGTACAGTGTTCTTCTGGCCTCTGGAGTTTCAAAATAGTTGTTTCATATAGTTCCTACTTTTTAAATAGTTGCTTTGATGGAAGGACTGAGTGCTGCATCTCTCTACTCTGCCACCTTCCCCCAAAATCCCTGTATAGTATTTTAGTGCTTTTAACAGTTTATCTTGTTACCTCATTTGATCCTCATAATAATCTTGTGAAAAAGATAGGGCAGGTGTTATTTTCCCAGTTTTACAGATGAAGAAACTGAGCCCTGAGCTGATTCCATAACTGGCCCAAAATCTCAGAAGTAGCATGTGGCAATGCAGGGGCTGTCTAGCATCTTTCCATTCCACCCAATCCCCTGCCAAAGTGTTATCTCAAGCTGAAAAATAAGATAACATCCTATAGCTTCATGCATTTATCTGTGACTCCTACTCCAGTCTGATTACCTCAACTTGGTTGCTTATAACTTGCTCTGGCTACCTCAAGCCTCTCCCCTGCAATCCATCAAAATCCTTTCTAGCAGGATCTTCTTGTCAGACCATTTCAGAGTGAAGTGGGTTTTACTTTCCATGAAATAGAAGCCAAAGTTTTAATTTAGAAGCATTTCAAGAGCTCTCTTCTTCTCCACCCCTGTCTCCTTTCCTTGAAAGTACACAATTATCAGATGATACTTTTTCCCCATCCTTCACAAAAATAAGCTCACTCTTTTCAGTCTCTGCCCTGTGATCTAAAACTCAGGAATAACTACCCATTACCTGGGTGAATAAGTGCATACCTGTGTATACCTTTACCTTTTGGGGCAGAGTAGGAGGTTTTGGGGATCTTTACAGAACACAATTTTCCCAAAACATGGAAAACTTTAGAAAAGCTCAAATATATAGAGGGTCTTGTACTGGCAGCCCTTTCTGCCTGGAATGTTTTCCCTCCAGATACTCAAATGGCCTGCTCCCTCACCCCCTTCAAGTTTTCACTCAGATCTCATCTTCTCAGTGAGCTCCTCTTCCACATCAACACCTGATTTTAAAATCTCAACCCTCCCAACCCTGTTCCACACTGTGCATTCCATTTACCTCACTCTACTATTTCTTTTTCCTTAGCATGTATCGTCTCCTAAAATAGTATATAATTTATTTATTTAGTATGTCTGTTGTTTCTTGTCTGTCTCCTCCTGCTAGCTTTTGTTGAATGAGTGAAATTTCTCTCCTTCATTTATTTTACCTCCCTTCTATAGCCTTCAAAATTGTTCATGCTCCAGTTTCACTAGTCACTGTTTTGTTTTGCTTTTTTTTTTTAACACAAATGACCCCAAATCACTGATTTCCTCCTTTTGTAAATATTCACATGTGCATCATCTACCATGCCAACGAATCACAGTACCTTTGGAGCTAAATAGGGCATTTGTGATGGGTATCAAAGGACCAGGGTCATGTCTCTCAGTTCTACAGATATAGAAATTTGTTGTTTAGACACAAGTGTGGAGGCCCTGGAAAAACTGCTTTTGGAGCTCCAATCACATGAAACAAAGAATTATTTCCAGTGCATAGAAAAAATAGGTGCCAATTTTCATATCTTGATAAACGGTCAAATGCTTCACCTTCTCCTTCCTTTGTGATCCTTCTCCCTCTTCTCTACTTTCTTTCACAATAATTGCCAGCACATGAGTTCTACACAGAATGCCACCTGTAGGTCAGTGGCTATCACTGGCTAAAAATAGGAAAAAGAAAATCTTTTCAATGTTTGTTAGCATAAAGGACAGAATAATGTGTGATGGAGATATTCTATTGGCTGTATGTATGAGGCATTAAATATGTTAGCTTGTAAACTTTTCCCCACCAAATGAATCAATCCCTATGGGTACAATTTGAGGAGAATAAGAGATGATGCAGAACTTCACCTCCTTTTCTAAAGGAGAGAATAATTAACAAAGAGTTGCGTATCTGCCAAGCTGATGAGAATATTGATGCTGGTTAATTTGGGTATTGCTTTCCTAGTAGGGCAATCTACATGGGAAACTAAATTATGAACTAAAGGTTGCATAATGAATATAAATTTAGATCAAAGGAACTTGGTTGCATCTAACTGGAAGCAGTGATACCCCAATTCTAGTCACTAGAGAAACAGTAGGCCAGATGTGCACATCAGTGGTCAAAGTGCCCTTGGTCTGCACACTGCCTTATACACAGTGATACTGGATGTCAGCTTAACTCTTTGTTATTGACTTAATGGTAAATGACACTTTTGTTATACCCATCACTCTATCACTCTTTCTCATGTTAATATGTACATGGACTTTACTAAAATGTCTCAGTTTACTAGTAACCAGCTTATTGTATAATCCAATTATACTTTAAGTCACTTGCTATCTGGTGACAATAGGCAGAGCCTTTCCTTTCCACTTCCCCACTTGAGTAAGTAAGGAAAAGTGGGTGACTTTCCCTCGCCACGTTTATCCTCAATACATGTTTCCAATGACATCAGAGAATAGATTACTGTGCCAATCTATATAGATTAGGTAAACTGTAATTTGCCTCAACCACAGGATTCACCATCCTATCCCAAACCTATGCTGTTTCCTCTAATTTCTAATGTCATATCCTACACAATAGCTATCCTTGTACCATCTAGCCTAATGCCGCCAATCCCTTAAATAGGGTACCTGTATTTGCACATTTAAAAATGTATGCAAGCATGACTTTTCATTTGTATATGTTTTTCCAAACCTTAATATGATGTGAAATTTAAGCATCACATATGAGAAGACTGACAGATTTGACTGCTGTCTAATTAATCATATGAAACGTAGAAGACACTATAGCATAATATAAGTTAACAAAACATAACATACTGAGAGAAAATATTTGCCACCTATTTAACAGACCAAACATAATACATACTGGGAGAAATAATTTGCCATGACTCTTTGTTGTAGATTTATATCCAACAATATAAAATACTTACATTAATCAATACAGAAAAGTCAGCTATCAGAGAAGAGCAAAGGACATGAATAGACAATTCTCAAAATAAGAACTTCAAGTGGTCAGATACATGAAAAGTTCCTCAATCTTACTAGTGATGCTGGAGATGTGTATTAAAAATAATGAGATTCAATTTTTTTATCTTTTAAGAGATTGATAATATGTATGTTGACAAGAGTGTGGTGAGAGGGGCAATCTCATACTCCATGGAAGGAGTGAAAATTGAAACATTTTTTAGGAGCAATTTGACAATTCTTGTCAAGATCTTAAGCACAAGTACCTTTGAGTTAGCAATTCTACTTCTATGGTCCATTTTAAAGCAATACACTCAGAAGAACATAAGGACGTTTAAATAAATGTTCATTTGAGCATTGTTTGTTATAGTAAATCCCCCTTCCCCTGAATATATAGCATAAATCATATGATAAATCTGTAACATGAAATCAATGTAGCTATTAAAATGAAAGAGCAGATCTGTATGGACTCATATGGGAGAATATATATGATATATATAGTATTGGAGGCAAAAAGCAAATTGCAAAGTAATATCCATGGTATAATCCCACTTTTTACTAAAAAAATTTTATGTAACTAGAGAAAAAGCCTGAAAAGAAACAAGTCAACCTCCTAGTACTATTAGATAATGATAAGACTTTCCCTTTTACTTTATACTTCTTTAGTGTTGGATTTTTTTCCCCCACATAATCATCTACTACTTATGTCTATGAAAGCAATTAAGAAAACAGTTTATGCTCATCACTCCCACACTAACTTCTCCTGCCTCCTATATTTCTGTTCCTGTCGCCTGTGTAAGTTATTATTGAGATCTGGACACCATCTTGGACCTTCTCCTGCCTTTCCTCCTTCCCAGCCACCCATCCCATCGGATCTTACAGGCCATTTATGCTTTTTCACAAACCCATGAATGCACAGGACATGTGAATTTTTTATAATGGTGGAGTTGAGCATCTGCACTTCTAAGGATAATGTGTATTACTCTCCCGTGAAAGCTTTACTCAAGCCTAACTCTCCTGCCCCAATTTTGTTTTGTTTTGTTTTGTTTTACTAATCTTTCATAATGTCTTAGTTTCATAATATGATTTGGTGAAATTAAACTAGAACAGCCCCAAATTATATAATTGATTACATTTGGCTTCAATTATATTGACTAATTGATCCAAGCCTACTCGCAGGCTACCTGCAGCCTGAGGTGGAATGAGGCAGGTGGTGAGAGCTCATTAGCTTAGTAGTTCATGTGAGCTAGCTAATTTGATTTTTTAAAGAGCTATAAATCTCATATGGATAGTACCATAAGTCAGGTGAGTCTCACTCATTCCAAGCACCACTTACTATATATGCGTTTCTGCAATGTCTCATCTTTCTCTTCCCTCGTCAAGGGGGCCCTCGTCATCTCTGACTTTGACAGGAACCCTCACTTTATCGGGCTCCCCTATTCAGATCTATTCCTCTACAGCCCAGTTGACTCTCCTGACGCTGGACACTAAACAATGTTGGACCTGGCCAGGGAGTGGAGAGAGGAAGCAGTTATGATTGCAGGAGGACTGAATGTTGCAGAAACTCCAAATGTTGGGTCTTTTCACTAATTTTTGAGGAAGTATGTTTATGAAATGGTTGCTAAGAATTTAAGACTACGATGATAAGACTTTAAACTCTGGCTACTCAAAGTGTCATACCCAAAGCAGCAGCATCACCTAGGAGCTTTTTAGAAATGTAGAACCTCAGGACTCACCACAGACCTACTGATTCAGAAACTGAATTTTAATCAAGATCTCTTGGTGATTTGTGTGCATATTAAGCATTTGAAAATGCTCCACTTTAGAGGAAGTTTTGTGAAAGCAAGAGGCAGTCTGTTCAATGTGTGGTTCTCACATCAGGGGACAGACTGTGAGACCCATAGGGAAGGCAGTCAAAAAGATCATGCCCATTTTTTTACACGTACTCCCCCTATTCCATTGATTTCCAGCCCCCCTTCTAGGTTTGTGCTCTGATTAGAACATGGCTATGCTTTTAGTTGTAATTACTTCTCTTTTCACAAACTCCATGTATTTGCCCCCCAAATATTCTATTTGACCTTCTATATTATGTCCCCAACCTAACTATCTAGCCATATTCCCTCTTCTAACTTGTATTGTATACTTCAGCCCAGTAGGTGTATTTGCTAGTCCTTGGACACACACCATATTTTCTTCCTTATTGAATTTGTTGGCATAGAATTCCCAGACTCTCTCCCAGTTGCAGTGTCCATTTCCCATGAAACCTTTTCATAATTCCCTAATCCAAAATAATTTCTCTCTTTGGAACCTCAAAATTTTTTATAGCTCTCTTAAATTGGCTATATTTTCTTTATTATATTCATTGTCTCCCCACTATATTGGACAAGCACAGTGCCAGATACACAGCAGGTGATTAATAACAATTGGATAATGAGTGAATGAATGAATGAATGAATGAATGAGTGAATGACTGAATGAATGAATGAATCTGGGGGCCTCACAGGATTATTCCTTGAGGACCAGTTAAATTCAAAGAACTATGATGGGATTTGTTTTCCAGTTCCTGAGGTATTGGTATTCAGCTCCTCCTCCTCCTCACATAACACTCCCAGACAGAGATTAGACTCTCTCAAGGTCACTGGCTTGAATCAAAAGAAGGAGATAATGTCTCTCTTCCTAAATTTACATCAAGTCCAGACTGATGGTGGCTCCAGTGGTTGCAAGGGCTGCCAGACCTTCTAGGCAGAGACAATCTCTGCACAATTTGTGCAGGTGAGAGCCCTCCCAGCTCAACCAGTTACTGTGGGCCAATCATCTCTCATCCAAATAATGTTCTCACCACAAAAGATCCCAAAGGAGCATTTATGAGAGGAGGACAAGATGATTGTAGCTAAAGCCAGAAGAAGAAATATCAGTCTGTTTGTGAGGACCACTTCCTGAACTTTTCATTTGGATTTTTAAAATAGCATTTCCAGGCATGAACCTCAGAAGCAGATTTTATTTTATAAAATTGTATCACGTTAGTTTCACCTTCCCTAATATTGGTATACTTTGTGGCAGTCTAGATTTCGCGTTTGACATCCTGAACCAACTCCCAGTTTCTCTTTTGAGATTTATTAGTATTAATTTCCTTTGCTTGACCAAAAACTTCCCAGGCTGTGTAGCCATTAAGAAATCATTTGTAATATGAACATCGATATCAGAAATAGCTGAATCAAATTTCCTGTGGACCACTCAAGGGTTTGAATATTTAAATATATTGAGGAAATATAGTTAATATTTAACTAGTATAGTTTAAGGATTTTGAACATGGAGTCGTTGCATTTGGAAGGAAACAGGCTATCGAGTTTATTATCCCGTTGTTTCAATGTGCAAATTTGCACTGATTCTAATCACTCACCATGTGTCACATAACTCACTCTGATCCTCAGTTCTCCTGTCTATGTGAATTAATGGTTATGCAGGAAGGGAATCCTTTGAGGATTGTGGGAATTTCACTTGAGTACTGATGACAATAAAGATTGTTATCTCTTCTGGTAAAGATTGGCATTTAATAAAATAAAAAAAAAAAGATTCCTAGATTCCAATCAGGTCCTTACACTTGGGGAAAAAAATCCTACTTGCTTTAGAGTTACAGAGGTTAGGCACAGTCAATTTAAAATACATTGTCCTAGTTTTTCCTTTTGGCTTACTGAAGATTCTCCACAGAAGCACTGCTTGGGAGCTTCCCCTCATGCCTTGCAATATTTGGAAAGAGTTTGATTTTCTTTGACCACATTCTATTTTGTATTTATTTACCTTATACCATTAGGTCTGTAGCCAAAAAGTGAATGTGGGATTAATGGGATGCAGTCTATTCACAATAATAACAACCTGAATTGCTAACCACATGATAAGATCAAGATGCATATTTGAGTTGGCTGTATTTATGTTCCAGATGCAAGATGATTATCTGACAGCAGAGGCAACATGATTTACTACATAAGGCCCAGGGCCAGGAATCGGGAAATCTGGGTTTTATTCCTGGCTTCATCACTTAGGCAGTGTATACATGAGTCAAGTATTTTGTAATTGCACTGTTCTTGTTAACCCCAAACTGTTTCCAGCCCCCTGCCCCTGCCACCAAAAGTGTTTTACTATATTCGCTTATGATACCATTGCCTCTCTTTTTTTCCTTTCTACTTTCTTCCTCTTTCCTTGCCTTCCCTATATCTTATTGTTATATATATTTATATTATGTAAGTAATGTACAGAAATATTTTATTGTTAATAAAATGTTACAAAGAATTTTGATTCTCCCTTTATGCCCACCCTTCCCATACCAGGCACCTTCCCTTTCTCTTGTCCCTGATCTTTTTCCTTTTCCAGCTGCATTTATTTCACTCATTTTCTGAATGTAGAGTGTGGCCCTGTTTCTACCCCACCTCCTCTTATGCACCTACACCAGCTTGAGCCCACAAATTACAATAAAATGTTCCTCTGAGATACACCATGGTAAATGGAGAAGTGTGAAAGTGTGCCGGAGAACACAAAAAGCAAACGAAGAAATAGAATAGGAAACTGGAGGAGTCAAGTGCTTGCAGGATTGGAGTGCCTAGGGGACCTGAAAACTGTTCCCACATTCTACCAAGTAGGAGGATAGAAAACAGGATTTTCTCTTCCTCTGAACCAAAAATTTCCTTGTGAATCAAAGATCTTTGCATTTTTAGGTGGTTGTCATCCCCTAGCAAAGGGGTGTCCAGGTTGATAGTTTCACTGGGACATTCTTCTGCCTTTTGTAACCTCACCAGGAGAAACAAGACAGTAGGGAATGGAGAAAGTAAATCCACAATAAAAACTTCCAGAAGCCTGAGGATACGCATCAATCACCCAGCAGCTCACCTCACTCTTCGAAATACCCAGTCACTGTAGAAGTCCAGAATTGGGCTAAAAAATGACTAGGGATGGCAATCTTGATTAGGTAAATCTTGATGTTTTCCTAGGTTATGTTGGCAAGGAGGCAAAGAGAAGAAGGTTGGAGACCAGTTCTGCTGCCCAGAATGAGCTATTTGGGATTACAGGAGTTGCAATTCAGGGTAGTTGTGATTAGTACCCAGTTCATTTTCAGAAATAAAATACTGAGGCCATTGGAATTGTGAACATTGACCAGATGTGTGGTGATTTTAAGGAATTGTTTCATTTTTTTAAAAGGTTTGGTAATGGTACTATAGCTTTTCTTATTTAGAGATACATACCGAAATATTTACAAATGAATTAATATAATATAGGGGCTTTGAGTTGACATAGTAAGGGAAGAACATAGGTTATACTTCAATAAATAATTGACCAAATAATATGGTGAGGAGAGAAGGGGGTGTGGGTATATGAAACAAGACTGCCCATAAACTGATAATTGTTGAATCGGGTCATGAGTTCATGGTGGTGGTGGGGAGCTGTACTATTTTACTTTTATATATGTTTGAATTTTTCATAATAAAATGTCTCTTTTTTAAAATAAACTTACTTGGAAGATAAAAAGAAAAGGGGAGAAAAAGGAATTCAGTCATAACAAGCCTTGCTCAGGAAGCACTGCTTAAGGTCTTTTTAAGACAGGAATTGCAGATTTTGTAAGAAGAGGGGTCACTTTAGGAAAGCATGTGACTCAGAAACCATTAAAATAAAGTCTAGGAACTGTTTTCCACAGTTCTCTTCATCAGGTATTGGGAATCATTGACATGACAGCAAATCCTGGGGACTGAAAAATTTTTAGTTTGTATAGAACAATTACTTTAGGCTCCTCTAGAATTTGCAGCAGTATCAGTAAGAAATTTTAAGTGAAAATGAAAGCATGTTTTGGTGGTGATGTATCAACATTCAGTATTAATGAGATTTTGTGGCTAGTGCTTGATGCCAAAACACATTCTGCAGGAGCCTGCTGATCCCAGGGAAGTGTGGGGAAGCCAAAGGACAGATCCTTTCTGAAGACGTTTCTTATCACAAAGCCAGCCCAGTTTCTTTTTGTGGAGAAACAAGTTTACATCCCTGGTTATTGTGTCCAAGACCTTCCTACCCTCATAAAGTGCAGGTCTAAAAAGGCATCAACAGTTTTCCAAAGTAGAAGCCGAGCTCTTATAAGAGTGAACTATGGTTTACCAGTTGAATCCAGGCCTTGCTCAAATTGACTTGAAAGCCAGTAATGTATTTTCTACTTATAGCATAGAATTTTTGACTGTTTGATTTATTTTTTATCTTGTTTGGTAAATTTTTATTGAAGAATATCATATGATCAGAAAAGAAAATTTTCATAGACACATAATATACATACAGATAAGACCAAACATACATGCAAATCATAAGTGTGCAACTCAATAAATCTTCACAAATGTAACTGTGTACCCTGCACCCAGATCAAAAAGAGCTTTACCAGCACCCCAGAAGACCTTCTTATGTCCCTTTCGGTCACTACCCATCCCCCAAGGGTAACCACTATCCTTATTTCTAATGCCATAGATTAGTTTTCTGTTTTTGAATTTTATGTAATAGAATTATACAGCATGTACGCTTCAGTATCTGACTTCTTGTATTCAACAGTTTTTCTTAGATTTATCCATGTTTTTTGCTTCCAGTTACCATTTGTTTATTCTAATTGCTATATAGTATCCATTGTTTTATTTATCCATTCTCCTGTTGATAGGCATTTGAGTAGTTTCCAGTTTGGGGTTATTCCAAACAGTGCTGCCACAAACATTTCAGTACATGTTTTTTGGTGAATGTATGTAAGCATTTTCTGTTATGATTATACTCAGGATTGAAATTGCTAGGTCATAGGGCATGCATATGTCACCTCCACTAGATACTCCCAAACAGTTGTCTAAAGTGTTTTTACAAATATACACTCCAACCAAAAGTGTATGACAATTCCAGTTGATCCACATCATTGCCAACACTTAGTAATTTTTGTCTTTTTAATTTTAGTCATTCTGATGAGTATGTAATGGTATCTCATTGTAGTATTAATTTGCATTTCCCTAATGACTAATGGAGTTGAGCATCTTTTCATATGACTATTGATCATTTGAATGTACTCTTTTGAGGAATACCTGTTCCATAGAATGTACCTGTGATGTTTAAACTCCAGGAGGCATGGAGATATACTTCAGAAAGTACTCAAATTTTCCTAAAGTAGTATTCAAAATATTCTTCATATGTTCATATATCTGAGGAGAAAGCCCATAGCTTTCATCATATCCTTAAAGAAATCCTTCCAACCCTCCCCCCAGAACGTTAAAAACTACTGCCTTAAGGGGGAAAATGAAGAAAACTTTAAGCATATACCAGTGGGCTCCATTGCAAAACCAACAGGAAGTGAGCTGTGTGGGGCACTGTGGGATCCCTGTGAATTAGATGCTTGAACAGCACCCACAGGAAGTGTCTGTGGTCAATCCAGCCCTTACTGCCCTTGCTGAAGAAGAGGTTGTGGTGAACCCTGACCCCACTCAAGCTTACCAACAACTATTGTTAGTGTTCACATAGCTTTAACAATAGCTATCCTTCCCACTTAAGGGTAATTCTGGGGTAAACACTCTGGGTTCAGAGTATCTGATGACCCTGAAATTTTGCAATGCTTCATGAATACCCTCATCATCAAGGGTCCTGGGTCCTTCTGATGTGAAAAACTCATGCTGAGAGTTTAGGAAACCCTGCATTATTTCAGCATACCAGACATCTAAGAGAAAAATGAAATGTAAAGTTTCAGGAAGATTTGCTTTGGCTAGCCCATCTCAGTGATTTATCCATCTCAGTGATTCATGCAGTCCTTGACATACTGCCTCCAAGATGAAAAGAGAAGTGGTAAGTTTTCCTAGACTATTCCTTTTTCTCAAACAAAAGGTAACCAGGACATTTTGCATACTGGGAAAAGAGTGGGAGATGTGGTATGTGCAACTAACATGAAGATGCTTTCAGCATAACAAGCAGGTTTTCATTTCCAAGACTGTGCTATTACATTCAAATGTACACAAATTTCCAGAAAGCACTTAAGCTCCAAAAGCTTATTGTACAAGAACAATAATAACCATAAAACAAAATAGCATATAGATTGATAAGCTCTCGGAAGTTATAATGGGGATCAAAGAGTTTAACAACTCACTAAATAAGCATGATTTTAACAAGTGGACTGATTATAGTCATTTTGGGGCCCTTTCTTACATGAAGATACGCTTAAGCTACTAGTAGAGAAGTAACAGCCAGAATATTCCAGCTGACTATCTAGGGTTATTTATACATCTGATCAATTTTTGGGTGATCACCAATTCGCTACTTAGCAGAATTAACATTCCTGAGTCTTAGATTGGCCTAATAGAGGGGGAAGCCCTTTCTAGAGCTGAATCAGAATGAACCATCTACTATAGGATGCTTGCTATGGAGAAGTCACATAACTGCTCCATATCAATTTGGCCTGACTCAGAACAAGATGGCATACCAAGCACAGTTCCTTATACATAGTAGGTACTCAGACGTTTGTTGGATGAATGACTGCAGCAAATCAATGAATTTGAGCATGAAAGCATTTGTGAGAGAACTTTTCTGTTGACCTGCAGTTTAGTATTTCACTGGAATATAAAGGAGTGTAGAACTTAACAGGTTATTTGGCATAACCCAAATAATGATAGCTTGTATTTTTGAACATTTACTGTGAATCAGCTATTATTCTAAGCATTTTATATATGTTAGCCCAATTCTCAGAACCAGCCCATGAGATAGATATTATATTCCATTTTTACTGCTAGAAAACTGAGATACAAAGAAATTAAGCCCAAAGTCACATAGCATGTAAGTGGCAGAGCCTGAATTCAAACTCAGGATTTCTTACTACAGAACCTATTTTCTTAACCAGTGTTCCAAAATGCCTCTGCTAATGCATTGCAAATGAAAGAGAGCTTTGTTTCAGAATCTACATTTACCTTGCAAGGCCATTTCAAAGGAAATTTTCAGTGTGACAGGGATGCAGCACAGTACAATGTCTTAGAGCACAGACCCTGGGATCAGGGGTTTGAATTATGGCTTGACCAGTGACCCTGAGTAGGTTATTCAACCTCTCTAAGCTGCCTTTAAACTGGAGATAATAGTGCTTTCTTCAGAGAGCATTTCTGAGGATTAGATGAAATAAACTCTGTAAACCACTTAATATGATGCTTGGTACAGTCACACAAAATCATTATAATTTTATATTTATTGAACATTTACTATGTACTTACTAAGTACCCAAAAATTTTTAGTTAAAAGAATTCCATGTGCATGACAGCTCAATATCCACCATGTCTGGATCATTTTAAATTTTTTCTAACAATGAGTATTTACTTACCATTCCTAAATTCAAGGACTTTGTAGAACAATCCTCATTAGCTTCAAACCAATGGTTAATCTGAAAAGATTGTTTTTCTGTGTAAGGTCTGTATTTTTCTAAGATGCCCTGAATCAGAGAGTTAAAGAGGCTAGTCAATTACACTTTCCCTACACTCACTCCCTGTTGATTAGGAGTTAATATTACTAAGTGACCAGTGAGGAAACATTTCAAGACCTGCCTTGACCATTTCCTTCCATACGGAGAGATGGACTTACATCATCAACTCTGGATGTTGTCATAACTCGCAGGCAGAGAGTTCTAGGACTTCTATGGCAAGGAAGGATGAAGAAAGGTTTAAATCAGAACTAGAGCGGCCAGAACAGCTCTACCACATACCTAAAGATATTGGGCAGTATTTTATCTGTGAATGTGTACAGAGGTGGTGGTGAGTCAGATTCTAACTTGCAGTGACGTTGAAGACTTTCAAGAAGTCTTACCTGAGAGCGGGAGCACCATAGCAGAATTGTTTAGGCAGGAGTACTATGCAAGTTCTTTCATTATAACTTTCAGAAGTGATTTCCCTATAGCATGATACTATATATAAAGATTATTTAATAAACTAGCCTTAACTATAATCATCACATTATCCAGATGATAATGAATGAAAGCACATAGATTTTTTTTAAAAACTAAAATATGGCAGTATTTTACACTGGCATGAAAGTCATCAATGAACAGTTATATTTATTCTTGAATATTTATTACCTTAAACATGTGGATCGCTCTTACTTTCAGCTTCACCATTCCTGGAGTCCATAATTATGACAAGGATTTTTTTCTCCAAATAATTCCCACATACTTAATTAATCATAATGCCTTTATACCAAGACTGTTAGGTAAACAAGGGCAATTTGGCTTTTTTTTTTTTCCCACTTCCTTATAAATAGGATGGAAAATCTACCTGAGTGACTTTGCAATGCCACAGAGTAAGTCAATAATAAAACTGTAACTGAGATGCTCATAGAATTTTGGTCTAATACCTCATGCCTTCATGAAAGTGACTTTCTGTGGACAGAAGGCGAGCAGCCTTGTTCTGGGTGGCACGGCTGAACATGGTTCACAGTGGTCAGGAGGGAACTGCGTGAGGCTTCTGCCACATCTCCCACAATTCAATTCAATTCTATTCCAACAAGCATTTGTTGAGCACCCAGAATGTACCTGATGCTATTCTATTTATCTAAGCCAGTTGTCTTACCAAACAAATAAACAAAGCAGTCTATTGTGTCTATTTTAGTTTAGTAAAAGAGTAGTCACTAAACAAAGAGGAGGAAAAATAGCCACTTGATCTGATTGTAGGTAAGATTTGTTGCTGTTGAGTAGATCAGAAAACAGTTTCCACAATTGTGGGTATCATGGGCTAGAAAATGTTGTTTTTTAGAAATTTGGAACCAACATAAGTCAAGTAGAAGAAAAACCAAAGAACAAACTACTATCAATTATTACCATCAACACACATAAGAAAGGATTTTGTTTAACATCAAACAAGTAGTAAGGACATAATCTCTCATCCTTATCGGAATAAAGGATAGTGATTTAAATGGAATAAATTTAGCTTTGTGAAAGAAAACTCAGTACATTTTATTTGTTCTTCTCATTTCAACAAGGTCAGAGAAGATCTTGTCAGTCTGGTACCTTTGCAAATAGGAATTTAGAAACCATTCATGTGAATAAATTTCAGTATCCATGATGTAAGTGAGGGCTAAGCAAAGAGAAGTTGTGGTCACACACCAGGGGCAGTCTTAAGGGATGAACTGTCTTGGCAAAGGGGACACTTGGCCTGCTTATCAGACCTTGGACTCTTTAGTGATGTCATCAAAGGCAGGTGGCACTGTTTGTCAGATGTGTCCTTTGTGGCCATGAAGATCAGTAAAAGTGATCTTCAGTGCTGTGATTCTTTATTCACTACCTGTATTATTCTTGGAGTTAAAAGTTAGGTAAGTATGGGTTCTATCTCAGCCTCATTCATGTAGCTCCCAAATTATAAAGTCTATATTAACTTCACTTGGGCTGGTGGTTCTAAATCTTTTTTTTTGGCTCACAAACTACTTTGAGAATCGGATGAAAGTTATGGCTCCTTCCCCCTTTGTCCTTGTAACCTTGGGCAGGTCATGTAACCTCTCTCTGCTGCTCAGTTCTAAAAGTGAGAGTAGACTCTACCTCAAGGAGTTACTGTAAGGATTAAATACAATAATGCGTGTTAATAATTTTAGGGCAGAGCATGACACATGACATTCCATAAATTTTATCAAATGTTTTTTTATTCTTCTTGTTATCACCACCATTTAATTGAAATACTGATTGTAGAATACTTTAACAGCAAGAAAAAAAACTGCTGAATAATCTTGCATTCTTTTGATCTACCATTAAATTTAGGTTCCCTTCGACTCATCTCTATCATAAACTTCCTTTTTAAAAAGGCAGAATATAAATGAATCTAATCATTCTCCATCTTAAATCTTACGGCACTCTCAGAAAAACCTATCTGATCTCCAACAAATCCACATCCAAATAACACACATGCATGCACACATGCAAACACACAGAAAAGTATCATTTTTAATTATATCCTTTAAGCATTTCAGTAATTAGACTTCCCAAGATGAGTTTCACTCTTTAAGCCAAATTATATTTAATTGAAAACAGAGCTATAGGCAATATGGAATGTTGCTCAAAAGCATGGGCCTTGGATGCAAACTACTGGTCAACTACTCAGTTTTATGATCATGTTCAGTTATTTATCCTTCCCAATCTTGTTTCCTCATCTGTAAATGGGGATAACAGTAACACATGCTTTATTGGTATGAGGCTGTAATTAAATGAGATACTGTATGTAAAATACTCAGCTTAGTACCTGGCACCTAGTAAATGTTCATTAAATTTTAGCTATTATTATTTTTATTACAGATATTGTATTTTTCGTCTCTAGAAATTATATTTGGTTCTTTTTATATCTTCTAGTTATATCTTTGTAATGCTTTTATTTTCCTTTAAATTCTTGAGCATATGGAGAATATAATAGTTGCTTAATGTCCTTATTTGTATGTTCCATCAGCTTTGTCATTTCTGAGTCTGTTCTTACTAATTGATTTGGTTCCTAGTTTTGAGTCATATTTCCCTGATTTTTTTTGCATTCCTGGTAAATTTTTATTATATGCTGGGCATTGTAAATTTTATGTTGCAGATTGCTGGATTTTGTTGTACTCCTTCACGTAGTGTTGGATTTTGATCTGGACTGCAGCTAAGTTACTTAGAATTGGTTGGGTCCTTTCAAAGCTTGCTTTTAAACTTTTTTAGGATGGGTTCAGGGAGCCTTTGGGCTACAGATAATTTAGGCATTTAGCCCCTTTCCTAAGCAATATCCTTCTGAGGATTTTACTGATGCCTCCTGTGTCATGAGTTCTTTCCACAGTGACTGGTGAACTCTTTGTGAACTATTCCCAGTACTTCTGGTACTATTCCCAGTACTGAACGATTCCAGCCATTCTGTCCTCAGTCTCAGGTAGTTTACTAATGAATGTGCAGATCAGTTCATAGCCAAAGACTGGAGGGGACCCTTCTGCACATCTCCAGAGTGCTCTCCTTTTTCTTCCCTCTCTCCTTCTCTCTCATTCACCCTCTTCTCTCTCTGTCTCCCTCCCTTCCTCACTCCCTCTCTTTTTCTGTATAGTTCCCTCCTCTCCAGTACTATGCACCACACATTCTAGCTGTATTGGCCTACCTGAACTCCAATTCTGTCTACTTCACCTTAGCAAGACCACTGGACTCTGGGTTGTTCTTCCCTGCACTGCAGCCTGGAAACTGACTTCAGTCATTAAGCCAGTACAATCATAGGACTCACCTTATTTGCTACCCTTCTTTTAGGACCACAGTCCTGTGCTGCCTATTGCCCAATACTTGGAATTGTATCAGATATTTTGTCCAGTTTTCTACTTTATTAAGGTAGAAGAGTAAATCCAGTCTTGTTACTCTAACTCAGCCAGAAGTGGAGGTCATTGGCTATTATTAATGATCTCTGTGAATGTCAATTTTAGGGGGTGAAAGAGTCCGCAGCTGCAATCCGGATTATAGAGAAAAACAAATGTGATATATCACAGACTGTACAGGTTTATACATGAGGTTATAAGATGACATTAATATACATGGACCACTCTAAATCTCCAATATCTTGCTTTTCATTTTGTTTTTCATTTCTTATAACATTTGGCTTTTGGATTATTGGCACTGGGCCAGTCATTATGTAAAAGCCACAAATTAGGAAACTTTCATATAATTGAAAATCCTATTCAAGATATGATTAAGGCCTTAGTGATTGACTTGGTAAATTAAACTTTTCCCCAAAGGAAGATTTGATTTTCTTTTACTTTTGTTTTACTATGAATACTGACACCATGCAATCCTCTGAATATTGAAGATTAGATTGCTCTTACTAAATATGTTGCATAGTTTATCATGCATATGAAGCTAAGGTGTGGGGGACCTCTCCATCCAAGGTGTTGTTTTATTAGTCAGCCATATGCTAATATTGAGGATTATCACATTTTTCAATATTAAATGAACTTGCATGGTGTGTGTGTGCAAGTGTGTGTGTGTGTGTGTGTATGTATGGATGGATGTATGAAACAGACATAGAGAGGGGGCATGTACACATGACAGGCAGTGGATTGAACGAGACTTCTTATTTAAATAAGTATTTTATTCTTGTTAATGTGGTATTTAATCTACAGACTAAGGATTATAAATCCAAAATAGGAAATTGAGGTATTCAGAGTTAACAAAAGTTACCCTAAGAATTTAATCTCTGCATTTTGAGGCATATAAAGTGTACTACATTGAGTAAGATGACGCTACAAAATTTTTATTACATAGAAGTTGTTCAAATGAGAAACATCGTTCAGGTTCCCAAGCTGTAGCATACACATCTTATAAAAATTACTCTTAAATCTTACATTTCCCCTTTGAGACATTTATTGTTACTGGGGAAAGCAGTAATTTTTTTATTCCTAAGTCTGTCTTCTATTAAACTAGAGAACTCTATAAATCAATAATAACCTTTCGATATCAACCTCTTCATAATTATGCCCTCCAAATCCAGGTAATTGTTTGCATATTTTATACAGAAATAAATGGGGGAAAGCATGCATTTGGTTTGATTTGGAGGGATATAAAGATTTAGATTGTTTTTCAGCATTTGTGAAGTTTGGCTTTATCCTCTTTTATATTATATTTGAAAAATTAATTTATTTCATACAGAGAAACAAATAGATCAGGTGATGCTATGCAGCTCTGGAAGGGAAAAAAATGCCTTTTAAGACCCAGTATGGATTTTATCACAATGTGGTTTCCATTAAATATAATACTCTACAACCAGTGAGTTTAAAGAAATGTTTGATTTTAGTCAAATCAATCTCTAGGTATCTTTCTGATGCTTCTGCAACATTTCCCAACAGGAAGTGGCTAAATTCCCAAACAGGAGTGATTTCAGATTAAGAAACAACACCAGGCATCTTAAAAGCTCCTCTCCATTTGTAGAATGAAATGACAGCAACCAGAGGGGCCCGGGGCTGTTTCCCTAGATACCTGCTTTGGGTGCCAGCCATCTGTGTTCATTTAGATGGTGTGTGTGTGTGTGTGTGTGTGTGTGTAGGGGGAGAAGGGAGCCAGGGACAGCTCTCAGGTTGCAGGTCTGAGTGTAGACTCTGAGACAGAATGAAACCTTCTGCCTGGTGCTTCTCAAACAAGACCCCTCATCTGCTGGTCCCTCCAGAGAAGTAATTTCACCAGTACCAGCTGCAAGGGGAATGTTTTGTGTTTTCTTTATTCAAAGTGAAAGATGTTAAACAGAAATTTTTCAGAAGCCCTTTTGTTTAGAAAAGGGGAAAGGAAGATCACGGAAACTGGAAAACATCCATGAAATTAGCCCCAAATCATTGCCAATACCGATCCATTTCCTGACAAGCTGTCTATCAGCCAGGCCCCTACAATGGTTTATTCAGGGCCTTCTGGGGTTGACAGTGATGTTACATTGCTAATTAAATATTAGTGCAATTGTGGCTGTTTTTGAGTTTTAACTTTCATAACTGCAGTAAGTGTATAGAAGAGCACTTTACTATCCAGAGTCCTTAAACACTTTGTTAATATGCCTCTCTTACAGATTAATTTAACAGAAATTAGAGTAATATCAGTTTAAAGAAAAGACCTCTGAGTGTCTATTGACTCACTAAGGGCAACGAAAGGGAAGAGAACAGAAAGTAGGGAGGCACTCAGCTGTACCAGCTCCAAATTTGGTATTTATTTGTGAAAAACCTATCAAAATACAATGACTATAAATAGAAGATGCAAATGAGCTAATTTGACTGTATGATTTTATTTATTCATTATTCATAACCAAAAAATTGTAGCTGCCTTTAATTGATGTATTCATCTATAAAATTCCTCAATATTCCTGTGGCCTGAAAGATCATTGCAATATTCTTGTAATGTTGCATTCTTTGCACATACCCCCGCCCCCAATCTCTTTTAAACTTTCTTAATCTCTATCTTGCCATCTCTACTTCTCTCAGTTTGTCTAGCTCTTTTTCATCTGACTTCTTTTTGGACATATTCTGTTCTTAAACATGCGTTGGCCCATGTTGCAGTTCTAACACCCATGTCTTAATGCAAGAGGAGGGCACACCAGCTGCTAGGGTTAACCTTCTGCATGTCACACCAGCTTACGGCAGTAGGATTTGCATTCCCAACTTGGTGTCAAATTATCCATTTATGAAACTATCATAAAGTGTGAAACTGTCCTCTCAAGTCTTCCTCAAGGAGAAAATTTTCTATTTATTAACTGGAATTGTAAGCCCATTTTGAAAATAGCCCCCAAACTTAGTAATAGTAAGAACACTTCATATTTCCTAGACTGGTGTATATCTAGGATTCAGATATCATCTGAATCACTAGGAGAAGAGGAGGAACATTTATTGAGTCTTTTACATGCTTTGGGAAGTATTTAAAATGAGAAACAGGTTCACCTAGGTAGCATTTTCTCTCAAAAATTCACTGGCCTTCATTTGCACACCACAGTGCAAAAGATGAATAAGAAATTATTTAAATACCTGCATTCTTGCTATTCTGGAATTTGACGACTTCTATGAGAGATTTCTTCCTAGGTGCAAAGCATTTTCTTCCTAAGGGCTCTGATAAAAATCTGCCTCCACATTTTGCAATTTTTGTATTCCTGCCACTTATTTTTAGTTTATAAACCAGGAAGCACTTATCTGCCAAGAATCATATGATTCTCACAAAATTACAGGACAAAGATCATGTAGTCAAGAAACTTAGCATGAGACTGGGAAAAGCAAAAACTAATAAACATAGAAAATATATGGAGATCCTATATGTTTTGAAGTGGAATAGGAAATAGCTTTGCAAGGGTATTAGGTGACTGGAAAGTAATGGCACAGATCTGGGAAAGAGCTTGACTTGTAAGACTAACAATGAAGAGAGTTTCTGGAACAGAGAAGAATGCAGGGAAGTGTAAAATAATGTTGCATACATAATGTTATAGATTGAACAGTGCCTCTCCCCTCCCCGCAAAAGATATTTTCAGTCCTAAACCCTGGTCCCATGAATATGACCATAGTTGGAAATAGGATCTTTGAAGATGCTATTAGTTAAGATGAAGCCAAACTGGATTAGGCTGGGCCCTAATCCAATATGACTGGTATCCTGTCATGGAGAGGAGATTTGGATACAGACAGACAAAAAGATGATGGTCATGTGATGAAGGCAGAGACTGAGTTATGACACAAGCCAGGGAATGCCATGGATTGCTGGCAAGCCACTGTCAGAGCTCTACAGACATCAGGGGAAACATAGCCCTGCTGCCACCCTGACTTCAGACTCTGGTCTCCAGAGCTGTGAAGCAATAAATTTCTCTTGTTTTAAGCCACCCAGTTTGTGGTGCTTTGTTATGACAGACTTGGCAAACTAAGCCAGATAAGATGGGATCAGTAACTGAGAACCTTTAAAGTCATACAAAGCAGCCTGAACTTCATGCCACTGTAGATTCCTGAGCAGGGAGTGACATGATGAAATTGATGTTTTAGGGAAATCACTCTGACAGTGGGGCAGGAGGGTTTGGTAGCGGAAGAGTCTGTAAGCATGGAGCTGTATCAGGCAGCTGTTGCAGTGATCCAAAGGGATCAGACCTAGGCTACGGTCATGACACAGTTAATGCAAGACATCCAGTCTGGATACGTGGAAGAAATGGACAATGGTACATGGCAGCACATTAAATATAAAATAAGAGGAGCTTGAGAGCAAAGAGTCCAAGGTGATCTTAAAATTTCAAACCCGGGAAACAGGAAGAATGGTGATGGCACTCCTTTGGGAAAGGAAGTACTTTCTTTCATTGTAAAAACTTATATGACTTCAGTAGGTTCAGTTAATACTTGTGAAAAAAATCACTCTAAGATTTGAACTTTTTCCCTCAACAGAATTAGACTTTAGATATAGTAATGTGCATCTTTCATGTCAAACTGACAATAACTTCAAAGAAGAGATAGGGTAGCTGTCAGGGAGCAAAGAAATGCCAAGCTCATGCAGGAAAGGCTGAAAATACACCAGATGCACCATTCACACTACCTGCCGTGGACTGGCAGCTGTGCCCTGCTGCATGTGCCTCTTGTCCAGGGTCCAGAAACATTGGTCACATGAACTTGATTCTTACCTTAAAGAATCGTTATACCTAAATAAACTATTAAAATGTGAGAATTAAAGTAGAACTTCTAAGTTCTCAGGAAGCTGGGCAGTTGGTTTGTCTCTCAGTGGAGTTCGTTAGCAGAGAAGGGACTTGCCTTACTAGAAGTAAGACAATGTCATGTTCAAGAGCTGTCACTACCACTGGTAACAAAAGAGAAATTGGAAATGATTATAACCACTGAGTGTGTGGTTATAATGATTTTTAAATCATTATAAATGTTACAAAAGCACTTAGATACTTTCATAACTTCTAAACATTATCATTTTAATGGTTTGTAAGAAGGAATCTTCTATCATAAAGAGTGTCAGATTTAGAAATACACTAATGAGAAAATACCTCCAAAATCTAAACAGTGACCAACTCTCTTGGCATTTTAATAAAAAAGAGTTGCATAATGCAGACACATCAATGCAAAGCAAGGTGCATGGATTCAGATATGTTGTAGCCCTCATATCAACATTTAAAAATTGCAAAGAACCTCAGAGATCATTTTTAGTAGAGTGGCGACTAGAATTCAGGGCTCCTAATTCTGAGTTCAGTACATGTCCACGACATATACTCTTGCTCCAGGGTATCACAGAGCAGCCTCCATAGAAACCCCCTAAGCCCCACACATAATACTGGCTTATCAGAGCCAGCACAGAGTCATTTGAACAACTCTGAGCGTAGTCCTCCGATACCACCTCCTCCAAGACAAACCCTGTCACTCTCTGATTTCCAGCTGTATTTAACACACTTTTTTTAGTCCTGTTGCCTGGGCAATAGCCCAGGCCCCACCTCCAACCCTGTGAATAGCAGCCTCTCCTACCCTGAAGTTCAGACCACAGTTATACTGTCTCCTACTTTGCATCGCCAACATTTTAAAGAGACACCCTTGTGGTCTTAATTCATCTAAAACAATCATTTACACTGCACACAATTCAAAACCCTAGGGAGGCAGTTTAGTAATTTAGCATTTTTGTTTCATGTGAAAATATTATTTCTAGTTCATAATGGGAAGTTCTGAAACACTGCTTCTTATCATTAAAAGCTTTCAGAAGTGTGTAATCTGAGCTCTTTATAGGTATGTTCCCTATAAAATGCTCTGAGGAACAGCGTCCATACGCCGTTTCTACGAAGAAATACCTTTACTATCTTCTGTAGCTTGAGGAAAAAGTCTTTAATTTAGAACTAAACTAGTCATACAAATAAACATTTGAAAGTCCTTGAAATGTGAAGTTATGTTTAACAAGCTTTTAAGATAAATTAGGGGGATGTTTTCTCTGTTATGTGATGACTGTGAATTTGAAGAAGAGAACAGACAGATGCACGTATTCAAGAATTTTATGAGTTTTTGTTGTGATTTTTTTTTTTTTTTCATCATACTCTGTGGCTGACTCTTCTCTGAAGTTGGATAACACATGGTTCTTACCCTCAGAGATCTTATAATCAATGAGGACTCCATCTCCAAAGAGTTTGATTTAATTGGTCTGGGGCGGACCTGGGCATCAGTAGTTTTATAAAAGCACCCCAGATGATTCTAATGGTTGAGAACCTTCACTCTAGTTTGGTGGTTTTCAAAGTCTCCAGACCAGCAGCATTAGCAGCAACTGGGAACTGAAGACATGCACATTTCCAGGCTCCACATAGACCTGTCTAATCAGAAACTCTGGAATCAAAGCCCAGCCATTTGTGTTTTAACTAGAGTTTCACCTTATTCCAACATTGCTAATGTTTGAGAACGACTGCTCTGGTTGATAAGGGAAGATCTGGAGCAATGGATGGTGTAATCAGCAAGCAGGAATGGAGCATTAGGCAAGAATATTTTAGAAAGTAAAGGAAGAGTAGTCATCTGTTCTCAGGAGCGGTCCTGACACAGTGCGTCTGAGAAACTTACCACCATGTTTGGCATTGCATAGAGGGGAAAGTGTGTCCAAATAACCATCTTCCAAGTGCAATTTTTGAAAAAAAAAGGCTGCTTTCAAAATTGGGAGGCTGCCCTTATAATTTAGTCACTGATATTATTTTCAAATAATTCTATTAGGGTGTGTGGTTACCCACTTGGTCTCTACATTGGATTATATCTGTACATGGACAAGGAGGCAGAGACCTAAAGCAATCTGAATACGTGAGATTGAAAATTTCACTGAGGTCAGCTGGTGGGAGCCTTGGGCTACATAATAGTAACTTGACCTCTGGAGGGGCTAGAAACTAAGGTCAGCCACATGAGCAGTCAGCCATGCCTAAGTGACCAACCCTCTGTAAAAACCCTGGACACCAAGGCTTGGATGAGCTTCTCCAGTGGGCAATACTCAGTGTTTGTTGTCACATGTAATTACTGGAGAAGTAAACCTTGTCCTCATGACTCCACCAGGAGAGGATGAAAAGAAGCTCACAGGTGGGCCTCTCCTGGACTTTGCTCTATGTACCTCTTCCCATTACTGATTTTAATCTGTATCCTTTCACTGTAATAGACTGTAACCATTAAGTTTAACAGCTTTGCTGAGTTCTGTGAGTCCTTCTAGCAAATTATTGAACCTGAGAGTGGCCTTGAGGACCTCCTCAACTGCAATAATGTAGAGATTTAATATGATGAAATCTTCAAATCAGAGATTTTCTTGTTATCTAACTTAGAACATTCAAATTGTCACAAGAAAAGAGATGCAGAAAGGAAGCAAAGTAAGAAGAAAAAAATCTGATCATAATGAGGATTGAGTTTTGAGCTTGATTTCAAGCTTCTATAATAATGTTTATCAAAGTACGTGAATGATGATTATACATGTTACACAGGATATGAAAATTATTATGCCCTGAAATACATTTGTTAAAGTTAGTCTTTGATTAAAATAGTTATATTAATCTTGCTTTAGAGACTACCTAATAGTGTATATTTTTAACTTTTTACCTTATAAAATTTCAAAAAAATGAATTATGTGCCTTATACATACTGTTTTCATTTTCATATTATTTTCCTCTACAGTTTCTCCTCTATCCTTTTTTATTGTTTCACACAAACTAGGTTTATAACAAAAAGTTTTTTTTCAACAAAGGAGAAACAATCTTTAAGGATATGGACATTGGTTAGGATTAAAAACAGATCAAGTAGAAGAAAATGAAAGAGGGAAAATGATGGAATTTTGACTTCAATGATGAGATGAGTGGGTCCCTTTGCCACTTCTTTTACCCGCAGTCAAAATAACAAAATGGGCCAAGAAATTTTATTTGGGCATTGTATTCTGCTCTTTGCCATAGTTAAACTCTGGAAGGCTATAGTAAACCACTAAAGAAAGGAGTAACTGAAAAACTTGTGCCTAAATGAAAGCTTTGGTAAAATCTGCGTAGGTAGCACTTGATACAAAAAAAAGTCAGCTGTTTTTTTTAAAGAGATGAATGCTTTAAGAATCCAGTGTAAATCTTTTTATTTGTTTGCTTGATTTTTATGCTTCTGACCTTGAGCAGAAAGCCTTCTCTGGCAACACTAAATTCTTTCTCAAGTTGCTTTCATTGTAGCTACATATTCAGCTCAATTTTCTCTCATGCTATTATGATTCTGGTCATATATTTATTTGCAGCTTGAGCTACCATTTCCATAAGCATTAATGTAAAAATCCTAATTTTTATTGCTCTTTTCTCTCACTTCATCTCAGTTTGAAAACTGCCCTGACAGAAGTTAACTTGTCATCAGCTCTAACCAGCACTGACAAAATTATTGAGTAATTATCTATTCAATAATTACTATTTATATCTATTCATAGCAACGTTATTTACAATAGCCAAAATATGAAAGAAACACACGTGTCCATCAACTGATGAATGGTAAAATGTGGTACATACATAATGGAATATTATTCAGCCCTAAAAAGAAATGAAGTACTCATATATGTGACAACATGAATGAACCTTGCAGACATCATATTGAGTGATATAAATAAGACACAAAAGGACATTTGTTTTATCATATATGGAATACTTAGAATAAGCAAAGTCATAGAGACAGAAAGCAGAATAGTGGTTACCAGGGACTGGAGGGAGGAGAGAAGAGGGAGGGAGGAGGGAGTTGTTGCTTAATGTATACAAATTTTAGTTTGGGATGATGAAAATGTTCTGGAAATAGATAATGGTGAACGTTATACAATATTATCGACGCACTTAATGTTACAGAATTGTGTACTTCAAAATGTTAAAATGATTTTTATGTTATGTATATTTTACCATAATAAATAGTGCTTATCACAGGCTTGATGCAAAATAAGAGCTCAAGAAGTTACAAAAAATTATTAAGTAGGCAAAGTTTGTCTTTGCAGTCCCCATTTTTTCTCTGCTTTGGTTCCTCATCCCAGGTACCCATGCACTGAAGCAGACCCATGGTTTCTCAGGTAACCCCATTTCATGGGGGTGATCCCTATGGTGGTTTGAAACTTTGTGTACCCCAGAAAAACATGTTCTTAAATCTTATCCATACCTGAGGGTGTGGGTAGGACCTTTTGATGAGGTTACTTAAGTTAAGGTGCATCCCACCTCAATTAGGACAGATCTTAATCCTATTACTGAAGTCATTTATAAGATAATGGAATTCAGAGAGAGAGAGAAAGCTGCTGGGAGAAAGAAACTGAAATCAACAAAACCCAGAAGAGAAGGGAGAGACCAGGAGATGCCGCCATGTACCTTGCCATGTGACAGAGGAGCCAAGGATCACCCATAGCCAGCCCCAGAATACCATAGTCTTCAGAGAGAAAGCATCAACTTGATGATGCCTTGATTTTGACATTTCCTTGCCTCAAAACCATGAGCAAATAAATTCCCATTGTGAGCAGCTTAGGAAACTAAAACAGTCCCCATCCTCCAGATTTTCCTTCTTTTTCTCATGTCTCAGTGTGTATCAGTTCTGTGGATTAAGACCTTGCTTTCCCTAAGTTAACAATAACTAATGTTAACTGAGAGGTTAATGATTATTATTTATTAAATAGCTGATATTATCCTTACTAGATAAAATAAACTTTTAGCCCAAATTAAGTACAGATTTTTTAAAATGATAAGTATTTCACACTCTTTCAGTAGTAGTACCTGTCTAGTCATAGCATGGAGGCATCCATCTGCCTGGAGTTCTTATGTCTTCAGAACCAGATTCTCTGAGGTTGGGACTTGGGAATCTGCATTTCAACAATTTTTCTAAGTGATGTTTTTGTACCATGGAGTTTGAGAATTTCTGTTGTCATAGAAAAAGCCCGGATTCAGAGTCAGCAGGCCTACATTTTAGTCTCTTCTCCCCCATGTCCCATGTTGTCCTGAGCAGTCCATGTCACTTGTTTTGGGACTTAGTTCCTTCACTGTAAGGTAAATAGTAATACTTACCTTATCTATCTGAGAGAGAAGTCATGAGGCTCATGTGAGTTAAAGCTCTAAAACTGCTCTATATACTACAGAGTTGGCTAAAATGAGATAAGACATTTACCTCAGTTGCAAAATTTAAGGGGATGCAGCATACTTCAGTAATGATAAATATTCATATAGTGCAATATTTTAAAAAAACCAAAATGAATGCAAAAAAATCTATGATGAACAAAACATCAAAATTTTAAATAAGGAAGGGATCGGTGTTACTGATTTTTCCTTTTGCATCAAGCTCTAATATGGTTCAGCACTACATTATTATTGTTATTGCATCAAAATTGCATTGAATTGTTATTGCATTCAGTATGATTTATCTTGATTACTGAGGTGTGTGCTGCTCTCTTAAATTTTGCACCCCAATGCGAGTGCCTCACTCACCTCACCCACCTTATCCCAGCCCCAGTCCTTAGAAGCTGGAATGGCTTGTGCAGATGCCATGTTATTTTTTTTTTCAAGGCTCTGACTCTTCCAGCTCCAGGGTTTTCTCAAATAGTTGTATACATGTGCCAAAAGGCCCTGCTCCTTCCTAGCTACATTCCTAATACTGATTGGTATGAACAGGGTCCTAGGAGCTCAAGGCAGGCATGTGCAGTGGCTTTCAATGTCCAAGAACTCTTTATTGGGATGTTTGGTATAAGAACCAGTTAATTTGTGTAACTAGGAAATCTGTCCTTGTTTTGGAGAGAACTTGTCCTGCAGCTGCAGACCCATCCCAGGGAAGTTTGTTTGTATTTACAAGTTGCCTCATCCAGAGTTTTCTATTTTGATGGCTGTTGTTACATACCAAGGGCTGGCTTTTGTCCCTTTGCCCTGCAGGCAAGAATAAGTGGTACTGGCCTAAATAGCCTGTGACCAGGAGATGGGATGAAAAATACGGGCCTGAGGGTAAGAGAGAGAGAGGCTTGTGACTTAATGAACAGATCAAAGCCTCCTCTTCTTCATGCTGCTGCTGGATCCTGCCCCCATCACTCAAGGAGGAAGTTTAAAATCCAGGCGATGAGATGACACAGGGTGAGGTGGAAGTGAGGTGGCTGTCTCCTCCCCACCTGACATCCCAGAAATCTGGGATAGTCCCTTTAACTTCTCTCATAAGAGCCTGATATTTGTGCAGAGTTTGTTGGATGAGGAGGAAAGGGGGTGGGGATGGGCTTGTATGAAAAGGAGAAGACCCAGCATGAGAGACCCAGCTCTAGTAGCCTGGAGGACTCTGGGACCATGGGAGGAAGCATCCTGCCTTTGCAAAGCAGCAAAGATGCCTAACTGGTTGAGTTCCTGCTTCCCATGTACAAGGTCCCAGGTTCGATCTCTGATTACCTTCTGGGAAAAAAAAAAAAAGATCTTGAGATGGAGAGATTATCCTGGATTACTTGGGTAGAGCAAATGTGATTATGATGATCATTATAAGTGGAAGGCAGGAGGATCAGAATGAGTAGTTGAAGAAGATGATGAGATGATGGAAGCAAGAGGCTGGAGTGATGCGAGAAAAAGGCCACAAGCCAAGGAATGTAGCAGCTTCTAGAAGCTGAAAAGGGCAAGGAAACAGATTCTCCCCTGAAGCATCCAGAGGGAAAAGAACCCTGCCAACACCTTATATTTAGACTTCTGAACTTCAGAACTGTAAGAGATTAAATTTGTGTTGTTGTAAGCCACTCTATCTTTGGTAATTTGTTACAGCATAAATAAGAAACTGGAAGAGTGGGTAATGGGTTAACACTGGTTATTCTGATATTTTAAATTGCACCTAGAGTTTAGCAGCAGTGAGCTTGTCTTGGAAGTGATTTGGTGACAAATGTTCAAAGCTAGTAAAACATTTCCTTTCCTGTATTTGAAGCATCTCAAAGCTCTTTGACCTGAACATGGCATAGCATACAGGGCTGACACTTTTGCAGCACCCAGGTCAATATTATATAAAATTAGGCACTTAGTATATGCTTTTTATTAATCTTAGTAGAAATAACAAGTGACTGTGAGTTATGGAGTTCTCAATTTTGCCAGAGCAAGACATGTTTGGATTCCAGATACTTGAATCTTGAGAGCTAATATTTACTGTTCTTTCCCAGAAAAGAAAAGTGGGTAAGGTAATGGAACAAAAAGATTTAGATGAATGACTTTTCTACATGGTGAAAAGATTTTTTTTAGGCACCAAGTAATGCCAATGAAATTGAGTCACCTGGAGGAGTTGGAAATTTGGGGGCACTCTTCGGTAAGTGAGTGGAATAACTGTGATGGTTGATTTTATGTATCAACTTGGCTAGGCTACAGTACCCAGCTGTTTGGCCAACTACTAGTCTAAATGTTGCTGTGAAGGTATTCTGTAGATGGGATTAACATCTAAATTCAGTTTACTTTAAGTAAAGGAGACTACCCTTGATAATGTGCATGGGCCTTATCTAATGAGTTGAAGGCCTGAAGAACAAGTTGAAGAGATTTCACTAAGAAGGAATTCTACCAGAAGACCGCAATATAAAAATCCTGAGTTTCCAGCCTGCTGTCCTGCCCTACAGATTTCAAGCCCCACAGTTGAGTGAGTCAATTCCTTAAAATAAATATCGATATGTTTCTATTGTTTCTGTTTCTATGGAGAACCCTGACTGATAGAAATTCCTCATCTCTTCCATGTTGGCCTCTGCATCTCCTTGTGGCTATATTCTTTCTCTTGATGAGGATTTTGGTACTGACTTGTATGTCTATACCTTTCAAAGGAGTCCCAATCAATGAGGTTTGTATATGCATAGGTAATTCAAACCAATAAAGCTAGGGCTATGATTCTGTTCATTTGCTATTAATTGATTTAGAGCAGGGGTTCTTAACCTTTTTTGTTCCACAGACCCCTTTGCCAGTCAGGTGAAAACCACAGACTCCTTACTAAGTCCACACTATACTGTGTATTATTTAATAAATATATCACACCCACACCAACACGTCCCCAAAAGAATGTTTTTTTGAATTTCAATTCAAGCTCATGGACCCTGCTAAGAACCCCTGATTTAGAGGGAGGCATATGTAGCCACACCTTAGCATTTCAAGTTATGGCTTATGGCTCCCTTCCTTGTTTCACATAAAGAGCAACTTGTTCATCTTCCCATTTGGGGGATATTCCCATAGTTTCATGTGCCTTTGAAAAAGAAGAATCTCACTCAATGGAGAATTAAAGTCATTTTGGTCGGGACAGAGTGAAAGCAGGCCCAGGCACATAATTCCCAGACCCCTTTCTGAGTAGTGACCACAGGCAGGAGAAAGTACCTAAGTAGCTAAGGGCATGGATTCTGGACACTGTCTGCCTGCTTTCACATCCCATACCACCTTTACTAGCTGTGTTATCTTGGGCAATTTACTTAAATCAGTGCTCCAACTTTCTCTTCCTAAAATAGAAATAATTGGACCTACCTCATAGGGTTATTTTGAGGATTAAATGGGTTAATATATATGAAATGTATTCAAATGGTTCCCTGCCCATATTTATTATTATTACCCCCAGATCCAGACTCTTCCACTGCTCCTCTATCCCCCCATAGCCCTTGTTGCCGGCACTGTGATAATGGTTCTCACCTGCCCTGCTGCCATTTGGATGACCTCTACAATCTGGCCCTGACAGAAAAACTTGCTAGCAGCATATCAGTAGAAGGAATGGAAGAGTCTGGCAATATGGCACACATATCTATTGAAGTAAACACTGTGTTATTACCAATATTTGTAGCCCTCTGCTTCCAGGCCTGTGCAATTCCCAGCCCCATTTGTGGGCCATATGACCAGTTTGGCCAATGAGTTATGATTAGAAGTGCTTCATTGTTGATATGAGATCTTCCACTGCTCTCTTTCCTTTTGGTACCACAACTAGCAATGTTCCAGATAGTGATTTCTCCATCAGGTGGGCCAGAGAATAAGGCCAAAGTCAAGTACAGCCCCCAGATGATAAAAGATAAGGTGAATGAAAATAAACTTTTGTTCTTTTAAGCCTCTGAGATTTGGTGGTTTGTTGTTACTGCAGCATTACCTGGCATATCCTGACTGATACAACTATTATTGACAAATCTGGCGACAGAAGAGCTCCACATTCCTACACTGATGGGAAATGGAGTTCTACCATTCATAGTTTAATATTGGATAGCAGCAGGCTCTAGAAGTAGTTTATATCTCTATCGCTTCTTACCCATGTGAACTAGAACCAGTTACTAAATCTTTCCAATTTTCCCTCCTTTAATTTGGGAGTAAATAGACTTTCCTCATAGGGATATTGGATAGACCAAATGAAACAATGAGTTTAAAGTATTTAGTCCATGGATGGTATCCTTTCAATAAATGACAGCTCTTCTTATTAGCCAAGGGAAGTTGACAAAGCCATGACATCTTGCTAAATAGTTTCTAAGACCATATTATCTTTAAAAGGCCCAACTTCGCAAATTTGTACCAAAGATTACTAGTTAATTTGGCAGAATAGGCTAATCAATGGGCTACTATTAATCAGCCTTGCTTAAAGTGTAGTTTTCAGTCAGTCTCTGCTGAGAACAAAGCCAGGAATCTTGTGTTTAGGTCTTCATGAGAACAGGGACTCTGTCTTGTACTACTTTAAATACCATCTACTGCAGGAAAACTGTGCCTTGGATATATTTCTTGATTTTTAATTCATTAATTGCTTTGACTGATGATGTAGGTTTAATTTCTGCTGTATGCATCATAATGAGATTAACGTGGTCCTTCTGATTCTGCGGGTAGGAATTTGCATGAATGGGCACTATGTACCCTCATTGTGGTAAAGGAATGCAATTCTGTAAGGCTGGATAGCCACCTGACAGGAATTCCTGTGCTGGGTGGGAAGTCAGTCAAAGTGATCTCTTTCTACTGGTAATTTCTATTTTATGAACAAGAGAGAATGTAAGACTATATATGAGGTATATTCTCATATATGAACATAAGACATAGAAAATGACTAGAAGGAAAGTGTTAGTAGTAGTTTCTCCTGGATGATGAGATTATGGATGATATATACAGAACCTCCATTGGACCTAGACAAGAGGTATTTTAGAGGGCTCCACATATGATAATTACATACAAATTAATTCATTAAAAAGTGCATGGCTCCCTTTCTTTCTTTGGATCTGTCACTCAAAGCTGGCATATCATAGCCCATAACATTTAATGTCCACTCTCATGACCACATCGTTCAGGCCCCACGGAAATGCTTCTCCACATTTCTAGCCCTATATCCTTGAAAGGAAAGGTAACAGGATTTGAAAGTTGTGGTGGATCATGGGTCATGATGCTGCTGCCATTGCTTTGGAATTCTTGGAGGATGTGAGAGGAAAAAAGTGGTGTAAGAGAAAAGTCAAACTTGTCAAATTCTTCCTCCTAAGATAAAATGAATGCAATAGAATTTTTCACAATAAAGTGTCATTTCTCAATAATGCCCAGAATACTTTTTCTTTCTTCTCTTTTTCTAATTCCTGGTTCTCATGGTACTCAATTAACGCTATATTCACAAAAGTTGCAAATAGTGGCTGTATTAGCCAAAAGGGGTGCACATTTTGGCTGACTAATACCAACCTTTTATAAAAGGTATTTATTTGGAAAAAAAAAAAAATGTATTTATTTGGGGTGGAAGCTTACAGTTACAAGGCCCTAAAGAGTCTAACTCAAAGTTACTTCCTCACCAAATGTATGTTGCCACGTGTTGAAGCAAGATGGCAGGCAATATCTGCGAGGGTTCAGTCTTCCTCTCCCTCTTAAGGCTCCGTGGACCCTGCTTCTTCCCATCTCAGCTGTAGGCTGGAGGGCTTGTTTATTTCCAGGGTCAGCTGCTCTGGTATCTTCACAAGGTCAGCTGTAGACTATCAGGCTCATCTCTCTTCTCAGGGCTGCAGGATCAAAGTTAATTCCTCTTCTGTGTCTGTGGTACACTTTCTGTTCCTCTGTGTGTATCTTATTCTGTGTTCTTCTTAAGTGACTGTCGGTTTATATAGCCTACAAAGGGGGCAGGGACTCAAACTGAGTCACCCTAATGACGTGGTTGAATCAAAGCCCTTATCTTGATTTAATAAAGTAAAACCTCTGAATTTAATAAAATCAAAGGAGTATCATGCCCAGAGGAACAGATCAGTTTACAAACCTAATCAATATATCTTTCTGGAATTCATAGATAATATCAAACTGTCACATTGACTTATGAACATTTTACAGTATTAAACTTTCATATTACTCTTAAATTTATGTATATGTATCATAGTACTGATTCTTTATATTGGCAACTAGATGGACATAGAATGCTTGAATTGTGAATAGCTTTTTCTTTATGATAATACTAAATAAGGCAATTAAGAGTTTTATTTATTAAATAAAATTTTGTTATCTATTAGTAATAATCTTTGTTTTACATTTTAATTTTCATAGATAATTTCAAATATTTTAAAAGAAAACTTTGAAAAAATAAAATAATTTTTATTTTTAAATTTTTACATGTACTTTGATATTTTCTCATAAAATATGTTTAAATTTTTGTATACTTTGAATACAAATACAACTTTTAAACCCTTCAGATCACTACTGTAAGTTGAAAAAAATTATGGAATAATCTTGATTATACAAAAAATAGAGATTTTGCTGAAGTTAAGGTAAGAAAAATTAATTTTGTAGAATGAATACATGATTTATGTTTGTAAATCTTTATTTTATTACTCATTAACTACCATCAACCCATCAACAGAAAACTCAGATGTGTACAGTAATAATTAAATTTCATAGACTGATATTTTGCCAACTTTCAGAGACATAAAATCCACAGCTTTATACATATCCTTTGATTTTGCGGTTATGAGGGTGTATTTTTCAAGACAGGAAGATAAAACATATTTTATGTGGCAGTCTTTTGCTTAAATGATATCTTTTAAGTATTTTGCTAAATGGTCTTTGAGCTTCCATGATAAATAGAAAGGATAACTTCGCCCCAGGCCTTTTACACACCCTTCACTTATTTGCACTTTCTACATTTTCCCCAATCACATATATTACTTTTATAATCAGAAAAAAATACATTGTAAAAATGGTTTTGCTTTAGGATTGAGTTTTCAATGAGAACCCAAAATACCACCTAGAATGCCGGTTCAGTAATCTCCTCGGGATCAGTTGTTCATGGAGTGTCCTTCCAGTCTCCTATACCAGACAAAATACAGATTAAAGCCAAGGTGAACTGTTCCCAAATGGGAGCATCCCTGACCTCGTGTCAGAGCAGGAAGAAGGAGGCCTGGAACAAGTGACCCATTCATTCTGAAGACAGTAGTTTCACCAAAATAGAGACTGTCCAGCAGCTCCAGGCCAGAATCATAAAGTGCTGTAGGAGCCAGTTCCACAGGGAAAGAGCCAATTATATCCCCAGAATGACGTGGTGAGAAAGAAAATCAGAAAGACCATGGGATCAGCAAACTGAGCCCCACAAATATTGTCTCTTGTGATGAGTTTCCTTTGGTTATTTCCTCAGCCCAAGTACTCAGATATGCTTACAGTAAAAAGTACTTGAATTCGACCAACAGCTGAGAACACCGATTGTCTCAAGTGCAGAGATTCTCTGGAAATGACAAAGTGCAAACACTGTCAAATGGCTCCCTTTGCATTGCACTGCAGTCTCCAGCCATAAAGGCATAGCTCCCAGCCATCCCTCAAAACATCAGGCTCCAGCTTTCTGAGGGCTTCCTATACTTAATGACAGAGGCCAAAGCAACCCAAGCTTGGGATGTGTTTGTTCTGGGTTCAGATTTTTCACTTATTTAACAAATACTTATTTAGAACCAGCTATATGTGCCAGGTGATTAAAACACAGTATTGTTGAGCCCTTAGATTTCTTTAGAAATGTTTAAATAAGGGCAAGTTCACATCTGGATGGAATAGTTAAGGTGTGATTCAGTTTGAGTGGGGAAGGAGGGCTTAAATGACTTCTCTATGCCCCAGCCCTATGAGTCTATTAATTTGATGTTCTAAATTTTAATATGGAAATATAGTCTGGCAGGATTCTCTTCTGTGTGTTACTGTTGTAATCTAATCCTTCTGTCGCAGCTGTCCCCAACACAGGAGTTTTACACTAGGGAGTGTGTTTGGGATGAGTGACGTCACACTGGGGCAGGGAAGGGAGACTATGGAGTAAAGAGTTTGAAAACTCATTCTTGATGATGTATTTTCTCAATCAGTGTAATGAAGAAGTACAACTACATCTGTGAGTGTCCTAAGTTTTATGATGTTATAAAACATTCTTCACACATACTGTCCTAGTTAGCTGAGGCTGCTGTGACAAATACCACACAATAGGTTGGCTTGCACAACAGGAATTCATTGTCTTATGGTTTTGCAGGCAAGAAGTCCAACATCAAGGTATTGGCAGAGTTTGCTTTTTCCCAGAGTCTTTAGCGTTCAGGCAATCCTCTGTCACATGGAGATCTCTCTCTACATGTGTTTGCCTCTCTGATTTCTGCTGACTTCTGGCTTCTACTGCTCATGGTGTGAGTAGGCACTGTTATCATTATTTCCTTAACTATTATAAGGAAACTTATGCAATCAGCTTGTTAGCAATAGCTTAGATTTGAAACAAGGAAGTCTGGCTCCAGAGTCTGCACTCTTAACCATTCCACTGAACTGCCTCTTTAATTTGTTGTTTCTTCTTCTTTTCTTCCTTCTCCTCCTCCTTTTCCTCCTCTTTCTTCTTCTTCTTCTTCTTCTTCTTCTCTCTCTCTCTCCTCCCCCCCACTTTCCCTCTCTCTCTCTCCTTGTAAGATCTTTTCTTTGCCTTTTGTTTTCTGCAGTGTCACAAAAAATGTGCCTAAAAGTAAAACTTTTTATTGCGATTTCTTGGGATTCATCTGATCTCCTATATTTTAAGCTACCTGTTTTTCACCAATTTTGGAAGATTCTCAGCCATATCACTTCAGACATTGCCTCTTCCCCATCCTCTGTCTGAAACTTCCATTAGGTATATGTCAGATTTGCTTGCTCAATCTGTCATCTTTTTTTTATATTTTCGATATCTGCCAAAGATGCATAGTGATCGTTTTTTCAGTTGTATTTTCTGGGCACTTTTTTCCTAATCTGCACATCTAATTTAATTATTGTACTTTTAGTTTCTAGAAATTTTATTTGATTCCTTTTAAAAACCTGCTTGTTACTTTCTCTAGTCTCTTGGTTTTGTAATAGTTTAATATCCTGTTTAATTTATTTAAGCACATTTCACATGGTTATTTGACATAGTGATCCAGTAATTTTAATATCTGTGATTTTTGTTGTTTCTGCTAACTTCCTAATGATGGCTTATTTCCTCATATATTATTTAATCTTGCATGTGAGCCCATGTTTCTTAGAATGGAAATTCTTTGGGGCCTAGATTCAAGGGAGGTTTCTTCGAACAGAGTTTGTATTGACCTCTGCTGGGCCCCTGGAGGCACCTCTACAGGAATAACACTTTAAACTAAATTTTCAGCTTGAAGAGTGCAAATAAGTTTCCCAAATTCACTTAAGGGTAGGCTCTTGGTTGAGAATTCTTAGAAGATGCCTTTTGTTCCCTCTACCGAGAGCATAGAAAAAGATAAGCATATTTCCTTACTTTCTTGAGGATGGGTTTTTTTGGTTTTGTTTTTTCCTATTAGGAGGTTCAGCCTTTATAAGTTGGTATCTGATCACACCTACCATCTTTGTTGTACCTTTGTCACCTGTCTCTCATTAGACCTCCAGGACAACTACCTACTACAGTGCTTCCTTACCTCTCTGGATTTCTGCTTTCCTTAAAGGTTTTCCTTTACGGTATTGCCAGTTCAGCTGTGCATTTTAAATTATTTTCTTTTTAGTATTGTATCCAGCATTTTTAGTCATTCTTGTAACTTTTTTTAAACTGAGTATGATTTTATTAAGGCAGTTAATACATAGAAAATATGTAAAAAGCAGTAGCATTCATAGGTACTGTTATAATCTCTTACAAAGGACAACACAGTGGTTTAAAATATTTACTAAATATAAAACTCCTAGAACAGGGACTGAAAACCTGCAAATACCCCAATAAATCTTCATCATAATAATAGCTAAAATCTATTAAGGACTGTGATGGTTAGGCTAATGTGTCAACTTGGCCAGGTAATTGTACCCAGTTGTTTGGTAAAGCAAGCACTGAGCTAATTGTAATACAAGGACACTTATGGACTTTAGTCATCAGTGAGTTTACTGCATAGATGGGTGATTACATCTACGATCAATCAGGGAGATGTTTTATCCAATCAGTTGAATGCCTTAAAAAGGGAAGTGATTTCAACATTCAGAGAGAATTTCCCAGCTCATCTTTGGACAGCCAACATCTCTTGGAAACTCATCAAGGGCCTTCATTGGACTTTCATCGGAGCCCCTGGTTTGCAACCTGCCTGCAGAACCTGGACTTGTGCATCCCCACGGTCACATGAGAGACTCCTATAAAATCTCATACTATTTACAGATATCTCCTGTTGGTTCTGTTCCCTAGAGAACCCTGACTAATAAAAGGACCATCCATTTGTCAAGTCTGTGTGATGTTTTATGTACATTAGCTCATTTTATCACCATCACTATTGTTTTAAATTATCAGATGAAAAGGTATTTACAGTTTTTCAATGATAATAATAACTAGCATGCTACAGGTGCTCACTAGGTGTTGGGGACTTTTGTAAAGACTTCTCATGCAGTAGTTCCTTTAACTCTATCCTCATAATAGCTCTTTGAAGTAGATACTACTATTATCCCCATTTAAAATATGGAAACTGATGCACAGAAACATTAAGTATTTAATATCAGAAGATGAATGGTTGGAGAAGTAATTGATAACAACACAGAATCACTGGAAATGTCTCTTGAATGAATGAATATAACTTTTTTTTAAGGAGGTACTGGGGATTGAACCCAGGACTTCATACATGGGAAGCAGGTACTCAACCACTTGAGCTACATCCACTACCAATATAATAACTTTTTAAGATACCTACATCTACCATTTTATCAGAAACAGAAACTAAGAGATATTCTTAGTCTTTACTGTGTCCTTTTGCTATCTGTTTGCTGTCTTATATTAAGTTATCTATTTGTCTTGTGTCCCATTTTAAAAATATGTGCTCACAGGGTATATGGAAATAAAATATTTTCTGTTCATAGATATTTTTCAATTATCTTTTTCCCCTTCATTTTTATTGTTCAAAGATACACAAAATTTCAAATCTATAACTTCTCTTAAAAAAAGATACATAAACTTTTTTTAAGGCATTAGACAAGGTTGCTGTAGCCATTGGTGGCTAGCCTTTTTGAACAAATCAATTTTATTGATACATATTGATAAAGCATAAATCCATCCAATGAGTACAATCAATGGTATTCAGTGTAATCACATATTTGTGCATTCATCATCCCAATCATTCCCAGAACACTTTCATTATTCCAATAATGAAAAAACAAACAAACAAACAAAACTCATCACCTCTATGGGTCCCTGCCATACATAGCTGCTATTCCTTTTCCTTCTCTCTAGTTTATTTGTATTTATATTTTGTAAAAACAGTCATATATGCAATATCACCCATATTCGTGTTTTACATGAGGTTTTACTATCTTATACAGTCCCATGTTATAGTTTTATACATCTAGTAATATACATGACCATAGATTTTTTAAAATATATTTTTATCACAAAAGTTATGGACTTACAAAACAATCATGCACATGTGTAGAATTTCCACACAACAACCCCTCACCAACATACCACACTGTTGTGGAACATTTGTTACAGATTTTGAGATAATATCATCAGATTATGGCCAGCAACTATGCTCCAAAGCATACATTTGGCATATTTTTCCATTCCTTCTATTATTAACATAGTACACCTTTGGCATTGATGCAAGAATATTATTATATTGCTGTTAACTATAGTCCATAGGTTACATTAATTGTATTTTTCCCATGCTTCTCTACATTCCCACCATCCTGCATTAGTGACGTACATCCATTCTAGTTCACAGAAGGACTTTCTTGCATTTAGATACATGGACTTTTAAAATTTCTAATACAACATCTAGAACCTGAAAGATAATCTAATCTTCATAGATACTCTACCCCAAAGCAATATTACACAAAATAGAGTCCAGTTTCTACCTCCCTGAACTCTATTCTCCTCCAGCTAAGTCTGTTTTTAAATCTTCCGCATTTTACTAAAGCAATAATAGCTTATAGAGATCAGCAAATACTTCCATCGATTGAGAAAAAAAAAAAAAATTCAGCCAGGAATTTTTAATAAGACTTTGGAGAAATGATTTTGCCCTTAACCAGTGTGTCTCAAAGTTGAACAGTCTTGAAGAAAATTCTTCAATGACCACTTAAGCATCTTTCTAGGGAGTCATCAGACATTTCTACCCAAAACTGTTTTTTCTCCCGTAGATGATGATCAAGCAGGTTAAAGATGGAGAAATTTTAACACCAGATGAGTTCTAGCTTCATCTGAGACCACAGAGCAAATCAGTGTTGTTAATTCCCACAGAAAGTGGGGGAAATCACATTACATTGTACACTTGATATTCTTCTCCTGATACATTGCAAGCTCATCTGAACAGTACCTGTCATATGTGAGACCAACAGACACTGATCAGGTGCTTTTAATACAGACGCTGAATCATTTATTACAAGACAATAAATTAGGACCAAATATTGTGTGTGTGTGTGTGTGTGTGTAAGCTTTGTTGTTAAATTTTAGAGGCCCTAGACTTGTCTCCCTTTCTCCATAGCACTGAGTTCACTGCCCATTGGTTGACTATATAGGAAAAAAAAAAAGATTTTTAATTTGCAAATAAATCATCCATTCAGCAAACATTTTGTAAGTACTTGGGCTATGAAAGTGGCTAAAACATTTTCCCTTGAGATGTTCACAGTGTAGCCGGAGAGAACATATGAACAATTGCATTGCAATGTACTGGAGCTATAATATAGAAATATATAAAGCACTATGGGAATAGAGTGCAGTGAGCAAATAATTGGAGTGGAGTGAGAAGGGGATGTGGAAGGCCTCTCAGAGTATTGAAGACCAAGTAGACCAAAATGGGGATAGGAGGGAAATGGGGGCAGAAGGAATAAAAGACCACAGCATGTTCTGGAAATGCAAATCTATATGACTGAGGTGTGGCAGAAAGGAAAAAGGAGGGCATTCAAAAAAAATATCTCTTGTGGGAAGGAACAGACACAGATAAGCTTAAGTTTTGGTTAGAAGATGGTGAGAAAACCAAATCATCTGGAGAAGATGGATTTGGGAGGGAAGTAGTGAAAAGAAGATGTTAGAAAAGGAGATGGAAGACACCATAGCACAAGATTATTGCAAAATAACCAAAAATGTAAAATCCCTGTGCCACACTTTTTAGACCAATATTTGCAAACTTTAAAATGCATACAAGTTCACCTGGGATCTTTTTAAAATGCAGATTCTGATTCAGTAGATATAGGGTGGGCTTGAGAGTCCACATTTCTGACAAGCCCCAAGTGAAACTGATGCTGGTGGTCCACAGACCACATTCTGAATAAAGACTTATTTATTTATTTCTACCCCACCCCACCCAGACCCCCTGTTATTTTTTTGCGCTCGCTGTCTGCTCTCTGTGTCCATTCGCTGTGTGTTCTTCTGTGTCTGCTTGTCTTCTCTTTAGGCAGCATTGGGAACCACTCCTGGGAGCTTCTGGAGTGGGAGAGAGGCACTCAATCTCTTGTGCCACCTCAGGTCCCTGGTCTACTGTATCGTTTATTATCTCTCTTCTGTGTCTCTTTTTGTTGCATCATCTTGCTGCGCCAGCTCTCCACATGGGCCAGCACTCTGTGTGGGCCAGCTCACCATACAGGCCAGCTTACCTTCACCAGGAGGCCCTGGGAATTGAACCCTGGACCTCCCATATGCTAGACAGGAGCCCAATCGCTTGAGCCACATCCACTTCCCACAGACCAAATTTTGAATAGCAAGGGTTTAGAATATGTCCTGGTTTTGCCCAAGTCATTCATATAATTTTAAAGGTAGGCTCTAGTACCATCCTTCAAATCCTACCCCATATTACTAGTATTTTTAAAGAATCTATTTTTAAAGCTTCATATAAGACATTCCATAAACATTTTATTATATTTATGCCCTAGATTTAGAAGAGGAGGAGAATAATAAGTCCCATCTCTTTCTTTTCTTTCTGGATGTATATACTTCAGGGATCTCATTTATTCCTTTACCAATTGCATTATCTCTTCCAAAGGACATTTTATAACTTAGGTCTCAAATTTTATAAAAGTTTTATGCCTACACCATATAGTCCCTTTAACAGAGAAGTCCTATAACTAAGTACTCTGAAAATTACTTGAAATCTTAACCAGATTTTAAAGAATTTTGTAATTCCCATAGTATTTAGCATAGGACTTGGTACACAGTGAATACTCATATCTCTCTGATGAATAACCACATCTATCCCAAGTTGTTTAAAAAGAATTTCATGACTACATAGAAATGGATGGTGTACATAATCATTTTTCCTCACGTGCATGTAAATTTTGCATTTTAGAATAGTGGGCTTTTTTCACTTCCAATGGAAGTTTTGCACACAGTCTATAAATCTTGCTATTAAGACGTTTTTCTTCATTATCCTAAATTTATCTTAATTTCAATCCAATTAAAATCTGTTTACTAGAGTTTTCTCCCATATAATTGAGCACAGTATAGTTGATTTTTTTACTGTAAACATACATCTGTGAATAATTCCTAAATGCCACAGTATATAGGAGATCCTGCAGCATAATGGAAGTAATTTATTTCTAAATTGCTCCCATTTCTCTTATGACTTGCTTGCAAAGCTTTATTAAAATCAAGTCCAGCAGGTATGACAAGAGGCTGACCTTGTTTCCTAAGCCTTATGCATGCTGTCTGTGCAAAAGGCCAAGGCTTCTGCATAGTCCATACATTCATATATCCCCCAAACCATGTTCATGGTTATGTCCCCAAATATTATTCCAGAAAACAGTAATGGCAATAGAGCATAATATTTAAACTCCTGGAATCCAAAGTAAAACTGCCAGGGTTCACATTCCATCTCTATCGTTCACTTACTGTGTGACTTTGAGCAAGTAATTTAACCTCTCTGAGTCTCAGTTATCTCATCTCTGAAGTAGAATAATGACAACACATACTTTGTGAGATTATTGTGAGGACTAGATGAGTTGATGCATGTAAAGTGCTTCAAACATGACAACTATTAGTAGTTATTATTATAATCAATATCATGATCATTTAAAATTCTTACCAATCCTTAAAGCAGCCAATTTCTGGGCAATAGGCAAAGTTGCCACACAAACAGTGAAAATCAATCACCAATATCTCCCAAATAATTACAGATACCATATTGTGGTCTGGTTATTCTGGAAATGTTAGTGGTCAAATGTCATTGGCCATCAGAATCAAATCCATTTTTTAGCAAACAATCTTTTTTCAGTTCCTAAACCAGCCATAAGAGCCAGGTCTAGTTGCATTGCTCTGTTTGTGTCTCAACAGACTTGCACTTTCTATGAGACAATTTGAGCAGTGTGTCAACTCTATTTGATTCATAAGGTTGGTATTAAGCATTCACTCTGAGTCAAGATCTGTGGGATATACAGAGATGAATACTTATTCAGTGGCTATTAAATGCCTTTCCATGTGCCAGCCCTGAGCTTGATGATAAAGATATAAAAGAGAACAAGTACGTACAGTTGCTGTCCTTGGGGAGCTTCTCACTTAAAGGGAAAAAAAGAGAATGAACCACAATGATAATAAATTGTACTAGGGAAGGACAAGGTGCTATGGGAGAGAAGAACAAGATAAGGAGGAGGGAAGGAAGGTGCCCCTGTGGTGCCCTGTGTGGGTCACCTGGGGATTATCCAGGTGCAGAGGAAGAGAGTGTTAGCCAGCAGTATAGGCAAAATCCCTGAGGGCAGCAGCAACAGACTCCATTGGAGAAACTAGGAGAAGTTAAGTCTGTCTGGGGTATAAAGTATAATGCAAAATGGGATAAATGGATGGGAGGGAGAACTTTATATGCCATGATAAGGAGCTTGGGCTTCGCCCCAAGGAAAAGTACTACATGGTTTCAATCAAGGGAATGAGATGAACAGATAGGCATTTTAGAAAACTGGCTTCAGAGTAAAGAAAGGATGGGCAAGTAAGGACGGCTGGGTCAAGACTTGAGTCAGGAAAACCAATTAGATTGTTGTAATGGTAAAAGTAAAACCTGAAGATAGTCTGGACACAGAGGAGTCAGTAGAAATAGAAAGAAGTGACTGGCTTCAAGAGATATTGCGAAGGGTGAATCAATAAGCATTAGTGATAGATGGGATGTGGTGGGTGAGAGAGAAGAGTCAATGATGACTTTGAGATGAGATAGAGGATACAATGTACAGAGCAAAGCCTGCCCAATAGAGATGCAAAGAAACAGGAGAGTCATGAGGGGCTCAGAAATGTCTTTAAGGATTGGAGGCACTGGATTTGGGTTAAGTTTAGCAAGGACTGTTAATTTAGAAAAGCTAAAAGGAGATGTCCATTCTCCGGCGATGTCAGTTCTATAGCTTGGGACCTTTTTAGTGACTAAAGTCCTCAGCAGAGACAGGGCTTTCAGGGAAAGGTACAGACCATCGAGAGCCCTCATCAGGCTGTGGAATGCCTGCCTGAAAATGTCTGCTGCTCAGAGTAACATTTCTGGAGCTGCAAATATTCGAGGTCATGTCCAGGTTTTTGTCAGTTTGGGAATTGCTGCTCTGAAAGGGTACTTAGCAAAGGCCTTAGCCAAGGTTGTCAGAAACATTTCACTCTCCCTACCCCCTAAAATTTATTTTTTTTAAAAAAGGACAAAGGCCAAATTTTGATATAATCTTTAAGGCTTTGCATACCAGATTTTGTCTTGAAGTGGATTTTGATGCAACATCAAACCTCAAAGAAACAAGCCTTGCTCTCAGCCTGGAGTCTGAACACTGACCTTTTCTCCTACAGCCCTGCTAACCTTAGCTCTGCAATCAGAACTTTCAGCAGTGCTGTGAGGGCTCGGAGAGGGGTTATTTGGTCTTTTAAATTGCCAGCCCAGCACATGTGGGATACATCTTTAACCACAAAATGTTTTTTTTAAGGTCTTGCCTCATTTGTGAAAAACTTAAACTCGGTAAGGACTGAGGAAGCCTATAAATCAAACACAATAAAATATTAAATTATGCACCTTACTCCAAGTGGGGTGCATATATTTTATCATTGAAAAGTGTGGGTCTGGACATTCTGGAAATTCTCTTATTTCTTGGGCAGCCTGGGGGTTGGGGAACAAAGATGCATTAGTTTTCAATTTACAGAACATGATGTTAGTGATTACATTAACTTAATCTAATATTACTTCCCATATTTAAAGACAGAATGGGAACCTTGTGTTTAGATTGTTGTTGGCTTTAAAAACATAAATGTGAATTTATATATGTGTGTCAGTGTGTGTGTGCACACATGCGTACATAAAGAAATAAGGGCCTGGCTGGCTATCCATATAATAGGCTGAGTTATTAGTACAGCTGCACATTCTGTGTCTTGGGGGATTAGAAGCTCAGCTTAAAATCTCATTTAATTACAGAGCATTGACTACCATGGACCTTTGCATCTGGACCCAGGGATAATAGGGAGCATTTTCTCTGAATGGTTTGTAGTGCTCAAGATAGAAACACATGTAGTTCAATTTCTAACATTTGGTTAAGAACAAAAAGCAAGAGTTCACAGATGGTTAGCTAAGTCTATTAAATAATTTTACTCAAGTTCCTTGACTCTCTTCTTCTTTGGGGACTTAAAAAATGCAATTCCATTCCCTTTTGGATGTGGAGGTGAAAGGGCACAAAATTACTTAATTCATCTGTAAATGAACATAACAATAATACCTATACCTACCTCATGGGGTTATCATGGGGAAGAAACCAGTTAATGTAAGTTAAAGGACACCATAAGATGTGAAATGCTAGTCCAACGTTAAACATTATAATAATTATTACTCATTCATTTATTTTTCATTCAAAAAATATTTTTGAGCACTTACTAGATAATAAGCACTATTCTAGATGTGGAAAATAAAGTGGCGAATAATAAAAACATGATGTCTGCTCTCATACTTTGACATCCTAATGAGGAAGATGAATGAACAAATAAGATAATTTCAGAGACTAGTGCAGTGGAGCGTATGAAATGGTGGCTGAGGGGCTCCTTTAGAAAAGTCCCTCTGAAGGTAACATTTGAACTGGAGACTGAAAGAATTGAATGACAAGAAGCCAGCTATGGGAAGTTCCAGAGAAAGAACATTCCAGAAAGAGAGAGAAAAGCAACTGGAGCAGCCCTGAGCTAGGCCTGTCTGGGGACCGGACAGGACCATAATCGCTGGGAAGTGGTACAAGGTGAGACTGGAGGAAAAGGCAGGAACCTGCCATGTAGGTCATGACAGAGTATGGACATTATCCTAAGAGCTTTGGGAGGCATTGGAGGATTTTAAGCAGGGAAGAGACATGTTCTGAATTACATTTCAGAAAGAAAATTACTGTGGCTGCTGTGTAGAAAATGAACAGAGGGTGGTGTTTCAAGTATAGCCAGGGAGCCGTGTAAAATGACAGCTTTCCACCAAGCTGAGAGGGATACATCAGACCAAAGAAAGACTCGGAGAAGCTCAGCTTGGTGAGCAAAGGGCGTTTAATAGGGGGCTTACGTGAGGCCTCGTCCTCGATGGTCCAGAGGGGAGATCCTCTCTCTCGGAGAGACCAGCCTGCTCATGGCCTAAATTCTCATCATTGGTGGTGGGGGTGGGAAGCATGCCACAAAGCCAAAGGGGTCTTATATACTACACTTATATACTATACATCATGTGCGGATGGGGAGGGCACGTGAGGGGTACATGATCAAAAAGGGCATTGCTCAGGTCAGATAATCAAGGACTGGACATTCACAGTGTTTCCCAGCAGGGCAGAAGTTACACGTAAAACGAGCATTTACAATGTCAGTAAGGCTGAAGTTGCATCTTTCTATTGTTATGAAGATGGTCAAACGGTTCATAGAGCTGATTCTTTTTAGTTTCCAGGAGAGAAGTCTAAGCATACAAGTTTTACTTATCAGTCATGAGCTCACAAACAGTTATTTCTCAAGGCTTGCTGTGTAACTATTAAGAAATGAAATGCTTCTGTGACTGGAAGGGGAAAGAACTGGAAGGGATGTAGGAAAAATGCAAAGCCATATATGATTCAGGTGGAGTGGGAAGAGCTGTAATGGAGACACCAATTAAGAGGCTACTACAATAGCTGAGGTGAGGAAAATGGGGGCCTACAATAGGGTGGTAGCATGAAGACTAAGAACAAACAGGCATCCAAAAGGAGATGCCGAGCAGTGAGCTGCATATCTGATTGGGAGTTCTGGGGAGAAGTTTTGGATAGAGCTGTGAATGGGGCATCATCAGCAAACCTATGGTTTGTAAGACTTGGGACTGAATTAAGTCACATAGGGAGATTATAGAAGGAAGAAAAGAGAGGCTGGGCTGTGTTTTGGAATATCCCAGCATTTAAAGGAAAGCAGAGGAGGAAAAGCCAGCAAAGGAGCAGAAGTGAGAAGTGTGGTGTCCTGATAGCCAAGTGAAGGAAATGTTAGGAAAATGAAGGAGTGAACAAGAAGATGAGGACCAAGGAGAGCTCATTGGATTTGGCTGCGTGGGAATCACTGATGGCCATGAAAAAGAGCCACTTCAGAGGAGTGGAGGAACTAAAGCCTGAGGGAAGACTTGGATGTGAAAAATGTAGAGAACAACTTAGACAACTCTTCCTCAAACTTTTGTTATGAAAGGTTAAAGAAATGAAATATGGGTCAAAAATATTTCTTTTAGTAACTAATACTAGTTACCAGCTACCATTGTTTGCCCACTCAGTATGTGCCAGGTACTAGGTATATCATCTTACTGATATTTTAATCCTAAAGTCCTATCAGATATTACAATTTACTATTTACTTATGAGTCCACTGAGGCAAAGAGAGGTCAGGTAACTTGCCTAAGACCATGCAGCTAGAAAGTAAAGGAGTCAAGATTGGATCTCTGATCTCTCCAGTTTTAAAGCCCCTGGTTTTCCCATAAGACTGCACTGCCTACATGCCTCCACGCTCAGACATATTTCACAGCTGAATATGTGTAGAGCTGAAGCAGTGGGTAGTGACTCAGTGTATTAGTTAATATATTCTTTATCTGTATAAGACATAAAATCCCCACTTAATGATCTCATATAACTGCAGCTTCAGAGGTGGGACAGGTCCCCAGACAGTATGAACTGTGGTGCATCAAGGACCCTTATCTCTCTGCTCTGCTGTCCTCACTGTTAGCGTCATCTTTGGGTTGATTTCCCTTATGCACAATGGATACCTTCTAGCGTAAGCATGCTGCATCCTCCATTGTTCAAATCCAGAAAATAGAAGAAACCTATCGTCTAAGCATGGAATAATGCATAGTCTGCTTGAACCAATGCAGGCCATGTCCTACATCAGTCATCAGCGAATCATCAAAGATTAATTGACCTGCACTAACAAGAACCCTTCTCTAGAGCTGGGAATTGAGGACAAATTATGAAAATCTGGTCCTGTTAGGAAGGGGTGGGGACATAGATGTTGGTGAAGAACACCAGCTCTGTCTGCAGTGACAATCCTATCTATGTGTCTAGAAACTTTGTCATACTCCCTTATAGTGTTTCTGAATACAGAATTCTACCACAAATTTCCCATATGTGTCTGATTTGCTATTTTAAATGGTGACTACTTCCAGGACAGCTAATAGTACTTATACTGAAGAAAGAGGAGCTGTTCCCTTGTTTAATAGGGATGTTTGTTTAGCCTCAGGCTGGAGATTGTGAACTACTGAAGGGAAAGAACACTGTCTTCTATGGCATGGTGTCCTCTACTTACACTGGACACTGAATAAAAATGGTTGTCTGACTTTCCCGTGAAAAACATTGAAAAGCTTTCAACTGGAGCTATAAGGTAAAATCATTAAATGCTGGGTCATCTTGACACTGACGTGTGGCACTAATAAGAGGGATATGGGTCGCACCCTCGCTGGCCTGTGGGTCCCGCGGCGCGCTACCATGTGGCGGGCTCGGGGCCGGGCCCTTCCCCCAGTCGAGAGCCGACCTTGGGCCTCTGGAGTTTTGTCAAACATCTGCCGAGGTGCAGCGGCCTTAGTTCCGAGCTCAGGTAGAGTGCTACAAACCATTTAAGCCACGGTGACCTGCGTTTTCCCACCTTCCCAAGGACGTGAGGGGATCCGTCGGCATGTGTGAGTTGCAGCTGCTGTAGGAGTGCTGTAGCGACCGCGCAGGGGTATTTATATTGTATTGTACTTTACACTTCGCTGTGGGCCGGCTCCTTTGGTGGGGTCCTTACGGATCTTTCTATTGAATCCTCACTTATAGTGTTCTCCCATTTTACAGATGAATAAAATCAAAAGTTAGGTAACTTTCTAAAGATTATAACTTACTGAAAAAGAGCAAGATTTAGAGCACGGCATCTTGTATGTTACCTTTCGTGTAAGAAAGCAGGAGAAATTTTTAAAAAATATGTGAATTTGCCTATATTTGTGAATAGAAACTCAGGAAGGTTAAACAAGAAGCTAATATCTCTGAATTTTGATCCATGTATATGTTTTCTACTTTTTAAAAAGTATTAATTGAAAAGGTAAAAAAGCAAACTGAAGTTGATATAAACCGGTGAACATTATGATGAGTTGACAATTTATTCACAAAGCAAATAATTATTTCAAGGAACTTTTAAAAAGTTACTCTAAGTACATCATTAGGAAGCGGATTTATTCATAATAATGTTTACTGTTGTCAAAAGAAGATAAGAAAAACCTTTGCCAGTGGTACATGGCCTAACAGAAAGGTTCCTGAACAGAATTCTTTTATCTGTTCCTTTTTAGCTATATGTGTTAAGCAAAGCACATTAAACTTTCACATTGAAACTAGAAAAGTTTGAGAGAAGCCATTAAAAGGTGAGCATCCAACTTTCAGTATTGAGTGTTTGTGGTATGAACAATTGGGGGGGGGGAAACATTATTATTATTATTTAGATTCTTGACATAATCTCAGTTTTTGTTCTGTAAAATGGGGAGAAGTAATAAGGAGCAGGTAGGCCCATTACTGCCCCTTCAATGGCCTTTTTGGCTATCACTGTGATTAAGAGCTTCTTTTTATGAATTTCCTTTGAGGAAAAAGAGCACTGGACCTTGGATTCAGTGCTCAAAGCTCATTTTGTTAAAGGTGTCTCCTGACCACACTCTTTAAAACTGTAAATTTTTCCTCCATCCTCTTTACCTTTCCCCCCCTTTCTTCCTGGCACATAGGACCCTGACAAATTACATTATTTATTTGTATATCTGTTGCCCCTTCCCTACTAAAATGTAAGCTTCGCAAGGACAGGGGTATTGAATGGCAACGAAGAGATTGTGGTGAGGGTTAAATAGCGCGCGTAAAGGCCTCACAGTTGACCGGTGGCATTCATTGCTCAAATGTAAGACTTAGCTCTCACATAGCCAATTACAGCATCTAGCAGATTTTGAACTTTGTCATTAACTGTTGTCAGATGTAAAAATTTTTTAAATAAAGCTAATTACAATGGGTACTGCGGGGGATTATTGGGGGGAGGGTGTCTGGGGGGGGGTTTCGTGGGGATTGGTTCAACTGAATATACATGAAAGATATACAAAATCATTCAAAGGATCGGGGGATGGGGCATGGTCACGATGGGTGGATAATCACGCAATAAATGAGGGAATCTGAATTCCTAGCCTG